>JBAIZL010000002.1:61716728-61774228 GCA_036971475.1 Prosapia bicincta
CACTTCAAGAAACTCAACTCAACAATAAAAATAAAATTGGAAAAAGAAACCTTTGCGTAAATTAATGTCACTATAAAATCAAGTGAGAAATGTGTTCTATAAGTTGTTATATTTATCCTTCCGAATATATGAAATGTAATATTGGTACGGTTATATCGGTTATCCTTAACTCACAAGTGAGCTCAATTATTGCTTATACGTCTTAGAAATTAAAAACTTATATTAAAACCAATAGTAAAGGGGTAAATAAAAGTCGTATAGAAATACTATTATTTCAATGTTTTATTTTATACTTGAAAGGAGTAATTTGTTTTTGTTTGTAAATATGAAATATTGGCTACGTGTTCAGTGGTTTCACGTGAACAAGAACTAAACATTAGATAAGGCTCGATTGATTGTCGTGAACATATAGATGCATCATTTTATTTACAATGCATAAGATAGTAAAATGTTTCGAGCTATTGGCTGGCATTATTAGCTACCTAAAATATTTTTAAACCTCTCTAAAATTGGTCATGTAAAATGTGAGTGTAAATATCCTATTGCTTTACCATGATAATGTTTTGATTTTGAAAAGACATTGACATTTTAAATTTAATCCTTAAAAAACGACTAAAATTTGTATGAGCAAGATTAATCGCACACAATAAAGGTTTTATTTCCCCTCCCTTATCAATTATTAAGCTTAAATTTTGCCGCCTTAACTTTTTAATACTTAGTCCGTTGTGACCCGTGTGTATTTGATCTTATTTCGTATTTTTTTAATCTTTTGGGCTTAAAAAAATTTGGTAATTTTTTAAAATTTTTAAATTTTTTTAAAAAAATGATTGAAAATTATGTGAAAAATATTTTTTGTATGCATTATTGCTAGTAGTAGAACTTACGTTTTGTACAAATGTATTCCTATACCTACCTGAACCGTAAAATACGTATAATTGTTTTTATGGATAGGAAGGGAGTAAGGGCACATTTTCATATTACTAACGTGGAATAGAATTATTATACATTAGTAACTTACTGTATACTCTTACAACGTTGGGGACACTGTAACACTTGTTCGCAACACATGTAACACTTAATAGAGCTTACGAACACACTAAATATCTACGAGCACGTAGATATTAATATCTATGTATACAATAAACATATAAATAGAATAACATAAAGGCTACCAATGGCTCAAAGAAAGCTATAGAAACCAATGTTTAGTCTTTATATGGCTATTTTGAAATTGAGAAAAAATGGTCATACTGAAAGTCACCACTTTCTTATTTTATTTTATTATAAATACAATATTTACAAATAAGTTGGAGGGTAATTCGATACCCACTGCCCTGAGTGAATTTCGTTTACACCACGAATGTAAAACAGGAGAAAGGTATGGAAAGGGGTTGAATAAAGGAAAACAGCGCACAGGCCACAGTCGAGAGATTATTTAGAAGACTAGTGATCATCGTCCTTAGATTGATTTGTAGACATATATTTATTTATACGTATACAATAAACGATCGTTCGCGTATAACGAGCTGTTGTAAGTTTGGACATTATCTCGGTGAGGCTTGAGGCCTTTTTACACAAGCCACTCTGACATGGTAACATAAACTGCGTCACTCGACGGACCAGGTAGGCAAGAGAGAGATTAATGAGAGATGATACAGTACTTATTAAGCCTGGGTTCTGTAGATATTGGTATAACAGGTTTTCCGGATTTCTGAGACGATGAAAACATAAAAGACGAAATGATTTAGGTTAATAAATTTTGTTGACCGAATAATTCTAACTTGTACTCAAGGTTGAGATAATAGTATTCCAACTTAATTAGGCCTATAGTTTTTTATATTAAGGTTGCAGCATATGTTGAAACATTGAACAAATTACTAATTCAGAAATTTAAAAACACCATCATAGTTTTAAATAAACAATTACGTACTGCAACATTCAATATTTTTTCATTTTTATTTTTGTTATTTCATTACATGGTCTTAATTCTTTTACCTTTTACTGTCATTTATAACAGAAAGTTGAAAAATATCTGTTGGTTGTAGCTATATCTCCAACTTTCAGTTTTATTATTCTTTTACAAAATGTAAAATTCGTTTTCTAATTCTTGAAAAAATTTATTTTATAACGGCATTTATAACGACATCTACCTTGGCAATTTACCCCAGTAGATCTATTTCCTTGCAGCACCGGTAAATTTCGATTGTGGTTTTGAACTTGGACCCCTCAAAAACGTCTGAGGGACAATTTCATAGTGATCGTTTTATTGCTCCTAGCATTTTTTTTACCTACATTTACCGTTTTACCACTCCCGGAAAATGAGTAGATATTGCGTCAGATGACGGCAGGAAAGGACAATTTAATGTTTATGTTTGCGCCGAGATCACGCAGCATCTTCCACTTTAAACATGTAACTAGTCAGACTCCCCCGGTATAATGGCAATACTGATGTTTCTTGTATTGTTAGTTACGTGGTATTAATATACAACGGCTGCCATATTGTTGAATAAATGTAATGCTGTTGACAGTGCTTTAGTCAATTTTGTACTTTTAGGATTTTATGAAATATATATATACTCGTATACACACACACACACACACACACACACACACACACACACACACACACATATATATATATATATATATATATATATATATAATTGGCATATTTATCGAGAAAACTATTCAATTGTGCTACATAGTTTAACCGACATTTCGCAATATTCTTAGCTCAGGATATTGCAGATCTGGGTTTAAATGAGAGCGGCAGTAGTCAATAAAGTTCAAATTTATGGTAGCCTTTATGATTGTCTATATCCTTAAGATTAGAGCCACCAGAAGAAAAGGATATAACCAATTTTCGATTGTGAGGGAAATGTAGATATAAATAAACCTTCAACTATTGCTTTTTTATGAAAAGTGTTATAAGCTACGCTTTGTAATATACGAGACAGGGAAGGAAGTAAGGCATTATTCGGGATAGTAAAATGTGTTCGCTCTCTTCAAAATAAACCCTTGAGAAAGCCCGGTTCAAAGTGTACTAACATGAGGCTAAGACGAGGAGATTCTGTACTATCATTTGCGGATGCCCAAATAGGTATTACCGAAGATGAAAAAATCTATATGGTAAACCAAATTTAAAAATATAATGTAAATAATCTCGATGCATTTGTCTAAAAGTTAAAATCTCATAAGAGGAAATAACCAAGTAAATAGTTTAAAATCTAAGAGTAAATGAACACACAACTAGCGATTATTTAGAACAAACATGGCCTTACCGAAAGCGAAACTCTTATGGAAGTTTTGGAGGTTAAATCTATCGACGTTGGCTTATGTGTACAAAAATAAATTTTATGAGTAGAAGCTGACGTAAATACAAAATTGATAATATTAGATACGAAGGCGCGAAACTGTAAATAGCATGACAAGATGTTGAGAAGAAGAAGTAAAAGACAATGAATGGTTTTAAAACTTTTGAAGGGAATATCGGTAAAAATAGAAAGGTTCAAACATCTATATGTATGAAAAAGAAAGAAAAAAGAGCGACCTTGTCGAAGTTGGTAAGGTCTTCAAAATAAAACGATGGCAGTAAAATAAGGTAGATCAGTTGTAATTTTGCTAGAATATGATGAAAAGGCTGGGGACGGAAAATCAATAAAAAATCATGTGGGTACATACCAATTGAAAAGCTTTTAATTAAGAAAAGTCGGGTTAAGATATTTCTAGAGAAATGCTTTATTTGTGCTTTAAATTCCACTTGCCTTGGACCGGTCCACATTGTACAGACCTGGGCAATAAAAGGAATCCCATGGCGTGGCTTTCAAACATAAAGGTCTATTATAATTGCTAGAATCTTACCTGCAGGTCTAAAGAGTTTGTCTTTTCAGGTTTACTGGGTCGTGCGAAAGTAATCCAATCCCTTAAACCTTAACAACACCCGGCCTCTCTTGTTCTGCTAGCGTCGCCTATATTGCGGCGAATAATGACTTTAAATGAGATCAAGTGTTTGAGTAAAAAAAATTGGAAAATTGAAAAAAGGCTTTTAAAAAGATGATTTTTCTTTAATGGTAAATTTTATCCATGTCTGTATCAAGAATAATCCTTCACAAGTAGTCCTAGGTCTTATTGAATGGGAAATACTGTAGTTGCTACTTGCGTATGTAAAGAATCGTTTTTGTACATTTTTAACCACATAAAATATCAAAGTTTCTTAGTATTTTTATAAAAAATATTGTCTTATATTTATTTTATGCATTTTTTAAAGTTACATTTTCTTTTTAACCATTCAATAATTCCATATTTAGCGGTTTTCACTTTTTAGTAAAGAAGAGATCTACGAAATGTCCATGTATAATAAAGTTTCTATATCTTCTAACATGTAAAAAAATAATTGATAATTAATTATTGGTTCAAACTAACTATACTGGTGTCACTATAGTAATGTTAAAAAAAGTTAATAATTCTTTAATCGACGTTTAGTAAATAGAATGTTTTTTTAGTGAAACTTAACAACGCTTTTGTAGACCTACTACTAAATGTTAGCAAAATTTATTTGCGGCACAGAAATTTTGAATAGAGAAAAACATTTAATTTTGCATAATGAGAAGTGACTCTTAACATTTGTTATAAGACGCACCTAGGAATGTATTCATTAAAAAAATTTCACTAAAAATACAAAGGGGTCTAATTAATATCGTTGCATTGAATTATTTGTATTAAGATTTATCAAAGTTTAAATAAATGGAAGTATTTATTAACTTATCAAAACTATTTAATAATAACCTTTCACATTAACAAAGTTCAATAAAATATGTAACATAACCTACGCGTTAAAACAGTTGTTTCACAATATAACGTATAAAATAAAATCAACTGTTTATGAAATCATATGTTATCATTTAATTCACTCTCAGGTGACATAGCGTAACCTGATGGAAATTATACTGACACGAAATTGTATCTTTATGTCCATTTAATAAGTCTTTGTAGGCGTCGTTATAAAAGTTTACACTTCAAAAAGTTTATAAGCCGGTTTAGTTACTGATTTATAGTTGTTTAATTTCAGTTGTCTGATAATTTAATTATTTAATTTCATAAATAACACTGCCTGGGGTGATTGCTAGGTGATTCGAGTAGCTTTGCAACCATCAATTGGACCCAAGCCTAGAGGGTTGATGGACGAGGTTAACACCTATAGCTGATCTCTCGTAGGCTAGCGCGCGCCTCGAAGGGCGAGCATAGGCAGGAGGAAGGGCAGGGGAAGCAATCCGCAGACATTATAATATGAGGTACTGAATTTATATCACAATAACGTATACTTGAAATGACCGAAATGCCACTATATATATATTATTTGATTTGATTTGTCATATTAATCAACTCATTTGCATAAGGCTTGAAAAAATTACTTACAGCAGGTTTCTAAACGACTGTAACGCCTACAATATCTTAGCGGAGGGCTTTGATGCAACACGCACTACAAAAACCAATGTTTTTGAACAGGACTAGTATAGGTTTTCAATCAATATATATATTTTGTCTATATAAATAATACATAGTAATAATGCAATAATAAATATATATAATTTGTCAATTTGCCTACTCAATTTCTAAATTAAACTTATCAACAGCCCCTAAATTCTATTAATTTAGTTTATTTTTGTAGTTAGATATTATGAGAACAGGATTTTATGGAGCTTTCTGGTAAGAAAATGCAGTGATAGTTTCTACAAAGGTTCACATTGAAAAACTATTGGAAGATTCTATTTATTTCATTGAAGTATTTCGGATAAACCTATAGGTTACAGTTCAAATTTATAAAACTTGTGAACAAAAAGACACGCTTCCGCAAAACACGGCTATGTTATGTTCAAAATAGAAATACATAATATACTGCAATTTTTTTTAACTTAGATAATTAACGTAATGGTCAGAAGAGCTAATAAAGGGAGAGTACGATGGTCTTACGATGGAATACGATGGAGAACAGTGGTTGTTTTTACAAAGTGTAATTAATTCAACAACAAAATAAACGAAAGAGAAATTTAAAAAGAATGAAAAATGATAACTTTCTTTTAAAGAAAGATTTATTAGAATCCTTGTATTTAACCAATATTGAACTTGGATTAGTATTTCTCTTTTTAAAAAACTGATTTTAGGAGGAAAGTAAAATTAGAGTTTTCTTTGTTTTCAAATGGAACTCTTACTAAATATGAGTAGAATTTTTTAAAATAATTTTAAATTAAAGTTTGCTCCAACGTATTGTAATCATGAACGGGGCTTTTTACGCAGCGCTCCAAAGAAAGAAAATTAAATCTCCTTTCTTAAATTTCAGCAGACAGTATTGTTCACTCACACAATGAAATCTTAAGGAATTCAGCATCTCGGAGAACAGGTAGTTTACCAAAACTGGAATGCTTTTGTCTGCGCATGCTCCATTCATCTCCGTACTCTTGGCGAAACGTCTTGCACAAAAGAAGAAGAAGAACGCCGCTGTAAAAAAATGTTAAAGGAGATGTTTTGTCACCTGCAATATCACAAGGAATGTGACACAGGCTTTGTGCGGGCCAGTGTTTAACACGCGTGCTTGGGATGCAAGGTGCACAGCTGCAGGGTGCCAAACTGCCCTTTAAAGCGAACCTTTCCCTCAAAGTAAAACTATTAAGCTCCGGTTTGGAGCATTGCAGGGTTTAAAACAGCCTCGTAACGAAGCAAGAGTTAAAAGGATTGCCGCTGGGAGAGTAAGGTTATATTAATAGCTTTGCAGAACAGCCTGCCATCGCGGACCTATACCTTGCATAAGGCTTGCCTTAGTACTCAGTTAAAAACTTAATGCCTAAATACAAAGTATTTTTATTTGAAAGACCATTTAATTAATTTTTGAAGTGAAAACCTTTATAGCAAACATTCATGGAAAATCTTATTGGATGAACATGAACTTACAATTTCGCGACAGAATAGCTTCCGTCAGGTTACGCTACGAGTCACCTCAAAGTGATTTAAATAATAACACATGATTCCACGCAACAGCTGATTTTGTATATAGGTTATGTGTTTTACACGTAGGTTATATTACATTATTTATTGTACATTGTTAAAAGAAAAGGTTATTATTAAATACTTTAGATAGGATAATAAATATATCAATAGAATTTAAATTTTGGTTATTCTCAGTTCTAATATATAAGTATAGCGATAATAATAAGTTATGTATTTTTAATCCAATTCTTGACATAAAAACTGTCTTAGGCGAGTCTGATACTTTTCAAGATCTGATTTCAAATAATATTGATAAAAAAAACTGTTTCTGTTAACATGTAATACATATTTTTGTACCTACAATATTTTAATATTAACTACAATAAATATTAGACTTTATTAAATATTTCTCAAATAAAGATATACATATTGAATGAAAGATGTATAAATTATATTATTGATGATTTTAATACAAATGTTTCCAGAACTATAGCTCTAATTTGCTATTTATAGTTGAATTTTGGTGTTAAATGTATAAAAATCGGTATTATTGTTTATTACAAAATTTATGTTTATAATCTTATATTTTCATTTTATTAGTTAAAAATTTTGCAAAACTAATGCTCTACTTTTTTTTTTATCTAATTTTCTTGACAGATGCAAGACATTACCGACATTTTAAAGAATGTATTAAACTATTTTTCTCAAAGACTATCATTTTGAATGATAAAGAAACATAATCAAAAGAAACAAAGTTAATTTCTTACTTACGTGCGATAAATTTAATAACACTTCGGTAGAAAACGTCCCAACCAACAATAAAGTTATAAGTAAGTCATAAAATACGATTGACTTACCGTTCGTCAGGTCGTGTTGTCGGTAAGTTAATGGTAGATACATCAATGACAGATTGAATGCATTTAATTAAAATTCCTAATATACTCATCGTTTGTTCTGTTAGGAATATTTGTATATATTCGAGTTGGCTAAATGTAATATTTTCCAACACTGTAATATTTTCCCTTGTTGACGCGTTTCGGAATAACTCCATTTTCAAATTTTAAATAGTACTTCTTAAATAGAGAATAAGCCTACTATTTAAGTTTTGAAAATGGAGCCATTCCGAAACGCGTCAACTAATGAAGATATTGCAAAGTTAGAAAAGGCAGAAAAATGTACTCGTATATATAAATATATTTAACCCTATTAAAACTTTAACCGTTTGGTACAATTTATAAACGAAATGCTACAAATGTTATCTTATCAATTAAGACATCAAAATCATGGTTCTGACATTAAAGACACTTACCTGCACCGATCTCCTCATCTGGATAGCTGGTGTGATCACACACACACACACACACACACACACACACACACACACACACACACACACACACACACACACACACACACACACACACACACACACACACACACACACACACACACACACACACACACACACACACACACACACACACACACACACACACACACACACACACACACACACACACACACACACACACACACACACACACACACACACACACACAGACACACACACACACACACACACACACACACACACACACACACACACACACACACACACACACACACACACACACACACACACACATAAACACACTCTCTCTCTCTCTCTCTCTTAACTACTAAAAATGAGTATATAACTATGAACAATTTAAAAGATTTAAATGTACTAAACTCAAAAAAAAGAAAGCAACAAAATTTGAATCACACTGAATAAATATTGCTAATAGCTGACCGAAATATTGTAAATGTACTAAAATTAACAAAAAAAAAACAAAAAAAAAACAATAGTTTGCACACGTTTTATGTGATTATAAGATTGATAAAAGGGTTATGTAAAAGGGATGGTGTGTAGTAATGGGGGTAATAACGACGTTCCATGCGTTTAAAAGGCACTAAGCTAGAACGGCAAGTTAAAGAATAAAATTTTTCAACGTCAAAAGACACTTAATTTATTGTCAGCCATCATCTTCTTGAAGTAGCTGATTGCGTTTCTTAAAATTGATGTTTTTAAAATGATGTCTTTGAAAGTAACGGTAAACAAAGTGACGATGTTTCCTGTAAGATAAAAATTAACGAGTTATTGAATGCTGGGGTAATGGTCGAGTGGGTGGGTTGGACTGGGATAAATATGTTAGGTTTTTGCGACACCCACGCCGAGTCCTGATTGGATACACATTGTCAATGACTTCTGGTTTACGCCCTTTGTCAAACGTAATTACCGGCCAAGGTCAAAAACACCAATCAAAACTCACTTGTAGTAAAATAAGTATTAGTTTCAATTTAGATGGATTCAGTATGTTAATACCAGTTGCTGATTGATTGTCTCAAAGGGTCACGGATCTGATGAGTCTTAAGCTTCCACAGAAGTGTTTTACTGTTGTAAATAAAGTCTGCTGAAGAATGTGCACACATTTGTAAACGTCATTTAAGGAAATTGTTTTTGATAATTTAAATTAAAACCGTGTTAAAGTTACAATAACACATGGTGACAATCATTTAGTATGGTTTAATAAACACAAGTTTTTGTTTGGTTTCATTTATAGTAGGTTTAAATCTTATATTTAAAATTACAATATTGTTTTGTTTTAGTCATTTATGTAAATATTCCCATTTACCAGTCTAGAAATTTGTAATGGTTTCCAACCAGGTTATGAAGCACGTCTCGATTATTATAGCCTACTCGATAAATTCAGCTCTGGTGGTTTTAACCAAACATTAGGCTAAAAAATGTAAATTCTTTGCAGAATAAGATTCTATAATATGGTAGTTGAATCTAGTTATGCACGGACAGAGCGTTGATCTTGTTATTGGTGTACACATTTCCAAGAACTATAGAAAGAGTAAAAGGGAGAGAGAAAGCTGGTAAGTGATACACATGAAACCATACCCTGCCACATGGAACTTTCTCTGACACCGGTGGACAACGGGGCAAGTCAGCCAGCATTATGGCAGGGTCTCTCGTTAACATTTCACTGCAGTGTGGCAACGATGACGACGAAATTTCAGCAAGAAAGTATCGAACATTTAACACAGCATTAAATGTAACCATGTGAAAAGGTACCGTATAACCGTATCTGGTAAATGCTTTTTATAAGAAGGCATTAGGCGACACGAAAGTCAGGTTGAAAAATGCTTGGTTAAAAGGCAGAAGATGTAAAAACAAAAACTTGAGTCTTGCAGTATTATTATGTTGTTCTACTGAATAGCATACGTGTAGCTTAATAAACGGTAATAGACAATATTTTGAATTAAAATTATTATTAAAGTCTAGCAGATAAGTTTTAGTAATTATAAAAATATATTTGTAAATGGTTACCCTTAAAAGATTTTTTTTATAACTAAAAAAAAAGATATATTAATTAAAACAACCTCTCACCACAAATTCAACAAATTTTATTTTAACCTTATGTACATTTCGACTACAAAGTAATCATCTTCAGAGGTATTTTTACAAATAAGTTATTTGTAATAAGAGGTGAGAGGTTGTTTTAATTAATATAAACATTTACGCAACAGTTGCTTTAAGTTGTTGTTAAAAAAAGATAACAAATGAAACAGTAATTTATCTTAGGCGTATTGTTATTAATTTACGTATACATACTTTGAAATAAAAACAAATGTATTAATAAGAACCTATTACAGATTCAATTTACCTTGTGAACATATTGTTGAAATTTTTAATTGTTTTCAATATCTTCAGCAAAATTGTTAAAATACCGAAAATTACATTTATGGTTGCGTATGACAACAAAATGATTAACGCAATTCTTGAAAGGCGAACTTTTTTATTACTAATTAACGGACTTTGTGTATCATAAAATTGTTGTTTCCATCAATTTGTCTTGGATTGTCTAATAACTGTTTTAGTTTGGCTTGGTATAAGTTTAATTTCGTCCATTGTAGACGATTTTGAGATGGAAAAGCTAAAGTATATACGAGTCTAAATGTAAGCCCAACTGTTTCGGTTCCTTTATAATAATGTTCGTTGAGATTTCCTGGTTTTTAGTTGCCTCTATATATGATTGGTTACTTTGAGACTTATACCTAGTCCATTTCTTGAGTACTCTTCGCTGCGTCTTCGTATCATGTAACCGTACTACTCATCGTCCTGAGTAATTACAACCTGATCGCTCACTAAACAAAACGTACGCAATTAAGCTAATGATATCTAAAAATACTCATCTGCAAATTTTCTTCAATGGTTTTAGCTTTACGTCTTAAAAACAGTAAGGCATATGGTTTACTGCTGTATATCCTGGTCATTTTGATCCCTCTACCAATTTCATAAATTAAAAATATACATTATAAACGGTTTTTATATGTCAAAAATCTTTTCTATAGTGAGTGTCCCGCTTAAAATAAACGGTGTTTCCACACCATTTGACAAAATATCTTCCCTCATACAAGAAATATTACGGAAGATTAGTAAATATGTAGGCCCTGTTATGTTGATACGTATTCTTTCACACACAAACACACACACACACACACACTCACACACACACACATACATACACACACACACACACACACACACACACACACACACACACACACACACACACACACACACACACACACACACACACACACACACACACACACACACACACACACACACACACACACACACACACACACACACACACATATATATATATATATATATGTACTCCGGATATTAGACTTAACTATCATTTCTTTTCAGTGAAATACGTACTATATATATAAAGAACTAAGTCAAAATGCAAATAAAAGAATTATAATTGAATTTACAATTCAAAGCTTTTCGTTAGCTAACAGTACCAACATCATCAGGAAATGATTCCTGATGATGTTGGTACTGTTAGCCAACGAAAAGCTATTAATTGTAAATTCAATTATAATTCTTGTATTTGTATTTTGACTTAGTTCCTTATTAATACACAAGAATACATATTGCGATATATATATATTTAGGTTGGTTTTTGTTGGTGAAGAAATTTTAATTTTTTTGGACTAGGAGACTGACAGACTTACCTTGGGAAGAGTCCACTCTGTAGTCTTGAAATAGAAACACATAAAAACACTTAACTAATGATATATTTCAACCACACAGTGGTCTTTGTATATCAAAGAGAAAACACAAAAGAAATATGAGAGAATGAAATAAAATAAATAATATTCATTTATTTATTCTATTTATTTTATTATCATACTTATCATATTCATTTATCTCATATTTCTTTTTGTGTTTTCTCTTTGATTGACAAAGACCACTGTGTGGTTGAAATATATCATTGGTTAAGTTGCTTTTATGTGTTTCTATTTCAAGATTACAGAGTGCACTCTTACCAAGGTAAGTCTGTTAGTCTCCTAGTTCAAAAAATCTATCGTTCTATCTATCTATCTATCTATCTATATATAAATATATATATATATATATATATATATATACATATATATATATATATATATTTATTTATTTATAATTAATATAATAAAAACGAGCGAGAGAGCCTGTATTTGTACTTTCCATGTTATGTACATAAAACCTCTGACTATGTAGTGAAGCCTAAACATATTTTGTGTAGAGAATCAGCATTATAGAAAAGATAACTTCGACAGACGAAATATTCTACAGATCACAACGTGTCATAACAGTCGTCGTCATAACTAGACCACAACGATTCAGTTAAGATATGTGCCAATGATTATTTAAATTTGTTGAGTAAAAAGATTTGAATAAAATTGTCTTTTAGCGGCGAGGCGGCGATTGTAGCGGAGATTCTGTGAACTCGCAGTCCCTGTACGGTTAGTCGGGTCGCTATGCAACAGGGTGACTAAGAACATACTTAAGCAAAGTAATTATCTTTGCAATAAATACAATTCTTAGAACAGACCTGACCTGCAGCACACCTTACTTACGCCCACGATAGTCGGCTGTCGTAAATAGAAGTTTATTTACACCATTATTGCATGTTATAGTGAGCGGACCTAACTCTGTGACTAAGATATTCGGTACAGCACTGTACTTCACGTTTCTTCATATTTGTAACCCATTCATTGCTTACGCGGAGTCACAGGTTTTAAAGTGACATAATCAAAGTAACGAGTTATAGTAACAACTTTTTGTTTTAGAAAAAATGCAGATGAATAATTTTCTTAAATGTTTAAATATAACCCGTCTGTACATTCTAAGCTTTAGCCAACCACTGATGAAGACGACATCGTCGCCGAAACTAGTCTGAATGTATAAACTGCTGAGATTTGAGAGTATTCTATTAATATTATTTTTAGCAAATCGTTCTTACTAGCAAAACTCTAATAACTATATATTCTAACATAAAATTGATTTGATTATAACTTTCTGTTTTTAACAATTCCTATAGCATTTCTGTATTCTTAAGAACAGGAAAATACATTGTAAAGAAACTTGAAGATACCATTGACAGTTTGTCTGACATAATCTACAATTACATTATTTACACGTAGACGTTTTAAAATTAGATGAACTATAAAGGATGGATACAAAAGAAAGATAAAACAATATAGAAACTGACAAAATGCATTTTAAAGCTGAGAGTAAACAAATAAAACCGTAACAAACATTTAAATACTAACGTTGATAAGGTACAACTATATGCAGTACTAAATATTGAGTAGTCTACTATATGTAGTACCTACTCACGTGCGAGCGCATACATACGCACCCAGAGGTACTACTATCCTTGCATCGAAATATTAAATAAATAAGAAGGCTATGCAGAATTAAAGTAATCAACACCTATTATAAGATGAGATAGCAACATAGTTCACGTTAATGAATTCTTTTCTCATATGATTCTCAGAGCCAAGTATTTATAATTTTTTTAAAATGTATATCATTGATTATAAAATTAAATTTTGTTATTCTAAGTAATACCCTAATTATAATAAATTACGTTTAAATAAATAAATGCTATATTAAAAGTTGCTTTATAGCGTATTTTATTGTTATATAAAAACATACAGTAGAAAAAGAAGTAGATCCATCTATAGTTATTGTTCATACAATAAGCAGATGCAACACACAGTACGAAATTCTCCTGTAAAACTTGTTTATAGACGCGATACCTTCATTTATATTGTAGAGTGTAATTTCTGAGGGCAGAGTTAAAGTATATACAAATTTAATTTCAATAACATTACTTGTCTTGTATATTTCTTAATATTAATAAGTAAAGCATTTTTTAAATAAAAGGATTTCCTAAACTTTCGTTCGATAAGCTTTGTGCGTTTTAAATCACCGTTTAACCAGCTCACGTACAACAATAGCATGGCATGGGCATTTTGTGCGTCTAAAGCCTACTTTATGGGGCACGTCAATAGAGGAATTTCTAAAGCACAATCTGAGCCCGAGTTGGGACAGAAAACCGTTAGCCAGTTGGTTAAATAGACCAAAGATTTCTAATCTGTTTGTCCGTACCTAGTTAACATAACAATACAAATACAATTGGCACTAGATAAAGATCAACCTGTCGCTAGATTACACGCAACAAGCCTCAGATTGTAGGTTAGAATTATGACAAGTACTTTGCGCACGTCTCCCGATAAGCAGCTTTATGTAGCATCTGTGTTTGATTGATATTCCGTAACGGTTTAAGTACGTAATTAAGATCAATCTATGCGCTCTTTCTGTGAGTCGCATCGACGTTTATAAGATTAATGTCATTTCAGTTAGAGGAATTGAATCTGTGACTGAACCGCAGGAGATCATACAAAGAGGTTATCGGTGTCACAAAATTGAAACTCGTTTGTAAGATATCATCGATTGTTTACTTGTTGATTAATATTAAAGGATATTCACTTAATAAAACTTCAAACTTATATAGGATTTATATAGAGAAAATAGTTTTTATCTCATACCTCATGGGAAAAAAACATTATTCGTGCTGATGTTTACTTTATAACAAAATGTCAAAATAATGTCAGATGCGTTAGTGTTACTTTCAGATGCCTGCTTTGAGTGATTGGAAGGAAACAAAAGAGCGATCCTTATCAACAGATATATTAGTAGCTATCACGGAATAGGTTATACAAGCTGGCAGGGCTGATGCTCAGTTATTATTTACTAATGATGTCAGAAAGAACATAAAAGAATTTTTGAAATGCCCATTTTAATAAATAATATTTAAGCATGAGAAAAATAATAATAAAAATGATATTTTAAAACATAACTGTAAAGATGATACTAGAATAGGTGTCTAAATTCAACTAGATTAGAAATTCCGTATCAGAGCCGTATCTATTGAGAAGGAAGTTGAGGACCAGAACTAATCAAATTTTTAAAAGATAAAAATTTAAATAATGTTTAATTAAAAATAATCGTAGAGCTATCGGACTGAGCGGTTAAATGAATAAAATTCTCAACCCTGTTACCATCTTTTGTAGTGTAATATGTTAAAAGTAAATAAGAGTTGTACAAAATTTATAGACTACCTAAGTAAATTACTTTATGTAAATTACAGGTCGGGTCTTGTATTTTAATTCTATCATTGTTACTGACGTAATAAAAATATTAAGATCATATTCATCTTAGAAGCCCATGAGGTCACGCCAAATGTTCGCCTATTAGGCCTAACCCCTCCCCCCCAAAAAAAAGTTTCTGATACACTGTGGAAATATGAATAAGGTTTATTATATTTAAATATTGTTATAGGCCTATGTAAATTAAAAATGTTTGAGAGAAAATACATTAATTAAGAGAAAAATTATCTAAACTTCTACAACGACATATTTCCAATTAAGTTCGAAATAAAGTAGCTATGAATTATAGATTCTCACCTATACCATTTCACCTACAACTTAACTTACCTAAATTACTTACCCATGCTGTGGTTGTAATTAAAACAACAGTATTAATTGTTTTTTTTTAAAAATATATCACAATCCTTTTGTTGAACTGTGGTTCAAAGGGTTAAAAAAGTAAGGTTATAAGTGGTTAATCTGTTCCTTAGGGTTTTGTATTATTCCTAATTCAATTTCAGTAGACAGATGGCAAGGAAAATTCAAAATATATTTTGTAAACTATTATAGTTTTTCAAATCAATTGAAAATATTTCCAATTTTCTACTTATCTATTTACTAGATAACAAGGGATTTTATTAATTTATATTTTACAATTAAAAGTAAATTTAAAAAAAGTAATACAAAACCATTTTCTCAAGAAAATAACTCTATTGCTATTAGAAAATATATTTTTAATGTCTCTGAATTAAATGCCAGTAGGTAAATTTTTATTACATTTAATTATTTTAATTAATTGTCTTAATACCAACTCTTGTGGGTTATACTTACAGTAGTTAAATATCCCCATAAACTGGACTACAAAATTAGTTTTAACTTTAATGAGCAGTAAAAAAGTATTGTTAAAAGGCTATACATAAGTGTGTTTGAAAATGTTAGTAAATACTTATTATAGCTGATTTACATATGTGCAGCAAATTACAACAATTTGAATGTGAATTGTAAATATATACCTATAACCTAGTCGATATAACTATATAATTATTAGAAACTCAGTAATTGTTGTTTGTTTGAGAAAATGCAATTCATCATGCAAAAATGTATTTGTGCAATTTTAGACTTAATCCTACACACGTGACCTAACGAGCAATATGACGGTAGTGCCCACTCGTCAAAGATAGATTAATTTGAAACATTTCTCATTGACGTATAAGTAAATTGATTCACTTCCAGCTTACTGTACTCTACGTTTTGAATATCACACTTCTATACCCACACTAAATTCGTTTTATACAATAAAAACTCGTTAACATTTAAAAGAATTATTAAAATATTTTTACTAATGTCAGGTATAATTTTTATTTTATCGACTAATAGATTCGAAAAGTATTTTTTGCCATTGCTGAGTGTAAATATAATGTAAGGTTAAAGTTAGTATGTGCTGCAGGTTTGGTGACTTCTTCTATTCTGTTACTCAAGTGATTGAGAATGTTGCTCTAGAAGCTTCCACAACGCTCATGGTAAAGACGGTAATCGATGTACCAACTCCGTGTTGTTGGTCTAATGCGTATCTCATTGGTTTTGTGGGTTCCTTCGTGATGTTATTCTAGCCTTTTCCTCGGTTCTATTAGTCCAATGCTTCCTCAGGGCTGTTTGTCTAATGGCTTCCTAGGTAATGTTGGTCTTGTAGCGCCCTTAGTTCTGTTAGTCTAGTGCAGGCATCCTCACTACGAGGCCCGCGACAGCATCCAGGCCTGAGAACGAGATTTTTCAGCCTTCAGAGTGCTGAGAATTGAAACAGCTGTTCGATGGAAATAGTATTTTTGAAGAAATAAAAATAATCAAGCTTACAAGGAGTCTAGTGGCGTTCTCGCTGCTGTTAGTCCAGTAATGATGGTCTTGTAGCGCCCTCGGTTCTATTAGTCTAGTGACTTTCTCACTGCTGTTAGTCCAGTAATGATGGTCTTGTAGCGCCCTCGGTTCTATTAGTCTAGTGGCTTCGTAAGTAGTGTTAGCCTTGTGGCTTCTTTGATGCTGTTAGTCTACTGGCTGTTAGTCTAGTAATGTTTGTCTTTTAGTGCCCTCGGTTCTTTTAGTATAGTGATTTTCTCGCTGCTCTTAGATTAGTGGCTTCCTAAGTAATGTTAGCCTTGTGGTTTCCTTGATGCTGTTAGTCTACTGTTAGTCTAGTATTGTTGGTCTTGTAGCGCCCTCGGTCTTTTAGTCCAGTGACTTTCTTGCTGCTGTTAGGCTAGTGGCTTCCTAAGTAATGTTGGCCTTGTGGTTCCTTGATGCTGTTAGTCTACCATCTTCTTCGGTTCTGTTAGTTCAGTTGTTTCTTCATTGTCTAGTAGCTTTCATATTTGCCATTCTTTAGTGACTTATCCAACGATTTTGATCCTCGATGATGTGATTTTAGAGGCTTCCACTATACTGTAGGTCCTGCGTATTGTTTGTATTTTTGGTAGCCTGCATATATTTTGGTGTTGTTTGTGAAATGGTTATCTCGATAGTGTTGGTTTAGTGGTTTAATCATGTGTAAGAAACGAGTAGACGCCTTGGCTGAACTTGCATTATCTGGGTCGGGACACTGCAAGTAGTGCCAGGACCAACCTTTAACAGGATTTATCGGAATATACGGACTCCGGATCTTATACGGCTAGGCCAGGACTTGCATACGGCTTAGTTTGAGGTACTTGTCCCTAACGACGAATACTGTTGGGAGTATTTTAGTAGCCTGAGAGTTCATTTGAGAACCTGGTGTTGGTCATTTTACAGTTTCTTAATGAGACAGTGATTAAGAAATAGTACCTAGTTTCACAATTTGGTCGTATCAATAAAATAAGTACGTATGTTGGTATATGTTAGTAATTTGAGTTTTAAATGAAAGCTTGGCATTGGACATTTTAAAATTTATTTTTACCCTTGAAGGTGTCATCTGTCACTATAATCTTCAGAATATTCCTGAGGGTCATTAATTGCATTCAATATTTGTTAACAATATCCAATTGCCAGCAGATCACATAAAATACCAACGAGTTAAGAAATTAAATTGTCAGATTTAAATACCAAACAGTTAAACAATGAAAGAAATGTTTTCGAGAAAGCTAATACGACACTGAACTATTGTTAATGAGAAAAATAACGAGGATACAAAAAGTGAACAATTCCTGTTAACCAAAGGCTAGAAAGATGCACTTTGTCAAACGAGAATGTGAAAAAAACGCCAGACTTTAGTGGAAAAGTAGTGTAAGAAAGTAGACTGAACAATGACGCAAATATGGATATTATTTTAAAAAGGAAAAATGTACTTTTAATAACTTTTCTTTTTAAAGTTTGCAACGGCGGCGGCGGGTACAGCAAAACGATTCGAATAGCTGTAATTGCCTTTTATTTAGTTCATTAAGGTTAATAAAACAAAACTCTTGAACTTAATCCTTCAAGTTTTCTTAGCTAACATTCTAACAAAACGATGTCCCCATAATGCAATGGCACCTTAACATTTTGAACCCACGGCAATATTTTTAGATTAAAAAAAATATTATCTGGTCATTATTTTCCCTTACAGAAAATTGGCCATTGTTGTTTTGGTTGATAAGTTATAAGGCAATTTTATCAATTAATCCATTCCAACTACTGTACTTATTACAGTAGACGAACATACGGAAAATATTTTAGAACATTTTTTAAAACTGTCAACATAACCAATAGATATTTGGCACAGATAGACATTTGGGTACTTGAGCCTGGCATGGATAGTTGACATGAGTCATATAAGAATTTTATCCTGTTATTATAAATCTGGGTAAAAAATAAAGACAGAGCAGTATTATACAAGGGATCAGCTCTTTACTCTTAACACATCTTGTTTAACAATTTTATTGCTAACTATAACATTGTGTACGTACGGAATTTGAATATCTCCTGTCCAGATATATGACTGAATTAACGTTCTAATTCATCTCTATTTTTAGTTCATGTTCATTTTTATTTTAAATCAATACGTATAATTTTGAGGCACGGCGAGGCACACCTGATTCCGATCCGTGCCTCCCAACCGTTCCTCACACTTTGGAAACCAATGACAAAAAGGTAATGACAGATATTTATGACGTAATCAGTGGTGTTTTTATATCACTTAACGATATTTAATAGTAGGTTAATATTTTAGTTCTGTCACTGTTTTAACAAAAATCTATTTATAAATGTACTTATAAGTAGTCTATTAATTTAGGCTCAAATTGTGTCGACACAGATTAATTAAATCAGCGTGATTGAGAATAATTAGAATTTAATTAATCAATAAATTCAGCACTGATCAATTAAAAGTATATTTAATTTTACAAGTATCCGTGTATGGATAGCAATTACTCAAAGAATGACTTTGTATGTAGGCACCAACATCGAAAATAGAAAGTTAACGCCCCATCGACCATTGATTGATCATTCCACATTGCAAACGTTTAACACTAACTTTATTACCTAATTGCTAATTTCGCATGCATAGATAATATCAATAATTGAATAACTTGAGTTTTGCAATAATGATTTCTAAACGTAATAAGATGACGTTTTACCAATGACATCCTTTGGGTTAACTAGCTTGAAGCAAGAGGTGTATTGGTACCTAAATCCATGGTAAGATGATAGGTTTTTGGGCCCTTTCGTGGTGGATTTAGATGCAAACAGGATAATCTGAGGTAATTTAGGATCTGTAAAAACATGCAAGAATAGAGGGTGAAAAGCAATCGTGTTCAAATGTTAAAAGAAAAATTGCAAACAGTAGGGCTTATAGTAAAGGATGTCATACCCAAACTCTTCCATTGTCGGATACCATGAAAAGGATTTTATATACAGATAGTCCACAGAGCACCAAAACTCCTAGAATGGACTGATAAATGGAAAATCAAACTGAAAGAAGTGAAGTTAGTTCACATCAACTTCACAAATAAGGTACTGAAAGATCCTCTGTTAATGGATGTTACGGAGTCATCATAAAGCTCCTCTCATTAGGAAAAAACAAAATCTACAATCTGATTTTGAAACCAGTTTGGATGTATAGCAGTCAACTGTGGGGTTGTGCAGAGGAATCTAATGTAGAAATCTCCAGATTTTTCAAAATAAAGTACTGAGAAATATGGTTAATGCCCCTTGGTATGTAAAAACAAAAGATATTGACCTAGATATAAATATTCGGACGACACCAAAAGAAATAAAGAAGATGGCGAAAAAACATGGAAAGAGACTTCATCCTCATCCAAGTACAGTGACTCTTCAACTTCTTGATAACCGGAATTAGAAGATTAAAGAGAACCAAACCATTTGAGTAAGTGTAGCGTTGTGTTGTGCTAGTTCTAATATAATATATATTGACAATGTTCAGACAAGAAGTAATGAGTCAATGAGCACTTTAGTTATATCAGTATTTAGGTTAAAATAATGCAAGGAAAGTTATTGGTTGGTCTAACAACACCTGTTGTAATAATACAGATATTATTAAGCTGGGGAAAGAAATGGGAGACGGAATTTGAGAGAATATTTAATTCACCAATGAAGGGTCTCAATGAGAAAAAAATATCTATACTGTTGCTTAAGTTTTCTAAAACCAGATTTCAAATAAAAAATGTAACATATATTAAAAAAATTGTAATACCATTTCCTTTATATTTATATGTTAGTAAATGTATTCAGATGTAGTCAAATATTTATATTTGACAACATTTTATAGTTTACATCAATATATTACGTATATATTGATTTTGAATAATAAAATTAAGTATATAATATTTATATACTTAGGTATAAATACGTTTAAAATTACGTATAACTAAATGTATAACGTGTAATTAAATTACGTATAAAAATATTTGTTTAGCCATTTTAAATGAATTATTTAATGATTTTATCCGTCATTATTATTTTAGTGCAAAAAAAAGTTATTCGACAGAAAGAAAAATTATGGGACGCCATTTATAAAAACCAACTGACCTGAAAATAATAATAAATAGCCATCTTATTTTTTAAAACAATCGTAAGAGTTCGCAATCAACGAAGCCGTTTTGCAAATTTTACAATAATTTATTCCGGCATACCAAATACTTTTCACAACTCACTGCAGTAACGAAGAAATTGCAAAATATCAGGTCGGGGGAGGGGGACTCAATGACCGTGTCGGATAACCGTGGGCCGACGGTTCATTGAATACACTGATCAAGTGGCAATATTTACAACAGCACCCATACTCTATGAAATATAGTGGCCACGAGCCTTTTTATTTACGGTCACCGTCGTTACCCAGGCGATATCGGATACCGAACAAATTGCACCGGTACGTGTATGATTTGGTGCACTGGGTAAACAAGGACAATTTATGTTTTCGACTGGAGTTATTGTTTAGTAAGGAGGTGAAGCATAGTTCAACCTCTGCCAAATTGTGTGTTGTTTGTATAACATTTACATTTCTGACTACTTCATGGGTGAAGATGAAACAGCTTTTGAATAATTGCTTATATATAATTTTTACTAGTAAACTAGAAATGCAGATAGGAAATTCTGAAAAGGCTATACTGATAAAAAGTGTATTATGTGGAACTTCTTTCATTAAAAAAAATTGTTTTAATTAGTTTTCCAATTGGTTCCGAAATTCTTCCATTAAAAAAGAGTAAAATTAAAGCCTATAACATACAATGCAGTTTCTATAAATCAAAGTTTTACTTGTCAAGAAATTATTTCATAAACTTACAAAAGCATTTTTTAAATAGGTTTAAATAGGTACAAGCATTTTTTTAAATAGGTTACGTAGTTTTAGGAGACGATTCATTTTTTTTTCTTTGTTATATGACGCCGTTAAAAGCAAAGAAGTTGACTGTAAAAACATTTGTCTGTAAAACGCTTTTTTCAAACGCAAAAGGAAACATTTTGCCCTGTTCTAACAGATTCTCCTTTTTCTAACACGGAAAATACATTTGCTATTTTGGCATATTTGGTATAGTAGGATCATTCCCTAATCCCAGACATCAAAAAGTAATACATATATATATATATATATATATATATATATATATATATATATATATATATATATATATTTTAAACCAACATAGGGTATTCAAATACAAGAATATTTATTAATTTATATCCAAAGCTTTTCGTTGGCAAACAGTACCAACATCATCAGGAATGAAAATTGCAGTACCAACATCATCAGGAAATATATATATATATATATATATATATATATATATATATATATATATATGTATAGCCTATATATATATTTGTAGTTTTCAATACTGTTTTCTTGTATACACTTATCACTTTCACTTATATACTTAAACAAGAATCTTACTTGGTATTTATGCGAGTTAACTTTCAATGACTGGCCTTGTCATTATCTTCGGGCATACTGAACAGGGTTGCTGTAGACTGCGAGCTGAGTGGATTTCCCGTTGACCTTGGTGTACCATTATGTTCTATTTTTAGATTCACTGCACTGTGCGAGTTTTTAAAGTTTGTTTTGGGGCTAATATTGTCTATTAGATTGAATAATTTATAGTTTTTTTAAATTTTATTTGTATTTGTTTGTTAATAATATTATTTTTATAAATTTCTAGTTGTTCCCAGATCGTCATTTTGAGGCCTTTTTGAACCTATTTTTATTAGGTGTACGTTTTTTAATGTGGGGAATGTGTGTTTGTTTTTGATGGCGTGTGAGGCTAAGTTTGAGTTATAAATTTCAGGTTTGATGTATGCATTAAGGTGTTCTTGATATCTGTCTTTTAATTTTTTTTTGTTTGACCTATGTATATTTTAAAATATACTTACTTTTTTTATTTCAATATTTTTTTTAAATATTAATTTTATGATATTACTATACGTTAAACCTCGAAATATTACTCGTAATTAGTTCTACAAATGATGTATATTTCATAAATTTGTATTATTTATTTTTAGTTACATCTTTTATTTATTGTATCTCTTTAACTCTTTTCAGTTCAAAAACCTTACGAACATACATGTAGTTAAGAGTTCTAAGTAGAAATATAGAACTGTTTAGTCAACCATAACTGGAATACGAAGATATAGGCTCACTTGTACCGCTTTATGAGTGTCTTTTTTTCCTAGTCATACAAATCCCTAAATCTGTGTCCTAGTGAAACTCCCTTTATCTTTAAAAATAATAATAATTAGTAATTTATTAGTGGAACATATTCATTACAGGTATTTTGTTACTTTTGTATTGAAATACAAGAAATTGACTTTAAATATTTTCAGCAATTTATTAAGAGAATATTTCAAGTAAATTAGTTAATTGTGCAAACGTAACTCCTACGGCGCCTGCGTAGTGAGTACAATCAGTGGAGATAATGTATTGTTAAAATGCTTGGGAAGTTACAACTGGACACTATTAAATCAAACTTGGTACTCTGGATTAATTTATACAAAACCAGAAATACAAAATGCATAATTGTCGAATGATATATTCAGCTACTGTAATTATTACGCGTTTGTCTTTCTTAACTAACAATGTAGATTAACAATTCGCCATGGTGGGTCGCAGAGGGCGTTGTACTTAAAATCTCTGATGTCCAGCTTCATTGTTGTAAATTATTTCCTTGATTTGTTGCGAAAACAATTACCGTTGTTTAAGAGTTTTGTTGTTAAAAGACAGTAGATTTATCTTCATTTATAAATAAAACAAATACATTAAAATATAATAAAACATATTTTAGTTTAACCATGTTAGTTAAGTGGTAAAGAGACGTAGATTAAGTGTTTTTATAAAATCAAAATTTTTAATTAAATTATAACGTCTAATATTATTAATATTTTTTATATAATTATTAGGCATTTATTAATAAATAAACCTATATTATTAATAATAAATTTTCTTTGCAAAACAGATTTTATAAAACCATATAAACCAAGTAGTAATGTTACATATTATAAATGGTTTGAGTCTTGTTCTATAGTTTCGTAGCTTCATAGTTTTAAAGTAGCTTGTTGTAATCATCTTAAATTCACTATATTAAACTATAGGTAACTAATATATAACTAAATGAATATTTAAGAGCTTACTTGGTGACGCGTTTCGAAACAATAGTTTCTTTTACGTGTAGTGGCTTTGCTTCGTAAAAGAAACTATTAGAACTCATTTCGAAACGCGTCAGCAAGTAGGGCTAAGCTCTTAAGTATTCATTTAGTTGTGTACTAAATAATTATAGTACATAGTTTTGTTGCAAACGGTTTTTTAGAAACGTTTAATAAGTTGTAATAGTCTGTTAAATAAAGTGTATTTGATGTAACTATCTTAAAAGTTGACCTAAACTTTAATTTTTACATCTTCTAAATTATTAAAACAGAAATAAAAAGTTACGACTTATTTGGCAAAATTTACTAACATATAATGTTAAAACATAACAGTGTTGTGTAGTATTAATATTTATGTTAATAAAAATTGTTTCTCTTAACGTTTTATGGTGTTAAGGCAATAAGCCTGTTGGTAAATAAAATACTATGCATTATAACAATTTTGGATAATAAATAGGATTGGATCCAATCGTGTGATTGGATACGTGAGCAGAGTCTGACATATCTACTCTCTCTGTCGAATACTTAGGCTAGGGAATACCTGTTACTCTACGTCGTCATGGAGTATATAAGTAGCAATGGTGAGTTTAAAATTAGGCAGTGATTTGCCTGTACTTTACGAAAAGGAAATTGTGTCATCGCGTGGCAGGGATGTATAAAAAATTATATAGTCTAAAGAGATGATTTGTTTGAAAAAAAAAATACTTTATTATTGTAAAATACAAAGATTTAAACTTCATTATTATTTCAAATTCTAAAGTGGTAACTATTGTAAAAAATTTAATATTTGGCCAGAAACTTGGAATCATTTTTAAGGCTTATAAAAGTAAAAAGCATAAAACTTAGAGCAAACTACGAGTATCAAATATGATCTTGTACAGTTCTGTAGTTGGTACTGAAGGCAAAACAAGTCACTCTCAAGCTTTCATGCACAATCGATATAAACATACTTAATTCTGCAATCGTGTTTCGTACGTCCATACAGAGCCTTGCCTTTACAAGTCAGCAATAATAACTGATTGGGATTTATGTGGAGTCTGACTCGAGCTTTGGTGTGGTCTAGCATGTGTTTCTATTTGCCTATTGCTAGCACGCAACATCGGCTTTCCTCGACAATAATTCATATGCCATGGCTTTCTTTCGATTCGTTAAAAATAATTAACGCCTGTTAAAAGACGTTGAGTTTGTCGAAACAAATGTTTATCTATTTATTTATAAAAAAAAAACAGGTCAGCATTTTTATGACACGACGTTTTGATGGAAAAATCATCACTCTTCACAGATGATGCATCTGATTCGAATCGATAAAATTATCAAAAGCCGATACCATAGATAGATAGGGATATAATAAGATTTCTGAGAATTTCAGTTTTAGAAAATAAATGTTTTTATAATGTATGTCTTGTAATCACAAATTCTAACACTATAAAACTAGCACTACTATTCCAGTTAACATATTTATCAGTTGTAATTAGTTCCAAACACTATAAGTATAAAATAATGTCGGGTTTATATTTCTGGAATTTATATATTTTTTTTGTAGTTTTACTGTTAGGTAATGCATTGCATATTCATTCTGTAATTTTACCAAAGTTGGAAATTAGTTGTCAAAACAAATAATTCTTATTTTGTACAATTTTGCACGTTGGATGGATTTCAATACATATCGTGGCACAAACTAGCGAATATACTCGCTCCATTCCGTTGATATCAGTTGTATATCAGAAACGTGAGTCTGCCTATACGTTATAGTAATTCCCCCCTTTGTCAGTATCAAGAGATCATTACCTCATTACATGTGCCCTACCTAATACTTCTTATTAACCGGTAGATACTCCTAATGCTCTCCGTATAGAGTAAGGCTACATGAGTTATGTGACCTGCACACTTGGTGGACTGATCTTTCCCAAACTCTTTGTTATATAAATAGGTTTTGGTTCCTATTCAAGTCCTATATATTTATTTAAATATACAAAATTTAAATATAAACGCAAAATGTATTTATATAACAATTGGATTCTGATTACTTGACATGAGTATTTGATTCTGAGTACCTGACATGGTTAGGGGATTCCGAGTACTTGACGTGGTTATTGGTTCTGAATATCAGAGAAGGCAAATTATATCTGAGTACTTGACACCGGTATTTGATTCTGAGAACTTGACATGAATATTGGCTCTGAGTATCAGACAAGGGTCATGAATTCTGAGCACCTAAAATGGATATTTGATTCCAAGTACCTGACATGGATATTTGATTCTGATTACTTGACATGGGTATTAGATTCTTAGTACCTGACATTGTTATTGGATTTTTCATAACCTGACATGAGTATTGAAGTCTGAGTACATGTTATGGGTATTTGATTCTGAGTATCTAACATGGGTATTTGATTATGAGTACTTGACAAGGGTTTTGGATTCTGAGCACATGAAATGGGTATTTGATTCAGTGTACCTGACATGGGTATTTTATTCTGAGTACCTGGCAACGGTATTTGATTCTAACTACCTGACATGTGTATTTGGTTTTGAGCACCTGTCATGGTTATTTGATTATGTTTATCTGACGTGGGTATTTGAGTCTAACATGGGTATTTAACTTTGGATTGTTGATATTGGTATGGAATTTTGAACTCCTTAATTGGTTTTGATTTTTAAATACGTGCCACAAGAATTGAAGTCTGATAACATAATACGTGTTTCAAAACCTGATTATTTGATACGGGTATAATATCTAATAAAATGGTAGTGAAACATATTAATATCTATTAATTTGGTTGCACAGGTAGTGATATCAAGATCCCTGGCATTCTATTGTGCCTTTTGCTGGTAATTTTATAGGCACATGGGAATTAAAATTTCGATACATGCCATTGTAAGGTGATTGATGGTACTCAGTGCTTCTATTAAGAATAAACTACAAAATTTTCATCCTTCTGACAATATTTTGTAACTATGACACATAAAACATTAACTTGTTCTTTGAAATGCCTTACAAAAATAATAAACTTTGGCACGACATTATCAGATTGACGGACAAAGTCTAATTATCAAAGTGATTGTTTTAAAAAATAAATTACAATAGAGTTTTACTAAGGAGCCTAAATGTCAATGACTCTAATGACTCCTGTTTCCTGAGTCAAAGCATATATTTGTTCAGTAACAGCCCAAAGGGGGAGAAACGCTTAGTTGCATGTTTCGTGTCACCCTCCTGGATAGAGTTACCGTTATGGAGGCGAAAACACTCCGATGATTCATTCGATTTGGATAAACGTACCTTTTAAATAAATGGCCGGCTAATTTGGAATATAGTTAACAGATGGCGGTGGTGTACCGGTTGGCATCTGTCAGGTGGTAAAAGTTAATTAATTTATCTTTCCGTTTTAAATTTCCATCTTTTGTAGATGGCTGGAAAAATATTACTTCCTACCAAATAGTATTTTGCATAATGCATGGAAAATATTCTCAAATTGTTTGCCTATAATTATTTAGGTTAAATAATGTTATATTATAAAGCGAATACATTGATCTGTAATAGGTCTACCAATTATCTGTAATAGTCACACTGTTACAGGTTTTTGTAACTTAGACCTGGTATTATTTTCAAATCAGTTATGTTGTTCTTTATTGTTTATTGATATAGGTTTTGAAATTTTCATTGTTTTCGATTATATGAAGAATAGTGCGTGTCAGACAAGCTGTTAATGTAGATCGTTTTGTACTGGTGGATTCTCCAATGGGTGTCAAACCATAAATTATAGAACTATTTAGATATATTTGTATTAAGATTTATTTTGTGTCTTTAAAAATCCAAATTACAGACCCACAGTTTAGACATTATTTAGAGTATTCCTAACCCATAATAGCTCTAAGTTATTTATGTTATTTTTTACGTCATTATTAAAGTAAAATTAATTCATTTTGGGGTGTTGAGGTATTTTGTTGGGCACTAATCCTTGTTAGGGTAGATAAGTAGTGAACATTGAGAATGTTTGAGGATAACGTTAAGAAAACGGTCATACAGTTGCTGTCCCAGTCTTTTACCTGATCTAAAAACGAACTACTTCCATAACTACACAGTAAAATAAAATTAATTACATAAAAAAAACAAACTGATATTAATTAAAACCGTTGTCATTCTTAGCAAGTCTCACTTAGCGTACGTTCTAACGATATAGTGTTGGTCTACTCATTTCTCTCTCATTATACATTCAATGTCATCATAGATATTGGAGAAATGATATCGTCTAGCATAATAACTAAATCCTTTAATGTCATTAGTAGTGAGAGAAATGTTGGAACATTTTGTCATTAGTGTTTATTACAATGAAAATATTGGAAATAACCTCAATAGAACAAAAATAACAGATAATACAAGTTACTTAAGATTAAACTCTTATGTAGGCTACATTTGATGACCATGTCATCATCATCAAGATCAGAAGGTCTTATTACAAAATGGAATCTAGCAAATAAGAAGTTACAAACTAGAGCGACCAGAGTCGCTAGTTTGTAGCTTCTTGTTTCCTATATTGTATTTTGTAATGAGACCTTCTTATGATGATGATGACATGATCATCAAATGTACATAAGGGTTTAATCTTAAGTAACTTGTATTATCTGTTATTTTTGTGCTATTGGAGTTGTCTCCAATATTTTCATTGTAATATATTGTACCACTGTGTTCTTGAAATTGTGAAATGCATGTGTTTATATTAGGACATTTAGAGACGAGATTAGAAATGATCCCTCATATGTTGACAAAGGCTTACCTGCCCTCCATCGCCTCAAAAAAGTAGTATTAAATTGTAATAATTTTTTTTGACCCTGGAAAAAGTTTGTATATTTTATTTTATATTTATGTTGTTTTAGATTAAATACTATTGTTTTCATTTAGTTTTTCTATGTTATTTTTCCAGTTCTATCTTCTTAATGTTATGAAATTCCTTCTATTAGCTGACACTCTCCTGTTAGTTTAATTTTCTTGTAGATATTTTCAGTCGTTTATAAAATACGTTTTCATTCATCCAATCAAGTTCAAATAATTTTTTTTTAAAACTAATAATGGATGACAATTGATGTTAATACAGTTTTTTTCAAATATTTATTCAATAATACATTTATAAAAATTTGGAGAACAGTGAAATAAACTATGTAAATTATGTAAAATGTTTTTGCACAACTTACATTATATGCAAACAATTTTTAATTCGTAAATATTTATTTACGTTTATTTATTTACATTTTATTGCAATTCATAGCGAGCAGCTTCTTCTAATTGAAATGTAATATAAAAAATATCTGTAACGTACTTGAACGTACAAGTTATTATGGTGACTTTGACAAACACAGAGAATAGAAACGTAACACAGAACGTCAGAGCCGTGGTAATAAAAGACAATTGTTTTAACTTAAGCGCAAACACTAGATCCTAGGGTCTCTACTGTAGAAGCAGCATCAAAACAGTAACTTTTGCCAAGTTCAACCGCTGACAAGTACAGCATCAGTTGCGCTGACACAATGTGTTATGGCTTTATTCAGTGGCAAACAGAGTTGATAGAGAAGTTTCGCAGAATTGATTAGAGAAGAGTCTTACGACACAGAGAGTCTCCTATGAGAGATATAGAGTTTGACAATAGGTTAATTGTTTTTAGTATATAATGGGATTAGGTACATTTTTAATCTCTAAAATGCTATTTTAATCTCTAAAGTCAAATTAGGCATATGCCTATGCTATAAAACGGGATTAGGCACATGCTTCATCTCAAAAGAGGAATTAGGAACATGTGCGCTCTCCAAAAAATTGATTAAGCATACGTGTGCTCCCTAAAATGGAATTGGGCACACGTGTAATCTCTAAAGTGGGACTAAGGTCACATTTATTCTCTAAAATGGGATTAAACACATTATGGCTCTATAAAATTGGATTAGGCACAATGTTAATAGCTAAAGTGAGATCCAACGTCTGTTACCTAAAATGGGATCAGGAAGATGTGCTTCTCCTAAAATAGGATTAAGCATATATTTGTTCTCTAAAGTGGAATTAGTTCTATGTGTACTCTTTTAAACGGGATTAGGCACATTTATGGCATCTAATATTGGATTAGGCCTTTATTCGCAGAGTAAGATTAGGTACATGTATAAACTCTAAAATGGGAATTGGACACGCATCTCATTTATTTTCACACGATCACGTTGTATATTTCGATTTGCTCTTCGAAATATGTATTTTTAATCTGAATATGATATCAAATTGGGTCTGATACGAAGTCGTGATCACATTTCGCGATACCCTGATCCACAAATACTATAGAAGTTGCGAAAACAAAATGAAACAAGTACCGTTCGAACAATAAATCCTTACAAAATATACTTGTTCTTGAATAAACAGATAAAAATTCACAGGTAGACTTTGTGAGCTTACAATACGTAGAAGATTGCGTAAGTTTACATTTGACAACGCCTAGCCTTCGGGGTATCGCTACAACAATACAATTAGACGAACTTTATGGCTCGAAGGTTCCGGTCGACTGACCAGGAGTCCGACAGGTGGGGGTGTACGGGTGTCGGTCACGTGCCCTTTGTAATTCCTAAGGGAGGCTAATTAAGGGTCGTCCGTAATTAAAACCATTGCTTCCGGTCCGTATAACCCGCATCGGGATCTATGGATGTTCACCAATTACAAGGCCATATGCCGCCCGTGACATGTGCGACCCGTGGAGGTGGTTCTGACCAGAGATGATTGTTCTGCTTGCTTAATCATTTTGTTTGTGGGGTATCGCTTCCGTTAATGTCTACTCCGTCTTTCCACGCCGATTTCCCGATGGGGACTAACCGACTTTATTATACGTGGAGAATGCGATTCGAATATTAAGCTTAGTTCCTAAATACACATATAATACATACTCACAACAATATATATATATATATATATATATATATATATATATATATAGAGAGAGAGAGAGAGAGAGAGAGAGAGAGAGAGAAAGAGAGAGAGAGAAGGAGAGAGGGAGAGAGAGAGAGAGAGATTTCAGTTATAAAATATCATCTTCTAAAACTAATTTCAAAGATTTTTGGTGCTATATATTTAAGTAGGCTATTATATAAGACTTTCAGGAAACTAATGATTTTGACCTCTTTTCTAAGAAATCATTTTAAAACTTTCATTTGTCCTTAATTGTCAATAAATATTTATGCTAGTTCCTTGCTTAGCATATTTTAGTAGTAAATTCCCTATAAAGTTTTTACAGACTATTACTAAGTGATCTTTCATTTCCCCTCAGATCTGGTTTTGGGGACCATTATGCCCCTACATTTACTGTCCTATATGTTATGCTTCATCCTACGCCTTGCTATAACTGGGGAGTATCCCTCCGATATTGGATATGCCCACTTCAGTTATGCCACCCTGAACACTTGTCCTCCAGACGTTTCAAGTTCTCATTTAAATCCTAATACTGTATATACTTCATATAATATTATTGTTTTACTGCTGTATGTGAGAAAAGATAAGCTTATTAACAACACTGATTCCAAATCTTACAATTACATAAATGTTATTAAATTGTAATGTTCTGAAATATCTGGGATAATAATCACACTGTAATTAATATCACAGTAAATTATTTTGACATATTAAAAGTGCTAAATTTTATTAAAGAACATTTTCTGCTTTGTGGGGGAACAATAAACCAAAAGTTGATTCTTTGAAGTCTATTACAACTTACGAGTAGCAAAATAAAACAAAAACTAGAAACGTCAACTGACAGAAAAGCAACTTCTCAACCTTGTAAAAATGCATCAGGTATATTTTTAAATTAGCTAGCGTAGAAAAACAGTAAAGAGTAACGCTAGTAATATAAAATAAATGTTTTTTTATTTGAAAATCTCTTACCAAGCTTTTAACGACGTCTCTCATTAGGTTTCAAAAGTAATGATCTTCGAAGACGATGCTGTTGACATTGATTGAAATAATTAAATAAGTTGCAGGAAGTGAATCCTAACGTTTCAATTTAAACCTGCAAATCCGGACTTGATCGCATTAATAAAGCAAACTCAGTCGGTCAGTTCACAAAGACTGTACTTTATAACTCACTTTAATATTGTCCGAAATGTTTTATTTATCACAGAGCGTGAGTGGATTCAGGTTAGTTTTCGGAATTTCAGTCACGGAGAATATCTCAATCAATTTGAAAACGAGACGCGTTCCTAGCGATGCAATGTCATATAAGGTCTATCCGAGCGTACGGTGCGGTGGACAGTTAAGATCTGCACCCACATTCTGACACTTGATCACTCATTAGTAGTCTGTGTATGTTTGCGCTTAGGAATGTCAGACAAGTAATTTCTAACATCAATCAGCTGTTGGAAACTAGAATTATTATTACTTTGCCTGTGCAAGGCCAGAATTTTCCTTTACCTACTGTAAAAATAATTTTACTTCTTAACATACTAAGATAGAAATGTTTACGACCATATGGACTTCCAACAGGGGATATTAAAAGAAAAGTTTATCACTGTCCAAACACTCTTCAAAGATACTCCCACCCCACTCTAAATTTTCTTCTTTTCTATCTTCATCTCAATTATGTTCAGATATAGAATTGAAATAAGTTGTTTAATACAAATATACAAACCTTTTCTAAAGAGATTGGAATTCATTATTCACGCAAAGTGTGTGTGATAATAAAAATTACATATTAATAACAACAGTGAGCTTAGCAAAATCACTCGTACCTGTTATTTCGGATATTTATACGCAGAAAAAGTTCCCATAATTAACAGGTCAAATCTGTTAGCGACGAAAGAAATATAAATAATTTGCAAATGTTTAAAAAATATTACCTTGAAATGATATTAAATGTTCAGTGTTAATATTATATCTCGATAAACAATTTATTTTTATCACTGCACATTTTTAATTTATCACTACACCATAAAATATGTACTGCTTTCCAAATCGTGTTTTATTATTTATCAAAAGTAAGACAAAAAGCTTTGGTGGTCAGCGGTTCAGGTGGATACATTAGACTTATTACTTGAAGATGTACCTTATGACTTGGAGACAAAGAGAGGTCTCACAGCTGCAACATATAATAAACAAATTTAAATATTATTTCCATTATGATTAATACGTCTCCAACCTAAAACTGTTTTAATATTGTTGCTCCACATCAGTTCATGTTTTTTTGTCTTCATCATTGTTATCAGACGAGAATGAAATAGTGTTTTTTGATTGTTTTATCATGGATTGGCTATACACATATACAAACATATATACACATTTATTATAACAAATATATATATATATACTGTATATATACATTTATACCTATATATTTACACAGTATATATATATATATATATATATATATATATATATATATATATATATATATATTAAATATATATTTTTTGTATGTAAGCATTTTAACATATCAGCAATAAGTATGTACTACAATCATCTATCAAAGTTTATACAACAAATATAACTCTCAGCGTGGACAAGAATATACACTGCATACTCAAACAGATTGCACACGGCAATGTAGGCTACTTGGAAACCGTTAAACTCCAACCGTAAATCAGGTACGAAATTAAGCTAAAGAAAACAATTTTAAAAATAATTAGTAAGTGACATTAACCTTAAAGAATTTATTTTACTAAGTAAGATTAATTTAACTTACTGAATTGGGTTTGTAGACACAGTTACAATCTCGCACACACAGACACAACACAACACAACACACACACTCACACACAGACACACACACACACACACACACACACACACACACACACACACACACACACACACACACACACACACACACACACACACACACACACACAGACACACACACAGACACACACACACACACACATATCCAAGGATTAAAAATAGAAATTGTTTAAACTCAACATTGAACATAACATTTCCACTAGCATTACTATTTTGACGAAGTTCAGGTAACATTTTAAACTTCTGAAATTGATGATATAAAAAAAGACTTTGCAAAAATTAAAGATAAATATTTTTTTTAACTTATTTTATTTTGAAGATTAGGTTAGGTGTGATCAACATTTATTTGCAGGTGATAAATTTGTTTCTACTTAAAGATCTAAATCTTTAATTTCTGCTGTTTTTGTTTTCTTCTAAACTCGTATAACCTTGTTCTCAAACTTCTCGTAGCGTTAACAATACTGTTAATATTGACGTATCGAAGCTGAGTGCAAATGTTAAACGCAATTACTCGATGAGTTTTGGATTGCTTCATCACTGTACAAATAGGTTATGCTCCTTTCTGCTGCCTAAAAAGTTCTCGTTTACACACAATCTCGAGAATTAATTAAAGCAATGTGTTTATTAAATTTCCACTTGACCAAAACACCAAAGAAATTCATTTCTATTTAAACTAAATACTTCAAAGTATCCATAATGTATTACCATTGTGAAACCGTATTACTTTATCTATAAGATCACACCATCCACTAGTTTCCCCCTTCTACTTATTCGTCGTGATTGCACGGTTACTCCTTAGCCTTAGGTAATTCACGATTTTCTATAAACACAACTTTTATATCGGTTATCGGACATATTTTTAAAAATGTCTTGTAGATTTGCAACCGGTTTCCAAAGACCGTATCCATTGTCCTATCCAAATTGTATGGTTGTTTCAAGAAAATATTACTATAGCAATATTTATGAAAAGATCTGATTAGGCCAACTGTATTTTTTTAAGTATTTCAAAAGTATTTATTTTCAAACAAATCACACTCTGTTAATATAAAATAGAGTTGTTTTACATATACTACTTAACGTACAGATCTACCTCTGCAAAAGGCTTTTGGAGTTCTGACGCGCAAGTGCAGCCGTATGTATGACTGAAGTAGTAGGTTAGGCCAGTACAAGCGGGTATATATTGATCCATAATGAGAAAACAAGAAACAATGTTGGGCACCTGATATCTTAAAGCCAATGTTTAATGTTTGGCATTTATGTATTTATGTCTGGACAATATATAAACGTTTCATACTTACTTTACTTTATCCAATGGTAGATTATGGCATCTCTACCAATCTCCGCCTAGCCATCCAGTAGTGACAATGCTGACTTTACTCTTCCACGTCTTGCAAAGCTGTGTAGTTCTCAAAGCGTGGGACGTCCACTTGTGACGGTTGCAGAGAGAGCAAATATCCGAGCAGATAATCCTACTTCATGTAAGTGAGTTTTCAGATAGTTATGGCCTGTAAGCATTCTGAATTTGGCAACAGCTTCCGCTCTTGGTAGGCTATGTGGTATTAACACTATGTGCGCCAGGCCCTTCCATATCTTCAGGCACTCGTTTTTGTTTGGCTTTACCTTGTTTTCTCATTGATATTTGATTCAATCAAGATTCTTGCTTTCACTAGAGATATTGGATTACCTTGCTGTTACAAGGTGTTACCTTTCTTTGGAAGCTGTCATTTCCCTCAATGCCGACATGGCTAGGGAGCTATTGCAACACAATGCACCAACCTTCTTCAATCATGTCTGCCAGTGCCTTCCATCCGTCCATTGTTTGCAAACATTCAATTGAGATATTACTAGTTAGTACAATTATGGTGGCGTGTGAATCCACGAAGAACACAGCTCGTGCCTACTTGTCGAAGATGGAACAAAGTTTTTCGAGAGCTTATACTATCGCTGCAACTTCACCGTCAAAGTTGTTGGTGTTAATTCCGACAGGGTTTTGGCCTCAAAGTGGTCCCTGTAAAAGCCAGCGCAGGAGGGGTGTTTCACCGCTGACCCAGTTGTTCACCGGATTCAGTTGTCTTTGCTGTATAGAACTGCAATAGTTTCCAAAGCAGCGGCTTTTAGGTTGTGAGGACCACTAATAGTCTTGGGGTCTTTATGATTTAGAAGTGAAAGTGTTCCCTCAAGTAATGATGGGAAAACTGTGGGGCAGGTTGGGAATTGAAATGTTTGTCCCAGTTCCAGGTTGTATTTAATTCCAAACAATTTACTAATTCCTCTTATATAAAATTAGTTTTGTTTTTGGGTTTATAAAATAAATTAAACTGAACGCTTTTTCTAAATGAGTTGTTATAAAAATTTATATTATTTTGTTGTCAATTTTACATCTGACATTAATAATATGTATTTTTTTAAAATTTTTATGATATTTATTATTTGTTAAGCTTATAAATGACAAAGGTACTTTAGGTCTGCGGGTCTTGGCGATAGGCCGAGGACGAGAGGAGAGTGGAGGTGCTCGCCGGTCATTTTCGAAAAACATCGAGCCTTGGACTTCTGCTGACTCATTATTTTGTTACTTACTAATAGTTTTTAAAGTATAGTTAAAATTACAACAAATGTAAATAGGGCGTTCACGGAAGGCTAATAGAATTGCCTAAGGGTTGGGACGTTTAGGCCTCGATTTAAGGCCTCGACGAGGAATAACGACAGTGCCTGATGTTTTATAGATGACGAATACACAATTTCTACCTAAGAGCCAAACGCCAGCTTATGAAATTTTACCTATACCTAACACGGGCGCAACTTCTAATGATAGCTTACTGCTTCGAGTTATATGAGGTATCCAATTAGTTATTTCTTCATTATTTCTTTTCCAGATTTTATTTTTTTACTTGGTTCCGTATTATTTATTGAAACATCCCTAAAGCAATTGCTCATGATTCGTAGAAATAACAAACATTATGACAGATTCACTTTGTAAATATGGCTTATAATTATACTGCCAATATAACCTTTATTACAATAGATCTTGTCGAAACGTAGATTGTTTTTCCAGATATCTATATTTTAATTCTAGGACAGAATCTAATTATAATCGAAAATATTTGAATTATAATCCAAACATAACATACATTTAGTGTTAAAAAAATAGTGTTACCAAAAATAAGCTTTGAAATATACTTAATAATATTAATAATATAGCCTATACAAAATATACATTAAATATATTATTTATATTTATCATAGATAAATTGTAACTCGAAAACGATTGGTTACATATAATAAAGAAGGAATTGATATGCAAATTTATGCTTTTAAAACTTTATTTATGCAAAGCTTTATACATTTAAATAAAACTTTATGCATTTATACATAGCATTATGCATTTATACTTAGCTTTATGCATTTATACATAACTTTATGCATTTATACTTAGCTTTATGCATTTATACTTAGCTTTATGCATTTATACTTAGCTTTATGTATTTATACATAGCATTATGCATTTATACTTAGCTTTATGCATTTATACTTAGCTTTATGCATTTATACTTAGCTTTATGCATTTATACTTAGCTTTATACATTTATACATAGCTTTATGCATTTATACTTAGCTTTATGCATTTATACATAGCATTATGCATTTATACTTAGCTTTATGCATTTATACATAGCATTATGCATTTATACTTAGCTTTATGCATTTATACATAGCAATATGCATTTATACTTAGCTTTATGCATTTATACATAGCTTTATGCATTTATACATAGCATTATGCATTTATACTTAGCTTTATGCATTTATACATAGCTTTATGCATTTATACTTAGCTTTATGCATTTATACTTAGCTTTATGCATTTATACATAGCTTTATGCATTTATACTTAGCTTTATGCATTAATACATAGCATTATGCATTTATACTTAGCTTTATGCATTTATACATAGCATTATGCATTTATACTTAGCTTTATGCATTTATACATAGCATTATGCATTTATACTTAGCTTTATGCATTTATACATAGCATTATGCATTTATACTTAGCTTTATGCATTTATACATACCTTTATGCATTTATACTTAGCTTTATGCATTTATACTTAGCTTTATGCATTTATACTTAGCTTTATGCATTTATACATAGAATTATGCATTTATACTTAGCTTTATGCATTTATACATAGCATTATGCATTTATACTTAGCTTTATGCATTTATACTTAGCTTTATGCATTTATACATAGTTTTATGCATTTATACATAACGTTATGAATTTATACATATATTTATGCATTTATACATACCTTTATGAATTTATACATAGCTTTATGCATTTATACATAGCTTTATGCATTTATAGATAGCTTATATTAAAAAAATTGTCCGACGTAATAACAGCATGGAAACAAGAACTTAATTTTGATAATTAAATTTCGATTCTATGTCAGTCTATATTATGTACTATTTCTCAGAATTCAATTATTTTATTTGTGTATATTAAGTACGAGCTCGTATTATTTGCTCGTATTATTTTTATATAATAGTATTATTGTTGTTTACTGTAAACAATAGTTATAAAACATAAATAAAATAAACTAGTTTTTAATTGTAGTAGTAAGAAGGGTTATTTTTAGTTAGTTTAAACAAACTAATAACGAGCGGTGCGTAGATAAAGTGTAGGGTGAGTCTGGCCGAAGGGAGGGTAAGAGCTGAGTCGGCCTATGCAGCATAATGGGATAGAGTGCAGAACTTATTTTGAGTAGTGTGGGAAAAGTGTACAATCAACTTAGTGCAGTATAATATACACTATAAGAAGTGGTCAATGTCCTTTGACTTAAAGAACAAATTTTAAAGTGAGTGTATTTTAAATTTTCTAGGGATTTAATTTCCCTTATATTTATGCTTTTTGCACTGTATATATAAAACATGATATTTATTTCTTTACATCACTACATTAAATGTTAATACCTTCCAACAAATACTATTTCTATGACCGTACATAACACTTATATATTTTTCAAAAGACTGGTATCAATTAAAAATCAAATTTAAATTAATATACCCCAAAACCATTATTCTTTCCCTGAGAGATTGTGTAAATTATTGAGGCCAAGTTCAGTCATTGTTTCCAGCATGAGGACAATTGAATGAATGACGAAAGAGGAAATTGAAAGCCTACAACGCCTCGATAGACGATAAGCTTCCACCATGGCCTACACTTCTGACCCTAGAATTAACATTTACTCCACTGAATCATATAAAGATATGCACAGCTCGCTGTGATCCATGAATTAAACATAACAAACTCTCATTTTGTGGTAGATATTGAACAATTAACACAATACTTGCTTTTATAAAATTAAATAATGGTTACATTTTTAAATCAGCTGCAGCAATATTTCCTGTAGGCAAAATATTAAAGGTTCACTAAAACCATACATTTTTGTAACAGTGGGAAAGAGTTATTTTTCTTAGGATTTCTTAGTTTTTTTTAAAAAAGGATATAATTTTTGTATAGAGGATCGCTTGAAAATGCCTTCTTTAACTATTACTTATTTTAATTCTGCAATATGACAGAAAACAATTTGTGGGTAGAAACAAAATCTAGAAGTTTGATGATATTATAATTTTTCTAAACAGTTTTAGTAAATGTATTTCATTAAAATTAAAATTTAGTAGAACTTTCATGAAACAGTTAAATGTCGTACTTATGGTCCACAGGCAAAGTAACGATCGTTTTAACTCAGTATTGTTATATGGCCAACGGTAAATCGATATACCGAAATCCTTCACACTCAAATTCTTGCTACTCGTTACGACAAATTCTGTCTTAGAGTAGATGACAAAGAAATTATGAGGCATAGGCCATCCTCAACTAAGTTGTACCAGGATGGTTTAAGATTAGATAGAGAGCTAGGAGATAAGACACTCACATAGCTATCGCAAAATAAGCACACATAATAGGTCTTCAAAGTATAAACATTTTTACCCTTCGAGTATTTTGATATAATATTATTTGAAATAAATATTTATAGATCAATCGTGTTGAATAACTAAATTTAATTCCTACAATTTCAACTATCGTTTTATATAAAATCGTATAGTAAAAAGCATATTTATAAATAATTTGAAATAAAGTAAAAGTTTGACTTTATGGAGTAAAAGTTATAGAAAGGAACCTACATGAACATGAACTACCATTTGTGATAAATATGTAATTTATCTTTAAATTATCAAACATAAACAAATGTTATATAATATAAAGGTTTCCTTTTTATTGCACGAATTGAGAAGAGATACAGAGTTTAGCTGCATTGCTTGAGCCACACTGTATTGAAGGAAGTAATCAAGCCAAGGAAGCACTTCACTTTAGTCTTCCATTGTAAACTTAGGTACTTATTACCCTAGGTAGGTTGAACAGGAACTGAAAAATTATCTTGAATTATTTAAAGTTACTCAGGTTCAAAAATCTTTATTTTAGTTTATTCATTGACACAGACGCCCTATGAAAAGCTAATACAAAAGTTCCAAAATAATTTATTCTGTTAGTAGATAGGCACTCAAATTTTAAAAATATCACACTACAATTAACAAATGTAAATAGTTTTAGGAAATTAAAAATAATACTTACATAATAAGATAAATGCGGTATATTTTTTTTCTAGTGGTGTGGACATATATGAGGTAGGCCTATATATATATATGTAGGTATATATATATATATATATATATATATATATATATATATATATATATACATGTATATATTTCAACACAAGTTTAACATTACTTTTTTTAAAGTAAGTCAAAGATTAAAATAATTTTATAAACTTCACTAAATCTAATTCCCACTATACAGAAGTAAACTAACATAATAAAATTATTCGCATTGTTTTGACCTCCACTAACTGATAAGAAAAAATTAAATTAAATTTCTGGCTATAACACATAATGTGATTTAACGGTAGCCATTGATATAATTATTACAAATAACAGTAATATGTACACACAAACACACACACACACACACACACACACACACACACACACACACACACACACACACACACACATATATATATATATATATATATATATATATATATAAAGAGATAAGACAAAATACAAATACAAGAATAATTAAATTGACCACTCTTAGTGGTTATTAGTGTGGAATTTAGTTATTCAACACGATTGATCTATAAATATTTGTTTCAAATAAAATTATATCAAAATACTCGAAAGGTAAAAATGTTTATACTTTGAAGACCTATAATGTGTGCTATTTATAAATACTTGAATTATTATTACGTTGCTTATTTTGCGTAAATGTACAATTCAAAGCTTTTCGTTACAAACAGTACCAACATCATCAGGAATACTCATCTGAGTAAATTATTTTTGTATTTTTATTTTGTCTTATTTCTTTATTAATACACAAGAATACATATTGTGGTATATATATATATATATATATATATATATATAAGCAAAAGCTTTTAAGTAAGTGCATTCTTATTTATAAACTGTTGATTAATTTATATATATATATATATATATATATATATATATATATATATATATATATATATATCGCAATATGTATTCTTGTGTATTAATAAAGAAATAAGTCAAAATACAAATACAAGAATTATTATTAAATTTACAATAATAAATTCTGTAAATTCAATAATAATTCTTGAATTTGTATTTTGACTTATTTCTTTATATATATATATATATATATATATATATTGTTTTTTTTGTTTTTTGTGTGTTAAATATAAATATTAAGCTGCTCTTTAAATTTATTTAAAGTATAAATATAGATATAGTTTACTTGAGACATATGACTCAGTGTTGAAGCCATATTTAAATTTCGAAACAATCAAGATATTTTGGTTTGCTCTGTCATATATAAAAACTAAAACATTTGCTTTTAATAGAAGTTAACATTATTAAGTCATGGTAAAATCCAAGAAATTATTTTTCTCTAAGAATTCATTCTTTACTGATAACAGCTGTTACAAGTACTGTAAATATATATATGTCTAATACAGGATAAAAGTAATTTCCTTAATAAAAAAGTTAACCTTGAATTTCAACGAAAACATATTTACTCAATTTCCCGACCAAATCGCCTTGTGAACACAGCAAAGGTTTTATATAAACAGCGTATCAAAATAAAATTGCCATCATCTCCCGAAGTACCGTACAAACGTGCTAAGAGCGAACTTGAGGCCAGAAAAACTTCGCCACTACGATAATAAAACACGCTGATCTTAATGAGCGAACAAATGTCATAATCGCGCTTGAAATGTCCGAAAGAAGTGTTTAGGACGGTAAATTGGTCTGAAGCAACGCTGTGATGGCTGTTCTTACAAGCATAAAGCAAATTGCCAACTGAAGAAAGCCTAATGGGTGCAGTCGCTGATAGCTTATTGCCACTTGGCATAGCATTAGTGCTGGGCGCGCTTAAGCGTTAAAAAGCCTGATAAAAAAGCGCCAAGAAGTTAAACGACGACCGAGAATTTTGTAATTTAATGATTGTTTCTAATGTCTTTCGCTACTCTTAGGATTGTGTTTTTACCGCTGCTAGCATACATAGTTACATATTTGTTACTTCTTAGAGGGAGGAAGGCAGTTGTGACGGGGGAAAACTCATGGCTCCTATTCAAGGCCAGTTTTATTTTGAATATTTATAAGTCATTTATCAATCAAAAAGATTTATTTTACTCATGTTTATCTTTTAAATTAAGGTAATATTAAGTAGGATAATATTATTGAATTTTTTAGTCCATTACGTTCAGTGAATCTTATTAATCACTTAAACAATAGTTTATGACTATCCGAACTTTGAAGTTAGTAAATTTGTTAAAACTTTCTGAGACAGGACGTTTTCGATCGCTATGTTACGATCTTCATCAGTATCTTCATCAGACATAACGCATAACGATCGAAAACGTTCTGTCTCAGAAAGTTTTAACAAATTTACTAAATTTTGGATAGTCATAAAGTATTGTTTAAGTGATTAATAAGATAATATTGATATTATTAATAAGGTAATAATAAAAATCATAACATAGCTATAACACACAGCTATAACGCACACACAGTAAATATATACTATATTATATACCATTTATAAATCTAATATAAATATATATATATATATATATATATATATATATATATATATATATATATATATATATTAAAAACAACATAGGTGTTTCAAATACAAGAATATTTATTAATTTATATCCAAAGCTTTTCGTTTTTAAACAGTACCAACTGTCTAAACTTTGGTACTTTTTACCATCGAAAAGCTTTGGATATAAATTAATAAATATTCTTGTATTTGAATAACTTATGTTGTTTTAAATTATTAAACAAGGAAACGTATTTTATATTTATATATATATTTAAAAAAATATATATTTTATATAAGGTAACGGTGGGTAAGAGTACGCGGGCGGTTAAGAGTACGCAGGTAAATTTCATGGTGTTGGCAACACTGCACGGAATGTCTGTTGTGACGTTTTAGTAAGCCTACAGCAGCAGTAGAAGAAGCGGTATTGTCATTTATCAGCTCCTCTTTGTTGGCAAAATACAAGGTAAAATACAGTTTTCTTACTTTTTTATCTAATTTTTAGGATGTAAAACTTTAAGTTTTTTTAGTACATAAAGTACATAAATATTGTTTAAACCTATATTAAATGAAAGTGCATTTCATTGGCAATAACATCCAGCCATTAGTAATTCTTTGTTTGTAACCTGCTGGCATCTAGTGACAAGTCTGAGAAATACTACTAGGGAGCCCAAAAGTACGCAACAACTTTTAACTGCGTACTCTTGGCCTCCCTCTCTTGCTTTTTTAATACCAAGAAAAACCTAATGAATGTAGAATTCTATTTACATTTTCAAATGCATATTATTTTTTTTTCAGTAACCTTTTTCGGCACAATGGCGCCTTATAAACGGAAATCAGAGAGAGCTCTTATTTCTAATGAAACAATTGAAGAGGATAAACGGAAATTAGAAGCAGGGAAGAGTAAAAGAGAAGTGGCCAGAGAACTGGGGATTAACGAGTGTACCTTGAGGAAAAGGTTGAAAGCGGTAAGTTGGTATTTAAGAGTTCACATTTCTGTCTTGTCAAGTCACCCATATTTATCTCAAATCATGTAGGTCCAATTATGATGAAATCTCTTCTCTTTGCATTTCCTCCCATAAATTACGAGTTTTGCAGGCTGCTGAATCTCTGAGCAATGAACAATAATGTGTAAAGAAATTCAGCCTATATTTTTTAGAAATCATTTTGTTGTAATTTTTATTTTACTAATAATAGTCCTACATACACGTTTTTTTTTGTTATTTTTTGCAGGGTACCATCCCAGTATCGCTAGGACGTTTCAAACGAGCTTTGACTGATGAAATGAAACGAGAGCTGGCTCAGCATTGCAGAGACTTTGATTGCAGATTTAATGGATTAACAAGAAAACATTTGATGAAACTTGCATTTGACTACGCTGAAATGAATGGAGTATCTAACAGATTTAACAAAGAGAAGAAAATGGCCGGTAAAGATTGGTTGAAGGGTTTCTGTAAAAGGAATAAGTTATCTGTTAGGTCCCCAGAGCAGTGTAGTATGGCTAGAGCAATTGGTTTCAATAAGGCCCAAGTTACAAGGTTTTATAATAATTTAAAAGAGTGTTGTCTTGATAAAAAATTTTCTACTCATAGGAAATTTAATATGGATGAGACAGGCTTGTCGACTGTTCCAAAAAGAACTCCGAAGGTACTGACTCCCACTGGTAAAAAAACTGTTTGTAAAATTTCTAGTGCAGAAAGAGGGGATACCATCACTGCAGTTTGCTGCATGAGCGCAACAGGAATTTTTGTACCACCAGCATTGATTTTTCCTAGAAAAAGAATGAATCACCTATTGTTCAAAAATGATCCTTCGGGAACTTTGGGTCTAGTAACAGAGACAGGTTATATGAACTCCGACTTATTTCTCGATTGGTTAAAACATTTTGTTCACCACGTAAAGCCATCTGCCGAAGATCCTATTTTGCTGATAGCAGATAATCATTCTACGCATTGTTCTCTTCCTGCTATTTTATTCTGCCGAGAGAATAATATCACATTTTTAACTCTTCCATCTCACGCGAGCCATGTCATCCAGCCTTTAGATAAAGGATTCTTTGCACCTCTGAAAGCAGCTTATGCAGCTGAAGCTGAGAAATTTCTTGTGCAAAATCCAGGAGAGGTAATAAGGCTTACCGACGTAGCAGGAATTTTCAAAGAAGCCTACATCGCTACAGCAAGAGTCAAGCTTGCCGAAAAATCTTTCAAATTAACAGGAATCGAACCATTTAATCCGGATGTAATAGATGAGGAACTATTTGCCCCGTCATTAGTGACCGATAAACCACCTAAAGGAGTAAACGAAGGAACAGACCGCTCGTTACCAAATCAGTCTAATAACTCCCCTGCAAAAACTTCAAACAATGTAATGGTGAATGTTCAATCTATTCTACCACTTCCAAAAATTAAAGCAAAAGAAACTGAAAATAAAAAAAAGAAGAGGTCATCACAAAAGTCAGAAATACTAACGTCATCGCCTTTTAAAAGACTTTTGGAAGAGAAAGAAAGAGAAAAAAAGGAATTAGAGAAGGTAAAAGCAGAAAGAACTCTTAAAAAGACAGAGAGAGAAAGCGAGAAAGATATTAGGAATACAAAAAAAAAACCAATGCACATAAAAAACTAAACTTCGGAAATAAATACACAAGCCCATCTACAAGTTCAGGACAAGCAAACCTACCCGAAGAAGACGATGTTGACCCAACAATTTGCCCAGGATGTGGAAATTCGTATTCTGAGAACTGGGTACAATGTGGTATCTGCAAGGAATGGTGGCACGAAGATTGCTCGGCTTATGAAGGTAGTGGGCCATTTGTTTGTGATCACTGTTAGTGCGTACTTTTAACCACCCTACTTGCGTACTCTTACCCTCCCAGTAGGACAAGAGTACGCACTTGACAATTTTTTAAAATTTATTTTTCATTTTGATGTGTTTATTGCTAAGTAAGTGAAATTTATAAGAATGTTACATATATAAATAAAGAATATTTTACAAAATGTTGAAGTCTGTATATTTTTTATTTACGCAGATATTCCTAAAAAATCATTAGGTGCGTACTCTTACCCTCCCTTCCCATATATATATACATATATATATATATATATATATATATATATATATATATATATATATATATATAAATATCGCAGTATGTTTTCTTGTGTATTAATAAAGAACAAAAGTCTAAATACAAGTACTAGAATTATAATTGAATTTACAATTCAAAGCTATTCGTTGGCTAACCGTACCAACATCATCAGGAATTGTTTAATATTCCTGATGATGTTGGTACTGTTAGCCAACGAAAAGCTTTGAATTGTATATTCAATTATAATTCTTGTACTTTTATTTAGACATTTGTTCTTTATATATATATATATATATATATATATATATATATATATATATATATATATATATTGGGTGTGTGTGTGTGTGTTGTATGTGTGTGTGTGTGTGTGTGTGTGTGTGTGTGTGTGTGTGTGTGTGTGTGTGTGTGTGTGTGTGTGTGTGTGTGAGAGAGAGAGAGAGAGAGAGAGAGAGAGACAGAGCGTGTGTGTGTGTGTGTGTGTGTGTGTGTTTAACTTATATGGCTTTATTTACAGAATACATTATTTACAATATGTAGACACATCCTATGTTATATACATCCATACATTGATTAACAACACATCTATAACTTTACATGAATTTACTTCGTATTTACTCTAGATGTGATAGCACAAATACATGACAGTAATTGTTGGGCCGCACTTGTAGTTCAATTGAAACAGAAACAATGGGTTAGTCATGGCAGGTCTGGATAGTTTCTCTTTTCTTAAGTCATTCCTTATAAATTACATTTTATTTCTAGTTATGACCTTTTTACCTGATCTCGAGGTAAATTCTTTTTTCATTTTTTTGTTTAATTTTCTGAAACTATCGATTGTTTTTATAAACCTATTTTTACTTAAACTAAATTCTTGAATTTTGTAGTCCATTACGTTCGGCGAATCTTAATTAATCAATTTAACATTATTTATCACTATCTGAACTATAATTAAATTAAATGTTCGAATATGTTTTGACGTTTACATTATTTTTCAAGTGGTACAAATACAAACGTGTTTCATTTCTTTGAATTGAAAATTGAGAAATTTCGAGCACAGGTTTGCTTGTTTTGGGTCTGTATGGTGCAAAACACGATAAAGTACATGTTTTAAATAAGTGCGGCTTAAGGAAGAAGTTATATATTGACGTATAAGGTGTTAAGGTAGTAGATAAAACTATTCCGTTCCCCTGAATGTGGATAATTGATGGCTGTGTCGCCGTCGATATGCGCACAGACTAGTATTGCCATACAAATTTCCTCTCATTTCTCTTTTCCCTTACCAATGAATAGTGTTCGAAGTGCACCGTGCTCCATAAATTCTGTTTTGCGCAGTTTTTTTCCTCGCCATTGAAATGTACAAGCATGCGAAGTAACAATGAATGAATATAACAATATCGGCCGGCCATATTAATGGTGAGAGCAGACACACTAGCATCTAGATAAGCTCTCTGCCTGATTGCATAGCGGAAATAAATCTTAAGCGGGCACAACAGTTGCCAAGCCTTTATCAACAATAAGACTCTCTCACGACTCCATCAATCCATCCGATCGATAATCTTGATGAAATCCATCGGCTATATGCAATATACACCCGATAACACTAACTTTTACTTTGGATTGATGAATTAAATTTCGTAACCAAGCAGATGTTTTTCGACATAAATCATATTATCTTGGTGAAAATGTCTTTTTATATTTACTAAAGACAACCGGGAGAGCTTCCTGTAGTTTGAAAATTGCAATCGCCAAACTTTATTAAGACTTAACAGTTGAAACAGTTTAAAAATTTTAAAAAAATACAATTCTAAATAATATATACCAAAGATAGCCTAGTCACGAAAATATAAATCATCCAAAGAAGAGTATTCTTAAGCCTCAGTGTAACTTTACTCAATGGAATGAGTTCGGTGATGTTGTCTAAATAGCTGCAGAATGTGATGCTCTGGGAACTGGGGATTCTGAATGATTTTCAAAACCCTTCGTTGCTTTATTCACAGCATAGAAATAATCCAGAAGAAACTGTAAATAAATCACATTTGAGACGTGATTACAGTTCAGTTTGTAGACAGTAGACAAGGTCTAGACGGTAAATGTTTAAGGGAGTGAATTATTGCGCTGTGTTTACTTTTAACCAAAAACCGAGATTGAAAATGTTTATTTTTTTATTTATTATTAAGTCAACGTTTCAAACATTATGGAGAGAGACAAAATGATTCTTTTCAAGGCACTAAGAATTAACTATAATAAAAAATGAAATTTTCTTTATCATAACTAAATAACCTCCTGGAAGCTGAAGAAGTCGTAAGACGAAAACGTTTCCTTCAAGTGTAAGTTGACAATTTAACAAGTTATCAAAACGTCTGGTCGCAAATAATAGCCAAAGTAAATAAGTACTTAACAATCAACTCGTCATGAACAGCAACAACATTTCGATATTTATTTAAGATTAACTGAACGTAATGGATTACAAAGTTCAAGTATATATATAGTTAGTAAACAACATTTCTAACATTAAAACAAAAATCTTTTAACATTAGTTTTTTAAGTTTAATAACGAATAGAAACCAAATTCAAATCTAAAAATAATGTAGTGGATTTGATCTTACAACAATTACGAAATTATTACGTAAAAACAATAATTTAATATTAAAGTTTAAGGTTATTATGGGCAATACTTTCTTAAATAACATAGTTTAATAGGTTTTATTGTGTAAACTTAATTTAAATTCATCAATTGAGTTTTCAATATTCTCAAACAATTCAAAAATAATGAATTTGACATAAAAACAAAATTTTGTTTCTGAGAGAATCAGTAAAAAATCCATTAGACACTGTATGTCTTTAGAACTCGATAAAACAGTTATGAAAAAGGTTTTAGAAAAACAGATTCATTGCAGAAATGAATTCTTACAACAATTTTATTTAAAATGCATTTATGCATTTAGAAAACTCGTTAGAAATGAAGTAAGCTCATAAATTAGTTTTCGTGAGTTTAGGGCGACAGTTTTAAAAGGATATACATTTTCCCTAAACTACTGAAGACGTTAAGGGGGGAGGAAAAGAGGGTTGGAAGTAAAGTGTATAAAGGAAGGTTATATTTTTAGCAGAGTACTTGTCTAGAGGGAGTGTTGACACATCTGACGACAAACAGCAGCTGGACCTACCCTCGCACGTGTCTAGGAGGCTGACGAGAGAGGGATGGTTTTGGATAACTACCCTACCTGCATTATATGTTTTTACTGACAGTTGAATGATGAACTTGTGGTCAATCTTTCAGCATAGGTTTTTAGAGTTTTGAACATTAACTAGAGATTTTATTCTTAAAATGACCAAAAGACAGGAGTTGTTAAAAAAAATATTAAAAAAATAGAAAGTAAGTTAAATAGTTTTTGAAAAAGATGACGTAGAATAATTTTTATAAGTTGTTTACTCATATAAATTGCTTTACGTTTTGAAGGAAGCAAAATCATTATTATAATCTATTGTAAATTATAGATTATTTATAATTAGAAATTAGTTTTTCTATTCCGTCACTTTACGAATATTTAAAAAAAAACAGAATATATAAAAACTGATTATTGCTATTTCAATTTAGATTTTTCACAAACAAGAAGACATTATTGAGTATAAGGAGTAATTTTTTAATGCTATAATTATTTCTTTAGATTAATTTGGTAAGAATGTATTTTATAGTAAAATGAATTATAGTTGTTTAATTACTAAATTATTCTTAAAATATTCACCAAAAATATTTAATGACAATGGCTTATTTACATATTAATTTATCGAATATTATATGATCTCATTACGCTTTACATCTACAAATAAAATAAATTATAAGAAAAAATAATAATAAAATCATGTTTTAATTAAATGATACACAAAATAAGTAGCGTGCTTATTTATAAAAGAAATTGGTTCTGGCACCCTGGGGAATCCCGACAGAAGTGATAAAATAAATCTAATAGTTTCGCAAAATTTTCAAAGAAAATCACCAAAAAATATGAATTTTTACAGTTTTAATTATTGCATAGTTTAAATTTTAAGCTCAAAATAAATAATTCCTTGCTGAGAAAAGATGAAATACAAGTTAGAGATCTCAATAGTACCATTATTTTATTATTAACTACAATATTAGGCTTTATTAAATACAGAAAAATATTCATTGTAGTTAATAATAAAATAATGTGGGTAACAAAGCATTTATTAGATGTTGACTTCAAACAAATTTTTTTTACAAATTTAATTCAAATCAGTTCATTTAAAAATTGGCTATAAGACTAGCCTAAGATGTTTTGCTTTCAAAAATTTGATTAAAAATACATAACTTATTATTAGCGTTATATTGAATTATTTGTATTGAGATTTATAAAAATTTTAATAAATTAATATATTTATTACCTGTATAAAAACATTGATTATATAAGTAAGTAATCTACGATTATAAATAATTAATAATCTAAGCGTAAAATAGCAATTCTTCACCATAACCTATAACACAAAACCAACTGTTACATGAAATCATAAGTTATTTAATTCATTCGAGTCATCTGATGGAAATATATACTGTAAGGTATGCGTTTCAGAAATAGGAAAGCGAAAGCAAGGATTTAATCTCATGTTTTGTTCACCGCGCGTATAGAAGTTATCACTTCAAAAAGTTAGGAAATATTTTTGAGGTTAGAATTTATAAAAGATAGTACAAAGGAAACTAAATTAGTGTCATTGTATCAAGAGTATTTCATAGACACTTCTAGGAAAGGTAATACAATGAAGCATCTCTTGAAACAAAAACGATCATCAGTTTTATCGTCGGTGTTATAATGTTACAGACGGATAGGTTCTCTCAGAAGAAAAAATTAAACGCATTGGGCGTGGTGTGATACGTTTCTAATATGCGATGCCAATTGAGGGTCAAAAGGTAACTAATCTAATAAAGAGTGTTGCAAGAGCTGGAACTGTCTGATCATGCAAGAAATAAATCAATTTGAAAAAGACATCCAAATGTGGTCTAAATTATTTGCTTTGTCATGACAGGAGAACAATGCATCGATCCTAAACATGTCTAATCTTGCATCTCCTCAGCGACATAACCTAAGGAAGTGTCAAGTCCTTGGATTGTTCTAGGAGAGTGCGTTTCTAAAATAGCGTCACAATTATGGCGCTGAAAATCTCTGTGGTGCTTACTTTGTGTGCTCCAATTACGTAAACATAATTTGTATTCTGCCGAAGAAAGTTATAATAGAATGTTTAAACATTATTTACCGTTTAAAAAACATTATGTGAATTTATAACTATAAATTACAATAGTAAAATCATAAAATTACAGTAGTTTTGCATTTTTACTGAATTTTTTTTTATTTAATCGCAAGCCATTCTTTGTTTTGTCATTTCAACCATCAGCGGGGAAAATGTTTTTAAATACATTTTCCTATGTAGAATTCAAGTATTGTCTCTGAAAAGTAACTAATAGTTATTCTTTATTCGGTAACAGAAAATATTCACCGACTAATTTAAAATTATTAAGAGGTATATTACGTTTATAACTGTACATGTTACTACATAATTAAACTCATACACATATACTTCTAGACTAATAGACTACTAATATTGTTCTATAATATTTTAGTTTCACTACTATTGCTAGTGATGTTCCATAATATTGTGGTTTTTCGAATAATGCTCCTGCTGTTCTATAATGTTGATAGTTTTACTAATAATTCTATAACCGTTCTATAATGTTGCACTTTTGCTCTTGCTACTGCATTTACTATCTGTTACAACCACTGTTACGAACCTTGTTACTTGCCACTGTTTTATACTATTATTACCTTTGCTACATTACTCTATATTGTTGATGATATTATTGTTCTTGGAACACTCCTCCATACTCTTACTATTGTTACACTACTGTATACTCTTGCCACTGTTACTACTCCTGCTTCATTGTTCTAGACTGTTGCTCCTGTTATTATTACTGCTTCGCTGATCTAGATTGTTGCTCCTATTACTACTACTGCTTCACTGCTCTAGACTATTGCTACTGTTACTACTACTGACACTGATCTATACTGTTGCTACTGTTACTACTCCTACTACAATTCTCTGTACTATTGCTACTGGTTACTACTCATGACCCACACTTTATATTATTGCTGCTGTCACTACTACTGCTACACTGCTCTATACTGTTGTTACTGTTACTATTAATGCTAACACTGCTCTATACTGTTATATTGTTATTACATCTGTTACAGCTACTGTTACTACACATGCTTCACTGTTCTAGGCTGTTGCTACTGTCACTACTCCTGTTACACAGCTCTACACTATTTATACTGTTGATAATCTTGTTATACTGCTCTATACTACTGTTACTGTTACTACTCATGTTTCACTGCTGTATACTAATGCTACTGTTTTTACTCGTGTTTCACTGGTCTATACTAATGCTACTTTTACTATTCCGGCTACTTAATACTGTTGCTACTGTCACTACTCCTGTTACACATCTCTACACTATTTATACTGTTGATAATCTTGTTATACTGCTCTATACTACTGTTACTGTTACTACTCATGTTTCACTGCTGTATACTAATGCTACTGTTTTTACTCGTGTTTCACTGGTCTATACTAATGCTACTTTTACTATTCCGGCTACTTAATACTGTTGCTACTGTCACTACTCCTGTTACACATCTCTACACTATTTATACTGTTGATAATCTTGTTATACTGCTCTATACTACTGTTACTGTTACTACTCATGTTTCACTGCTGTATACTAATGCTACTGTTTTTACTCGTGTTACCCTGGTCTATACTAATGCTACTTTTACTATTCCGGCTACTTAATACTGTTGCTACTGTCACTACTCCTGTTACACATCTCTACACTATTTATATTGTTGCTAATCTTGTTATACTGCTCTATACTACTGTTACTGTTACTACTCATGTTTCACTGCTGTATACTAATGCTACTGTTTTTACTCGTGTTTCACTGGTCTATACTAATGCTACTTTTACTATTCCGGCTACTTAATACTGTTGCTACTGTCACTACTCCTGTTACACATCTCTACACTATTTATACTGTTGATAATCTTGTTATACTGCTCTATACTACTGTTACTGTTACTACTCATGTTTCACTGCTGTATACTAATGCTACTGTTTTTACTCGTGTTTCACTGGTCTATACTAATGCTACTTTTACTATTCCGGCTACTTAATACTGTTGCTACTGTCACTACTCCTGTTACACATCTCTACACTATTTATATTGTTGCTAATCTTGTTATACTGCTCTATACTACTGTTACTGTTACTACTCATGTTTCACTGCTGTATACTAATGCTACTGTTTTTACTCGTGTTTCACTGGTCTATACTAATGCTACTTTTACTATTCCGGCTACTTAATACTGTTGCTACTGTCACTACTCCTGTTACACATCTCTACACTATTTATACTGTTGATAATCTTGTTATACTGCTCTATACTACTGTTACTGTTACTACTCATGTTTCACTGCTGTATACTAATGCTACTGTTTTTACTCGTGTTTCACTGGTCTATACTAATGCTACTTTTACTATTCCGGCTACTTAATACTGTTGCTACTGTCACTACTCCTGTTACACATCTCTACACTATTTATATTGTTGCTAATCTTGTTATACTGCTCTATACTACTGTTACTGTTACTACTCATGTTTCACTGCTGTATACTAATGCTACTGTTTTTACTCGTGTTTCACTGGTCTATACTAATGCTACTTTTACTATTCCGGCTACTTAATACTGTTGCTACTGTCACTACTCCTGTTACACATCTCTACACTATTTATACTGTTGATAATCTTGTTATACTGCTCTATACTACTGTTACTGTTACTACTCATGTTTCACTGCTGTATACTAATGCTACTGTTTTTACTCGTGTTACCCTGGTCTATACTAATGCTACTTTTACTATTCCGGCTACTTAATACTGTTGCTACTGTCACTACTCCTGTTACACATCTCTACACTATTTATACTGTTGCTAATCTTATTATACTGCTCTATACTATTGCTACTGTTTTTACTCATGTTTCACTGCTGTATACTAATGCTACTGTTTTTACTCATGTTTCACTGGTCTATACTAATGCTACTTTTACTATTCCGGCTACTTAATACTGTTGCTACTGTCACTACTCCTGTTACACAGCTCTACACTATTTATACTGTTGCTAATCTTATTATACTGCTCTATACTAATGCTACTGTTTTTACTCATGTTTCACTGGTCTATACTAATGCTACTTTTACTACTCCGGCTACTTATTAATGTTGCTACTGTTACTACTCCTGTTACACTACTCTATACTATTTATACTGTTACTAATCCTGTTATACAGCTCTATATTATTACTGTTATGCTCTTGTTACACTTCTGTCGCGGCAGTTGTATAATGTTTCTACTCCTGTTTCACTGCTAGAATACTGTTGCCATTCTTACTACTCCTGCTACACTACTCTATATTGTTGCAATTCTTACTACTCCTACTCCATGGTCTGCATATTGTGGCAATTGTTACTACTCTTCCTACTACTATTCTATACTATTGGTAGTGATATTATTGTTGCTACTAATTTTATATATTTCCCTCTTAGGATATTTTCAATACAGTATAAGAAAGAAAGGTTGATGCATTCGATAACAAAAGGAAAAGTAGAGTTTGGTCTGTATTGTTGTATGAAAGTTTGTTCCTTTGTCTTTCTTTCATTTCTAGTCTGGATTTTGAGATCAGTAAGATATAAGATACACATCATAAACATATTATGAACAGTTGTAGTCGCTACTAGTTTGTGTGTTATAGACACTGATGAAGACAGCATTATTATAGAAACCAGCATGACTGCGAATGAGAGATTAAGAGAGTGTATTGCGACACTGTATAAGTTTATTTCTGATTTACAACTTCGTATATTTCCAGATCCTATTTTAAATTTAATTGTTATAAAATAATATAATATCTTACAAACATTATGTAATAGGATTTTCTAAAATCTGTTAAAAGTATTATTTCAAAATATTAACACATATGTTGCTTAGTAACTTATATATATGTTACCAGAGGTCGCTGCAAACACTTCCTTAAGATAGGACCGATAGGTTACACACGCTTCTGACAGCTGCTGATTGCGGGCGGCTTCGCTGTGAAAATAAGCTAAAAGCATTAACTTGTCCAGCTGATCAAAAGTGACACCAGTGGAATTTAAAATTTCAACTATAAATACAGTCTGGTTTTAAGGCTAAATTTTGTGCAAGAGACAATAATTTACAGCAACGTTTTTATAAAATATTTTCTCCCCACAGATAAGAACAATATGTAGTGGTGATAAAACAAGTAATAAATGTCGGACATATTTCCTAATCACAACTCCACAAACTAGTTTTCTTATTTTGGCTGCCCATAAAAATATTGCTTCAGAATAGATTAAAATAAAAATGTTGGAACAATGATTTAGTGAAATTCTAAAAACATGAATTATATAATATAAAACAATGATACTTTTTTTGTAAAGTAAAGGAAATGTATTTGTCTATATTTAATTTGTATTTTTTGCAGACTAGAAGGACTATGTAAATTTCGTGTCCTGTTGTTATAATTTCATTAATCTATTTTCTAAATAAGCTACGTATTTATAAAAATAATAAATTTTGAGGTAATAACATAGAAAACTAAATAATATGATTGTATACCTTTTTCTACAAAAATACTATTAACATTTTAATAATGTAGTTTATTAATCTGTCTATTTATCCTCATTAACTCTTTTGCTTATAGTGCAGGATAATTTAAGCTATTCAAAACGCTTTTGTCTTAATAAGCATCTGTTTAAGAGAAACCAATATCTTTAAATACATATATATATATATATATATATATATATATATATAGTAATCCTTAGATGAATTATTTTTCCTTGTCTAAGATAGTCTTACTCTAGTCACATAACTAAACAGGGATTTATTTATTTTGAAAATGCTAACAATGTAAATTAGCGAAAAGCTTTAACAAACATTAAAATGAAGTAATATATTCTTGTTTAAGAAAATTGTCTTATATGTTTATAAATATATATATATATATATATATATATATATATATATTTCAATATTACTACTAAATATTCTACAAAACAATTAAAATATGTTTTGTAGGTGTTTAAGTAAACAACTTATTCATGACCAATTGCAGATATAAATTGAAAATATACGTTTTTAATAAGAAAAATAACTATAAGTGAAGAATGAATTTATAACCCGTTATATTCCTTAGTAAGAGTTTAAAAAATGCCACTATTTTCAAAGGCACTATTTTCACGTAACAAAATTAAACAATTATTTAATATTTCTGATGATGTTGGTACTGTTAGCCAACGAAGAGCTTTGAATTGTAAATTCAATTATAATTCTTGTATTTGTATTTAGACTTTTGTTCTTTATTAATACACAAGAAAACATACTGCGATATATATTGTAAAAGTTTCAGTCGTTAGTAAAATACATTTTTAATCTATAGTGGATGACAATTGACGTTACAATTTCTTTGAAATAATAATTCAATAATTAATTTATAAAATTTGGGGGTCTAGGTAGGATTTAAATTGAGTATCTTCACGTTCAAACTCTAACGATTTTGGCACTGAGCCATCTTCCCCATAGCTAGAAGTGTATTTCTGAAAGAAGTAGGCTTATATTAATTTTTCTTTTGCTCAAAACTGGTTGACATTGAAACTTCCATTGTACAATCTTTAATTGTTGCCATGATTACCACATAATATCATAAATACTGCTCAAGGATTAAAATAAATAAAAAGTATA
>JBAIZL010000002.1:61779228-61826728 GCA_036971475.1 Prosapia bicincta
AAACGTTACCCTCTGATTATGATTTGCAACAATTAAAATTGATTTCTTCTTCGTTAAAACGTGTTTTTGAGTAATATATGTAGAAACAAAATATAAGATAAACAAATCTTTTACAGCTACTACAGATGTATTTAACAAATACATTTTTGTAATTTATTTGTAAATACTAGCCATTGTAAATAAACGAGGCAATCACCACATACCAAACTATTTACGAAGAATAATAGTAGATATTAATATCCCACCACTAATTGTTTTGTAATAAGGTCTTACGAGATTTACAATGTTATAAGACTTTATGAAAATGAGAAAAACTTTATTTAAAATTTGCAAAATAAAAAAAATTATTATGTATGGGCTATAGAAAAATATAAACATACAATAAAAACAACTATTCTTTGAGCTTAGCTTGTGAGGTTATGTTAAAACAAATAAAAACATACACAAAACTCACAAATTATTCATTTAATGATCCATACGCGTTTCAATGGCAAAGTCATCAACATCAGTGAGTGTTACAACTACAAACTCTAACTTACAACTACTAGCTGTGTCAATAAATGATTAATTTGTGAGTTTTGTGTAGGCCTGTGTATTTATTTGTTTTACACAATTAATAGTCTGGTAATATTCGGTAATCTTGGAAGTTTTACGTTTTCTTTTACCTTAATCGATTTTAGTAAAATCTGACAATAATACATTGCTTCACTGGAATTAAAATGGCCACTGAAAATCTAGTTGGCTGTGACGAAAGTGAGTGTATTAGTCACAAGCCTCCATTGAGTCAGAATAGAGTTAGCTCAGCGAAATGTGTGCACTTATGAAATACAACTTCATTGTATACTTGTCATATACAGCTTTATGATAGTTGTACGACGCTTAATGCTATTGCGTCTCGAACAGATCGCCCTCACGTCGCATAAACAAAGCACTGGTCACAAAGTCTGTGTGGCGGCGGGCGCCAGGCACCGGGTGTAGTATCGATATAGGCGCGATTTGTCTGCGGAATATTCTTCGTGACAATGACAAAACATTCACTTTTTGTTTTCTAACCACGCCTGATTTTCTAAAAGTTCTATAAACGTTTTCAAATAAGAGTTTGTTAAGCTCGAAATAAGAATTTAGAATTTCAGTTCCTTTTTTGTCACTGAAAAATAATAAATCAATATCTCCTTTCCGCAGTGGAAAAAATTGAAAAGAAAGAAAAATGTTTCAATATTTATAATACAATAAAGTAAGTTGTTGAAAATCAATCATTTGATAGAGCATGAAATAAATACTATATTAAATTTGCGTTAGTCGAATTAAAATCTGAGCCTGGAAAGCTTTGTAGAAACGGTTACAATATTGAAAAACAACGAAATTTAGGACAATTTCTAAGTTTAATATTTACTGTATCAACGCAATAACAGGTTTTGTGTGGATAAAAAATATCGGATAGTTTTCAAATACATTTTATGTTTCTTACAGCAACATAATATAACAAAATGAATAAAATATTTATTAAAACGAACTTACAAATGAAAACATAATTCATATGGCAACAGTAATTCATATGAAATTTTAAAACATTTTAAACATATCCATATGAATTTTTTAAGAGATTGTTTGGAGATTGAAATTTTAGATGATTTATTAATAAGGCAAGGCAGTGATATGTAAGGCCGACGCGAAAATAATATTGTAAGTATTTTTTGCCATATTCTTCTTAAAGTTGTTCATAAATAAGTTATAACGGTATATAATAAAAAAATTGACTACGATTGATCCACCAAAATACACAACACACACACACACACACACACACACACACACACACACACACACACACACACACACACACACACACACACACACACACACACACACACACACACACACACACACACACACACACATACACACACACACACACACACACACACACACACACACACACACACACACACACACATACACACACATACACACACCCACATACACACATACACACACACACACACACACACACACACACACACACACACACACACACAAGCACACGCGCACGCGCACGTACACGCACACGTACACGCACGGACACGCACACACACGCGCGCACACATACACACACACACACACACACACACAATATGTACATTATAAGTAAATAAACTTTAAAATTGTACCGGCCTGTAAATATATAAATGAGGTTAACTGAGAAACAACTTCATTCTCAATTTAAAAACCTTAAATTTAAATCGTTAAATCAACAAATAATTTTCCTAGTAGAGTAATAATATGCCTCCTTATATTGTATTGTTATTAATAATATATACTCTAGTAGGCTGCATACGACAAGTAGTTTTCCGTAACCAGATTATCCTGTTATATCCATATACAGGATAACCTTATGACAATTTCAAGACTGAAATATTTATTAAAACCCCTAACATATAAAGAAAATCTGAAGAGCATAAATTATAAGAAGCAGGTTTTAAATGACACAAAAATTATTGTATAAAATTGGTAAATAGTATACAAGAAAGTAATATAACCCACAAAACTACAATAGCTGGAAATGACAAAAAACGATTTTATTATTAATTTACGTTAGAAGAAATTTATAGTTTTGAAGAAAATATAGTTAATAATCCTGAATTTACTATAGGGCGTAATAAGCAATTATACGAAGTGTAATTAAAATTCAAATTAAAATTTAAAGTTACATAATAGGTGTTTATATTTCAGGCGGTGAGGTTTTCTTTTATAAGTTATGTTTTTAAACGTCGAGAAATATTGAGTTTATCATAGTTATGTATGCAGTTTAGTGTAAACAAATGAGCAATTGTGGTAATTTCTTATTTTTTATATCGGAAATGTTTAAATATAAAACTTCGCTTTTATTTTTAATAGCTATAAATTTAGTAATATCATACAATTGCACTAAAAGTAGCTACCACAACTTAGTCTGTAAATTAAAATGTCTTCGTCAAAGGACTGAAGGTTTGAACGGTCGTGATTACATTCATTTAAATTGTATTTAAAGGGGAGGAAAAGAATGCCATGTGTGCAGACTACCGGAAGTGAACATCTCAGACAGACAGAGAGACAAGTTCACAGGTGAGGCGAGCCAAAACTTCCGCCAGTGCGAACACGTGCTTCCTGGCATTACTCAAAACTATCGAGATAGGGCTAGGCACAGATTGAAGGAGGAGCTTGATGCTCTTATTTGGAATTTGAAACGATAGTATCAAATTCAGAGGGATTACATGTGGCGAAGTATCGCATCGATTTGAGCCGTAGATCTGACTAATCGCGATCACTGTTATATGATCTTCGCGGTTATTAATTTGAAAAGTTAGAAAACAGTTTTTTTCATTTTTTTTAATGTCTGAATATGAAACTTTTTTACAAAACAAATATGTGAATAATAAATTTAAAAAACATGTAACACATTTCAAACAGTAGTGACTATTAGTGCATTTAATTAAATGACGAAGGAAGCATTTTATTTTATTCATTAGCATAAGAGTATTTTATTATTTATTAGGGCTGTATATTTATCTGTATATGTAATGGATGGATACAAAAAGTTTACAAATAATTTGCATTAAAGAACGTCATAAGTTAAGGTATATAGTAACGATATGGAGTTCCGTGTTACAGTATGACTGTTGATGAATATTTTCTCTCGCATACTATTTTGTGATCGTGTGGGTTTCCTTGTCTATTTACTTCATTTCTATATTTTCTCAGGAGATATAGGTTCAGAATTACATTAGTTTTTAAATATTAGTGACTGAAATACCAATTATAACACCTTAGTTATAACAGTAAATAAAATTGAATATAGTAAATAATAATATGATATTTTACAAAAACGACATTTCACGTATGTTTGGGTATTTTGGTCTATTTCCCAAAATTATACATTTTTGGTGTTTCTGACCAATTTGTAACAGGCTAATCTTATTCAGGTGTAAAATCGACTTGAATATATAGAAACATTATTAATTTTAAATGTTTATACAAACTATTCCAAAGGAATCATTGTTTTAATTGACATGATTTTGTTGTCAAAAGAATAGCAATCAATTCATTAGTTAAAGTTTTTACAGATTTAACAACTACATAAAAACCGGTAGAGGGTTTTACAGTGTTTAATTCAAAATATTTTTTTCATGGACTTTTACTTTAACATTTTTAGTTGATAAAAAAATAACAGTTTTAGAAATTAAAGGTTTGGCGTTCACTGAAAAGAATAGCTCAATAATTTCTTTCTACTAACACAACAATTTTTAGCTACTTTTCACATAAGAAACACATTATTAGTAGCCTACTGAAGGTTCTCACCCCTTTTGTCTAATGAATTTATATACTTATTACACTTTTTCTATTACTTGTAACCAGACGTTTTGTATATTTTTGAATTTATATAATGCAATGTTTGTATTTAATCACAAACTTACGTTTGAGAAACCGTTAGTCAGCATAGAGATGTTATGTCCTTGAGTAAAGTCTCTGGATTGTAAGACCTTTTATATGTGACGTCTTTTATCTGAGATTTTCTGTAAAAGTTTAGTGAGCACATTTACGTTTAAACATTCATCTTTCGTGGAGCACTGTGTAATGGCAGACAAGACAAGGAAGGTGTCATAAACTAAAGCGCGGAGAAAGCGTCCCCCCCCTCGAATGACCTCCGACCCAAAGCAAGCCCAATATTGTTGCAACCCATGTTTAACAGAAATGTCAACTTTGTCAAACAACGCGAGAGATTTTGTCGCAATATTTGTTGCCCGGTATTGTCTCTATTCACCTGTCACATTGACTATTTGTGCAAATTGAACGGTTTCTAAGGAAACCGCCAAAACAATGTTATTTCCTTTGCGATAGTAAATGTCTGATAACAATATTTAACCGCATTTTTAGACACTATTTCCTGTTTATACGACAATAATTAACAAAGTTTCTGGACTTATTTAATACATTGACAAAAATGACGAACAATATTTCTTGACAATATTTAATGTCTAGACAACAATATCTAGCAATATTTGTGGGCAGTATTTAACGTCTTAACAACAATATTTCTTTGCAATATTTGATGTCCAGACAACAATACCTAACAATATTTGTGGGCAGTATTTAACGTCTTGAAAACAATATTTCCTTACAATATTTGAGGTCTAGACAACAATACCTAACAATATTTGTGGGCAGTATTTAACGTCTTGAAAACAATATTTCCTTACAATATTTGATGTCTAGACAACAATACCTAACAATATTTGTGGGCAGTATTTAACGTCTTGACAAAAATATTTCCATACAATATTTGATGTCTAGACAACAATATCAACAATATTTGTGGGCAGTATTTAACGTCTTGACAATAATATTTCTTTACAATATTTGATGTCTAGACAACGATATCTAACAATATTTGTGGGCAGTATTTAACGTCTTGACAAAAATATTTCCTTACAATATTTGATGTCTAGACAACAATATCTAACAATATCTGTGGGCAGTATTTAACGTCTTGACAATAATATTTCTTTACAATATTTGATGTCCTAGACAACAATATCAACAATATTTGTGGGCAGTATTTAACGTCTTGACTACAATATTTCCTTACAATATTTGATGTCTAGACAACAATATCAACAATATTTGTGGGCAGTATTTAACGTCTTGACAATAATATTTCTTTACAATATTTGATGTCCTAGACAACAATATCAACAGTATTTGTGGGCAATATTTAACGTCTTGACTACAATATTTCCTTACAATATTTGATGTCTAGACAACAATATCAACAATATTTGTGGGCAGTATTTAACGTCTTGACAACAATATTTCTTTACAATATTTGATGTCTAGACAACAATATCAACAATATTTGTGGGCAGTATATAACGTCTTGACAACAATATTTCCTTACAATATTTGATGTGTAGACAACAATATCAACAATATTTGTGGGCAGTATTTAACGTCTTGACCACAATATTTCCTTACAATATTTGATGTCTAGACAACAATATCTAACAATATTTGTGGGCAGTATTTAACGTGTTGACAAAAATATTTCCTTACAATATTTGATGTCTAGACAACAATATCTAACAATATCTGTGGGCAGTATTTAACGTCTTGACAATAATATTTATTTGACATTTTTTGCTACTCAACAAATATATATATATATATATATATATATATATATATATATATATATATATATATATTATATTATTTGCTACTTATATATATATATATATATATATAAGGAGGTTTTGAACCTGAAGGTTCTGAAGGTAGAAAATATTTATTACCATCATCACTGTTTTAAATTGGTTTCTAATGTTTGCGTTTAAAATGTTTTTATTCGGTTTCATGTAATAAAAGTGTTCTAACTCTCTACTAGTGTAGTTTCAGAAAACTCAAAAGACATTATCTACTTGCTTACGACTAATGTTTTAGTCCCTACACCAATCCTGCTTTTAAATGTTAAATAGCCTTGGACCCTTTCAGCTCAAATTAAAGTCATCTGTGGCACAGAACTCCCATAATTCTAACCCTTAACCTGGAAATATTTAGTGAGATTAGTGATAGCAACGTTGAAGGATGACACATTTGGCGAGAAGATGATCCTCCCTCTTCCACTTCCTGTTCCTAGAGCCGCGACATCCGGTTCCCGCCACCTGCTACCGACAAGTGTCTATCCGGCTGCACGGCTATTCAGTTCAATTCAATAAAGCAAGGAATTAGCATTTCCAGTTCGAGATTTAAATAGATTTATTCGTGCACTCGGCATAGCGAAACGATACGCCACTCTCTTGCGGGACGTGTGTTAGCAATGGCATGGATACACCCACAGCCTAAACCGTACAATATATTATCAGTGTCTCCTCCTTTCAACACTAGTTAGGTTTAACTGGAAACTTTCTAAATCTAATATAATGTAAATTCCAGCTGAGGAGGAGATAAATTTCAATTTACACATGTAAATGACAACACAATTTAAGTGCGACCAACCTTGGTTCCAAATAAAGTTCATTTTGAATGTATTCTAATCCGTGTATTGACACAGAATTTAGGATCTCTACAATCATACGCAGGAGAAGGCTTAAGTGTAACACACTAATTTTAATAATTATTCACCTTCACTTTCTTTATATTAGAGAAAGCAGAATATTTTTCTATTGTGAGACGAAAATAAAAAGCGTGTCACTACTTTGTATAGGAGTTAAAGAGTCTCGAATATAAGTGCAAGGTTCTCTGTAGTCTTAAACACAAATATTCAATATATTTTAAATGTTTTATTCATACGAGAAAAGATATAATTAAAAATTCACATAAATAGTTTTGGAAAAATGCAATGAAATCAAAAAAATCTTTATATGCCACAGCGGTCTAAGGTGTAAAAAGCCTACATTCAAAAATATGAATTACATTTTACGAAAATGTAAACATTAAATAAAAATATTGTTTAACAGAAACATTTTAATATTAATTTTACTTAAATATTACTAATTAATATTTTAAACTAAAAAAGTTATGATAAAAATGAACTACATTGTTTTTAAACTGCAAAGTTAAAAAAAAAACAAATTACAAAAAAAAAATTAAAACTATTATTTTTTTAAAAAAAAAGGTGACAAAAAAAGAGAAAACAGTAAAATATATGTTTGAATTCGCCTTCATAAGACTTGCCTAGCTCTTGTAGCTGCTTGAGATACGAATACCTTTGGGGAAAAATCAATGAATAATAGGCAGAACTATTCTTAGTGAATGATCTGATCTGATGCAAAGTCAGAAGGGTTGGTTAGATATTTGTCAAAAAGAAAACTTAGCAACATTTTACAACAGCCTAATGATAACCTAAAGTACATTTGAAACAATGCATTAAAGGTAACATCCTATTTGTACAACAAGATGTAATAATAGTATAATACTATAATAGTATTATAGTTGTATACTTATAATAGTATACTATAATATATATTTATTTTTGATAGGGTCAAGTAAAGGACATAATACCTTATGATAGATGATTTATTATGTGCATCGCATTACGTGTACCTATCACGCACTTGAAATAAACTTATTTTTTTTCGTATTCCTTAAGAGGTACCTACTACACCCATTTTAAAGAAGGAAAATAAAAAGGGTACGCGGCGTGTAAGGTTTAAGGACAGAACCCCATGATCCGAGCTGAACAGAGATATTTATCCGCTACACCCCTTGTGGAGGAGAATAAAAGGATAGACGGCGTAAGTTGGGTTTAAGGAAAGAACCCCATGCTCCAAGCTGAACAGGGATATCTACTCGCTACATCCCAGTGTAGAGGAGAATAAAAAATATCAGACGGAATAAGTTAAGTTTAAGGAAAGTACGCCAGGATAAGAGCTGTACAGAGATATATACTAGGTATAACCTCTTGTAAGGAAGAGAATAAAAAAGGGTATACTGCGTAAGTCGGGTTTAGGGAAAGAATCCCTTAATCCAAGTTGAACAGAGATGTCTACCCGATAAACCCTCTTGTAAGGGGATGAGTAAAATATGGCAGGGGTAGTAAGTTGGATTCAACGAAAGGGCTCAATGATATGGGCTGAACAGATATGTCTACCGGCTACACCCTAAAAAGGTTGAAAAAAAGGCTGGACGTTTAAATTGGGACTAAAGAGAGGACCCAATGAACCGATCGGAGAAGGGATGTCTACCCAATACACCCCCTTGTAAGGAGGAGAATAAAAAACGGTAGATAGAGGAAGTTGGGTTCAAAGAAAGGACCCAATTATCTGGGCTGAACAGATATGTCTACCGGCTACACCCTAAAAAGGTTGAAAAAAAGGGTGGACGTTTAAATTGGGACTAAAGAGAGGACCCAATGAACCGATCGGAGAAGGGATGTCTACCCTATACACCCCCTTGTAAGGAGGAGAATAAAAAAGGGTAGATAGTGTAAGTTGGGTTCAAAGAAAGGACCCAATTATCTGGGCTGAACAGAGATGTCAAACGACACACCCCTTTGTAAGGGAAAAATAATAACAAAAGATAGACGGAGTACGTTGTGTTAAAGGAAAGGACCCAATGATCTAGGCTGAACAGAGATGTCTAACCGATAAACCCCTTTGTAAGCGGATGAGTAAAAAAAGGCAGAGGTAGTGAGTTGTATTCAAGGAAAGGGCCCAATGATCTGGGCTCAACAAAGATGGACCTGCTACACCCCCTACTAAAAAGGACAATAAAAAGTGTAGACAGTTAGGTAGGGACTAAAGAAAGTACCTAATGATCCGGGCTGAGCAGGGATGTCTACAAATCCCCCTACTAAAAAGGACAATAAAAAGTGTAGACAGTTAAGTCGGGACTAAAGAAAGTACCCAATGATATGGGCTGAGCAGGGATGTCTACAAATACACCCCTATTTACGTAGGACAATTGAAAAAGAGTAGACGGAGTAATTTGGTTTCAAAGAAAGGACCTAAAGATCTGGACTGAACAAAGATGTCCAACCGACACAGCCCATTGTAAAGTAAGAATAAAAGAAGGTAGACGAAGTACGTTGGGTTCAAGGAAAGGTCCCAATGATCTGGGCTGAAAAGAGATGTATAACTGTTACACCCCCTACTAAAAAGGAAAGTAAAAATACACCCCTATTTACGTAGGACAATTGAAAAAGAGTAGACGGAGTAATTTGGTTTCAAAGAAAGGACCTAAAGATCTGGACTGAACAAAGATGTCCAACCGACACACCCCATTGTAAAGTAAGAATAAAAGAAGGTAGACGAAGTACGTTGGGTTCAAGGAAAGGTCCCAATGATCTGGGCTGAAAAGAGATGTATAACTGTTACACCCCCTACTAAAAAGGAAAGTAAAAAGGGTGGACGGTTAAGTAGAGACTAAAAAAAGGACCCAATTATCCGGGCTGAGCAAGGATGTCTACCCAATACACCCATTGTAAGGAGGAGAATAAAATAGGGTGGACGGAGCAAGTTGGGTTGAAAGATAGGAACCAATGATTTGGGGTGAACAGGAATATTTAACCAACACGCCCTCTTGTAAGGGGAGAATATATAAAGGTAGACGTATTAAGATGGTTTAACAAAAGAACCTAAATGTCTGGACTGAACAGAAATGTCTAACAGACATACTCCCTTTTAAAGGGGGAAATGAAAAAAACTATGTTGGGATCAAGTAGAGGACCTAATGATCTGGGCTGAACAAAGAAGGCTACCTTCTACACCCCCTACTAAGAACGATAATAAAAAGGGTGAACGGTTAGTTTGGGACTAGAGAAAGGACCCAACGATCTAGGCTGAGCAGGGATGCGTACTCAATACACCCCCTTGTAAGGAGGAGAATAAAAAGGTTAGACGGAATAAGTTGGGTTTAAAGAAAGAGCCCAATGATCTGGGGTAAACAGAAATGTCTAACCGACATACTCCCTTGTAAGGGGGGAAATAAAAAAAGGTAAGACGTAGTAAGTTGGGTTCAGGGAAGAACGTAATCATGTTGGCTGAACAAAGATCTCTAAACGACACTCCCCTTGCAAGGAGGAAAATAAAAGAGGTTACACATAGTAAGTTACCAGTAAGAAGAGTACTCAGGGCTGAACTGGGACATCTATCCGCTACACGGAAATATTATCTCACAGATTAACTAGAGCTAATCAATAGTCTAACTACGCGATTATTTAAAAACATTATTGTTTCTATTAAATATATTGTTTCTAACGGTTTAAAAGTTATAAACTGAAATTAGGTTTTCTTGTGGAAAGATTATTTGTGGTAAAACAAGAAATATAAAGAAATTCAAAGTCAATTATTACTAGATCAATAAAGAAAAGTTATATTTTAGCTATTTTTATTAAATAATGACAATTATTATAAATTTCAAATACGTATGACAGAATTATAATAATAAGTTGCAAAATAGAAAGCAAAATTAATTAATAAAAATAGTTAATTTAATTAAATTAATCAATTAATTTTTTAAAAACTGTGTCATCCACTACAAGTTTAAAATAATGTATTTGAATTTGAGTAAAAAAGTATTTTAATAGCGATTAAAAATGTGAACAATAAATAAATAAATAAATGTATATATATATATATATATATATATATATGCCTAGGGAAAATGTGAAGTAATAGAAGGAATTGAAAAATGGCTCAGCTGTTTGCGTAGAAGCTTATGAAAAACTATTTAAGAAAAACCAAGCTTAAGAATAATGTTGTAAAACTATAAAATATAAACTATAATATTTCTAAAAAATATTTAACATTAATATTAGTTAGGTTATTAGGTTAAAATACATTTTTAAATATTGATAAATCTATCATAATTTAATTCACGAAAAATAAATTTTCTTTGAAGGTGTATAATAGGCCCTTGAACAGAGGTACAACATAAAGGTATCTGAGAGTGGCCAAATAATAGGGGTTTCCTAACTCTCCTGTGGAAAAGTACTCAAGCCTTCCGGTACTCTTTCTCTACCGCGTAGCTCACGTATGCACTGTCTACCTTGCCAACATCTCTGTGGTAACAGTTAGTCTATTTATATTAATTAAAACAACCTCTCACCACAAATTTAACAAATTTTATTTTAACCTTATGTACATTTCGAGAGTTATTTGTAAAAATACCTCTGAAGATGATTACTTTGTACTCGAAATGTACATAAGGTTAAAAAAAAATTTGTTGAATTTCTAGTGAGAGGTTGTTTTAATTAATATAAACATTTACGCCACAGTTGCTTTAAGTTGTTGTAGTTAGTCTATTGTTACAATTGTAAAGAAAATATTAATAAGATTTATTTAAATTTTTATGTGCCAAACACAAGTTTTATAAAAAATGCAATAGTTTAATAGTTGTAAAGAACTAAATAAAAGTACATAAAAATAGGTACTGCATATTATCTTCTATTTGGTTCATAATATTATGAATTTTACTTTCCACTCCTATTTGAGATTTATGTTTTTAAGTTTCACGCGGCCTTAATTAAGCTTGGGTATTACGTCTAAACTATTGAATATCATTTACTTGTATTTAATCTATTTGTTTAATAAATTCGTTTAATAGCAAGGCACTATTGAAATAATTAATTTTTTACAACTCTCTATTGTTGAGAATAAAACACGGGAAAAATAACAAATGTATTAAAAAAAATAATTTTAAATTAACTCACGATTCCTTAATTATAAATAATGACCAAATGAAAATATCGTAGGCCTCTTAGATAGATAATTTAAAAAAAAGCTTTTTTAAAAAATAAATTCATTACAGGCCGGGTACATAAGAGTCATCCGTAGAGTTTATTGGCGGGATTGTGACTCGCACGACTGCATCAGGACTTGCAGGAAATTCTGAAACATGTCAGAAGTGATCAAAATTTAGAATGTACTCAAAAGTAATTATTTGTCTGTGTTATTCAATAATAGGCTAATATTTGCACACAATAATATGCGGCCTGATAATATAAACAATAACAATTTCAAATGTGTAACCAATACAAAAAATAATACGATAATTATGAAACACACGGACATCTGAATTTAAAAGTTAATTTATTCATACGATGTGGCTTTTAATATAGGTTTTCATAATTTCGTGAAATTGGCACCAATATTATAAATATTTTATGTGTCATTAGTAAGATTATTAATAAATACTTATGGACATAATTTCTTAACTGTGAGGCATTTCACAAGGTTGGCAACATCAGCTTAATATATCCAAAGTGTTTAGCATTAATAGCGTAATTAAACACAAAATAAACATTCTAAAGAAGGTCTACGAATGGGACAAGAATCAAGGAACAATAATTGAGATGTACTACTCGAATAAAACACAACGACAAAGAATTAATTAAAACTAAACCGGGTACTGTGCGAAAATAAAAAAGAGATATAGCTAATCGCGGATAATAGGTGCTTAAAGATTCCGCATAACGTCTTGTCGAACGATTTGAACCTGTGTTTTCATCTGTGTTTACGTCAGATTTACAACAGTGGATAATTGTTTCGGAGTCAGTTCGTGGACTATATGAAGGAAATAAAATGTAAAACGCTCGATAAGATCTGCGTCTGCGGAAATAACACTAAACTAGGCAAGAATACGGTCTTTGGCTTCTGGATCTCGTATCATCTCGTCTTCATTATTTAGATGGCTTCTTCTTTCCTTATAATGAGAACTTCAGGCTCTGCCTTTCCCGTGGATATTTGATTGTAATGATACTATTATTTGTAACCCCAACATGGCAAGCGTTATACAAGACAGAATTCAGGCTTTTGGAATATTGCAATATTTATCGTCTGGATCTCATCACAAGTTTACTGTATACTGAGAGAAGCCATTTGAACGTTAGCCATATTAATAACACCAACGGCATGAGTATATTTAAACGATACAAAAGTTATCTCACATAGTCAACACACAATTTTTGATAATCCGAAAATCTATTGTGAATTATAAAAGTAAGTACTCGCAAATGTTTCTATGTATGCAAATTCAAAACCAGGCCAGTCTACTCCAAACTTTAAATGTTGTTACGTAAAATATGAATTATTTTTGGTTTTTGTTATGTAATATTCGAGTAGGCCTATATAAACATATTTTCAAAATATAGGCCCGTGTATAAACTTATATTCAAGGTACATTAAACTTTTAAATTGTAAAAACTATGTAAATAAATCAAAAATTATTTCAATTTTTATGTTCTATTGAAACCAAATTATTATTATTTTAATTACTGTATTCTTACTCATAGTTTTAAAAGTGTTTACCCCATATATTTATCACAATAAAACGTATTCATCACAATAAGTAGACATTTTCCTGCTCTATGTATGTAAAAAAATGTTTTACTTCAAAAATAGTCTGTATCTATCAAAATACCATGATCGTGATGCATTGATTGTTTGATCACAATTATCCTTGATCAAATCCAGATTTTATCTTCGGATTTTCCTCCTTTCACCTCTAGTATTCATGCAAATAATTTCTCAACATATGTGGCACTGCACTGCAAGAGTAGCTTTTGCTCAGTTGATTGGTCTACATAAGCGATGGCAGCCTCGAATTGTAGCCCTCGAATCAAGTCTTCAAGGGCTGTTTATTAGGAATATTACCACAACCCATTTAATTTTTGTTGTTAATTATTTTACATCAGCTTTTATTCACTATATATTTAAAGTCCTGTACGTTTCCGTATATTTTTCTAGATCGTAAACATTTTAAAAATTTGTTTCTTTTTGCACTTTTAAATTATGGTTTCTGGACTTAGATGTTACTGTGCTTAATGACTTTGATTAGGTCAATCTCATCTTTAATTTACCTAGAGTTATATTCTCTGTATTTGCCTCTCTCTCTCTCTTTATCTCTCTCTCTCTCTCAAACACATACACACACACTCTCTCTCTCTCTCTCTCTTTATCTCTCTCAAACACACACACTCTCTCTCTCTCTCTCTTTATCTCTCTCTCTCTCAAACACACACACACACTCTCTCTCTTTATTTCTCTCTCTCTCTCTCAAACACACACACTCTCTCTCACACACACACACACACACTCTCTCTCTCTTTATCTCTCTCTCTCAAACACACACACACACACTCTCTCTCTCTCTTTATATCTCTCTCTATCTCTCAAACACACACACACACACACACACACACACACACACACACACACACACACACACACATACACACACACACAAACACACCACACACATACACACACACACACACACACACACACACACACACGTGCGCACGCACATTTGTTATTTCATTATTTCGTAAATTGGCAATAAATACTTCTAGTTTATCTTTTAAATTAGAAATTAAATCTGTATTCTTCATTTACCTATAGGTTTGCCACGCTTTAAGTTATTGTATAGCATATGATACGCTATTCTAGTGAGCATTCTTGGGTCTCAAATAATTTGTACACTTTATTATAAGTGGAAAGGTTCGCTTGAGAAGCAAACGGACATCATTTAAACTTTTGTAAGTAGGCGTTGTGCCTGAGACAAGTGAGTGAATCACACAGCCAATCACAGATGTATCTTTTGTAATGATCTGTGCCCTCAACAACTGTCTCATAATTATTTGAATGCATTTAAATTTTCTAATTTGCTTCGAAAGTTGGAATGACCTCCGCAGGGGTCAGCCGGAGGTGTGGAGTTTGGGAACGGTTGACAAACACCTCTAACAAGGAATTTGCAGCTTCCGTTGGTCATTAGGGACTCATATTGAATGCAGAATGTGATGGGTATCAGTAGTGTTGAGGATGTATTTGGTATGCGGAGCCTATTGCAAACGGTAGATTAACATTTGCGATATCATGTTCTGCAGACGTTAACGATTCTTTTAAGAGTCATTTCGCGATAAAAATGCTTATCTAGAAACAGTTTTTTATATGCTAAAGTACAAGATACCATATAACATTAGATTAATTACATTAGTAACTACGTATAACAGTGTCACTCAATCTGGGGAGCCTGCCCTCCGAGAAGCCAGAGTATACTGATCAAAATATAATTTAAAATTTATTATATATAATAATATTTATTTATTATATTATTACAATAAAATAACAAAGATATTTTCACAACGAAATAATGCCGGTTCATTTTTAAATATGGTTGCATCAGTACTGTACAGTGTGTTTTATTATTAGGTTATAAAAATTAAATTTAAAACAAGATTATTAATTATGTTTATTTTTAAATAAATAAAACACTAAACCACAAATAACATTTTATTTAAACCTTATGTACATTTCGATTGCCCAGCAATCATCTTCAGAGGTATTTAAAAAATACAACTCTGTTGTATTTTTTAAATACCTCTGAAGATGATTGCTGGGCAATCGAAATGTACATAAGGTTTAAATAAAATGTTATTTGTGGTTTAGAGGTTTTATTTATTTAAAAATAAACATTACGCCACAGTTGCTTCATATAGTTATTAATTATGTTGTTAATAATAATAACTTAACTTACTTAAATATTGACAAGTAAAACTGCTTTATGCATTATGTTTTGTTGGGTTTAGGCGTTTAAAAATTAATCTTGGCTAATTGAAAGAAAGATGGAAACACTTTGCATGCTAACGTTTACTTCAGTAGATTTGAGTACAAACCTAAGTTTTGATATCAATGTAGCAGTATAGCTTCAGCGTCAAAATGAGAGTAAAATAAATTAAATAGAAACTGATTTGTAGTATTACAATTATAATACGATTTCAGTGAAAATTATTGTATGTGGGAGCCCATTGAATTGTCAATAGTGAGCGTAATTGAACCTACTTTTGTATTGAAAATAGAATCGCAAATACTAAAAGTTTGAGAAACAATTACCAATAACAGACATACACGTGCGCGCGCATGTGCGAACTAACACATGCTCAAAACATACATTACAAACGCATTATTTATATATGTAGCTCAAATATTTATAACGTATTATTGCAATTTACTTAATTTGTAATCCTAATATTAACTAAAAAAGTATATGAACTATATAACCCAATTGTATGGAAAACTATGAATATCTTTATATTTGTATGCATTTTTACTAATTATCGATTACAAGTCTTTCTGTGGTTTTATGTCAATAATTCTTTTTTATTGTATAATCTATTCCATTCGTAAAACGTTTAAATTATTTTCATGTATTTTTTATTTCGATCAAGTACGTAAACATTTCATAATATAGATTTTTACATTACTGCGAAAATTGTATATTGTATTTATCAATGTTTACATTACTAACTTGAAAACAGCTGATGTAGTCTTGTAAATAGGCGACACAATAACACATGTGACCTATTACTGTAATTGTAGGTAGATTTAAACAGGTGGTATTGATTTCTGCTTTAACGTCTTATTGATATCAATTAACAATTTTTGAAATTGAAAAACAAGGACTCACGCAAACATACACACACACACACACACACACACACACACACACACATACACACACACACACACACACACACACACACACACACACACACACACACACACACACACACACACACACACAAAACTTGCCATCTACCCACACACATACATACACACACACACACACAATATGTATATATATATATATATATATATATATATATATATATATATATATTCTCTCTCCCTCTAGTGCTGTATTGCTATTAATTAGAATCAGATTTACCAAAACTTTATAAATTGGTAAAACAAAAATTCTTTGCAGTATGTTATTAGAATAAGTTTAACTAAAACTCTCAACACCGAACCCTCTTTGCCGTAATATAGTTTGTAGATTGTATCTGTTTAAAAAGGACTTTATAACACCGCACCCACTTTGCCGTATTGTGGTTTGTATCTGTTTAACCGGAACTGTATAACACCGGACTCACTTTGCAGTATTGTGGTTTGTATCTGTTTAACCGGAACTCTATAACACCGGACTCACTTTGACGTATTGTGGTTTGTATCTGTTTAACCGGAACTCTATAACACCGGACTCACTTTGCCGTATTGTGGTTTGTATCTGTTTAAAAAGTACTTTATAACACCGCACCCACTTTGCCGTATTGTGGTTTGTATCTGTTTAACCGGAACTCTATAACACCGGACTCACTTTGCCGTATTGTGGTTTGTATCTGTTTAACCGGAACTCTATAACACCGGACTCACTTTGCGTATTGTGGTTTGTATCTGTTTAACCGGAACTCTATAACACCGGACTTACTTTGCCGTATTGTAGTTTGTATCTGTTTAACCGGAACTCTATAACACCGGACTCATTTTGCCGTATTGTGAATTGTATCTGTTTAACCGGAACTCTATAACACCGAACTCACTTGCCGTATTGTGGTTTGTATCTGTTTAACCGGAACTCTATAACACCGGACTCACTTTGCCGTATTGTAGTTTGTATCTGTTTAACCGGAACTCTATAACACCGGACCCACTTTGCCGTATTGGGATTTGTATCTGTTTAACCATGACTCTATAACACCGACCCACTTTGCCGTGTTGTGGTTTGTATCTGTTTAACCGGAACTCTATAACACCGGACTCACTTTGCCGTATTGGGGTTTGTGTCAGTTTAACCAGGACTCTATATCACCGGACCCATTTTGCCGTGTTGTGGCTTGTGTCTGTTTAACCACGACTTTATAAAACCGAACCCACTTTGCCGTATTGGGGTTTGTATCTGTTTAACCAGGACTTTATAACACCGGACCCACTTTACCGTAATGGGGTTTGTATCTGTTTAACCAGGACTCTATAACACCGAACCCACTTTGCCGTATTGTAGTTTGTATCTGTTTAACCGGAACTCTATAACACCTAACTCACTTTGCCGTATTGGGGTTTGTATCTGTTTAACCAGGACTTTATAAAACCGAACCCACATTGCCGTATTGTAGTTTGTATCTGTTTAACCGTAACTCTATAACACCGAACTCACTTTGCCGTATTGGGGTTTGTTTCTGTTTAACCAGGACTTTATAAAACCGAACCCACTTTGCCGTATTGGGGTTTGTATCTGTTTAACCAGGACTTTATAACACCGGACCCACTTTGACGTATTGGGGATTGTATCTGTTTAACCAGGACTCTATAACACCGAACCCACTTTGCCGTGTTGTGGTTTGTGTCAGTTTAACCAGGACTTCATAACACCGGACCCACTTTGCCGTGTTGTGGTTTGTGTCTGTTTAACCAGGACTTTATAACACCGGACCCACTTTGCCATATTGGGGTTTGTATCTGTTTAACCAGGACTTTATAACACCGGTCCCACTTTGCCGTATTGGGGTTTGTATCTGTTTAACCAGGACTCTATAACACCGAACCAACTTCGCCGTATTGGGGTTTGTATCTGTTTAACCAGGACTCTATAACACCGAACCCACTTTGCCGTGTTCTGGTTTGTATCTGTTTAACCGGAACTCTATAACACCGGACTCACTTTGTCGTATTGGGGTTTGTATCTTTTTAACCATGACTCTATAACACCGAACCCACTTTGCCGTGTTGTGGTTTGTATCTGTTTAACCGGAACTCTATAACACCGGACTCACTTTGCCGTATTGGGGTTTGTGTCAGTTTAACCAGGACTCTATAACACCGGACCCACTTTGCCGTGTTGTGGTTTGTGTCTGTTTAACCAGGACTTTATAAAACCGAACCCACTTTGCCGTATTGGGGTTTTTATCTGTTTAACAAGGACTTTATAACACCGGACCCACTTTGCCGTATTGGGGTTTGTATCTGTTTAACCAGGACTCTATAACACCGAACCCACTTTGCCCTATTGTAGTTTGTATCTGTTTAACCGGAACTCTATAACACCGAACTCACTTTGCCGTATTGGGGTTTGTATCTGTTTAACCAGGACTTTATAAAACCGAACCCACTTTGCCGTATTGTAGTTTGTATCTGTTTAACCGGAACTCTATAACACCGAACTCACTTTGCCGTATTGGGGTTTGTATCTGTTTAACCAGGACTTTATAAAACCGAACCGACTTTGCCGTATTGGGGTTTGTATCTGTTTAACCAGGACTTTATAACACCGGACCCACTTTGCCGTATTGGGGTTTGTATCTGTTTAACCAGGACTCTATAACACCGAACCCACTTTGCCGTGTTGTGGTTTGTGTCAGTTTAACCAGGACTTCATAACACCAGACCCACTTTGCCGTGTTGTGGTTTGTGCCTGTTTTACCAGGACTTTATAACACCGGACCCACTATGCCGTATTGGGGTTTGTATCTGTTTAACCAGGACTTTATAACACCGGACCCACTTTGCTGTATTGGGGTTGTATCTGTTTAACCAGGACTCTATAACACCGAACCCACTTTGCCGTGTTGTGGTTTGTGTCTGTTTAACCAGGACTTTATAACACGGGACCCACTTTGCGGTATTGGTGTTTGTATCTGTTTAACCAGGACTTTATAACACCGCACCCACTTTGCCGTATTGTGGTTTGTATCTGTTTAACCGGAACTCTACAACACCGGACTCACTTTGCAGTATTGTGGTTTGTATCTGTTTAACCGGAACTCTATAACACCGGACTCACTTTGCCGTATTGTGGTTTGTATCTGTTTAACCGGAACTCTATAACACCGGACTCACTTTGCCGTATTGTGGTTTGTATCTGTTTAAAAAGGACTTTATAACACCGCACCCACTTTGCCGTGTTCTGGTTTGTATCAGTTTAACCGGAACTCTATAACACCGGACTCACTTTGCCGTATTGGGGTTTGTATCTGTTTAACCATGACTCTATAACACCGAACCCACTCTGCCGTGTTGTGGTTTGTATCTGTTTAACCGGAAATCTATAACACTGGACTCACTTTGCCGTATTGGGGTTTGTGTCAGTTTAACCAGGACTCTATAACACCGGACCCACTTTGCCGTGTTGTGGTTTGTGTCTGTTTAACCAGGACTTTATAAAACCGTACCCACTTTGCCGGATTGGGGTTTGTATCTGTTTAACAAGGACTTTATAACACCGGACCCACTTTGCCGTATTGGGGTTTGTATCTGTTTAACCAGGACTCTAAAACACCGAACCCACTTTGCCGTATTGTAGTTTGTATCTGTTTAACCGGAAATCTATAACACCGAACTCACTTTGCCGTATTGGGGTTTGTATCTGTTTAACCAGGACTTTATAAAACCGAACCCACTTTGCCGTATTGTAGTTTGTATCTGTTTAACCGGAACTCTATAACACCGAACTCACTTTGCCGTATTGGGGTTTGTATCTGTTTAACCAGGACTTTATAAAACCGAACCGACTTTGCCGTATTGGGGTTTGTATCTGTTTAACCAGGACTTTATAACACCGGACCCACTTTGCCGTATTGGGGTTTGTATCTGTTTAACCAGGACTCTATAACACCGAACCCACTTTGCCGTGTTGTGGTTTGTGTCAGTTTAACCAGGACTTCATAACACCGGACCCACTTTGCCGTGTTGTGGTTTGTGTCTGTTTTACCAGGACTTTATAACACCGGACCCACTATGCCGTATTGGGGTTTGTATCTGTTTAACCAGGACTTTATAACACCGGACCCACTTTACTGTATTGGGGTTGTATCTGTTTAACCAGGACTCTATAACACCGAACCCACTTTGCCGTGTTGTGGTTTGTGTCTGTTTAACCAGGACTTTATAACACGGGACCCACTTTGCCGTATTGGTGTTTGTATCTGTTTAACCAGGACTTTATAACACCGAACCACTTTGCCGTATTGTGGTTTGTATCTGTATAACCGGAACTCTATAACACCGGACTCACTTTGCAGTATTGTGGTTTGTATCTGTTTAACCGGAACTCTATAACACCGGACTCACTTTGCCGTATTGTGGTTTGTATCTGTTTAACCGGAACGCTATAACACCGGACTCACTTTGCCGTATTGTGGTTTGTATCTGTTTAAAAAGGACTTTATAACACCGCACCCACTTTGCCGTATTGTGGTTTGTATCTGTTTAAGAAGTACTTTATAACACCGCGCCCACTTTGCCGTATTGTGGTTTGTATCTGTTTAACCGGAACTCTATAACACCGGACTCACTTTGCCGTATTGTGGTTTGTATCTGTTTAACCGGAACTCTATAACCCCGGACTCACTTTGCCGTATTGTGGTTTGTATCTGTTTAACCGGAACTCTATAACACCGAACTTACTTGCCGTATTGTGGTTTGTATCTGTTTAACCGGAACTCTATAACACCGGACTCACTTTGCCGTATTGTAGTTTGTATCTGTTTAACCGGAACTCTATAACACCGGACCCACTTTGCCGTATTGGGATTTGTATCTGTTTAACCATGACTCTATAACACCGAACCCACTTTGCCGTGTTGTGGTTTGTATCTGTTTAACCGGAACTCTATAACACCGGACTCACTTTGCCGTATTGTAGTTTGTATCTGTTTAACCGGAACTCTATAACACCGGACCCACTTTGCCGTATTGGGATTTGTATCTGTTTAACCATGACTCTATAACACCGAACCCACTTTGCCGTGTTGTGGCTTGTGTCTGTTTAACCACAACTTTATAAAACCGAACAAACTTTGCCGTATTGGGGTTTGTATCTGTTTAACCAGGACTTTATAACACCGGACCCACTTTACCGTAATGGGGTTTGTATCTGTTTAACCAGGACTCTATAACACCGGACTCACTTTGCCGTATTGTAGTTTGTATCTGTTTAACCGGAACTCTATAACACCTAACTCACTTTGCCGTATTGGGGTTTGTATCTGTTTAACCAGGACTTTATAAAACCGAACCCACTTTGCCGTATTGTAGTTTGTATCTGTTTAACCGGAACCCTATAACACCGAACTCACTTTGCCGTATTGGGGTTTGTTTCTGTTTAACCTGGACTTTATAAAACCGAACCCACTATGCCGTATTGGGGTTTGTATCTGTTTAACCAGGACTTTATAACACCGGACCCACTTTGACGTATTGGGGTTTGTATCTGTTTAACCAGGACTCTATAACACCGAACCCACTTTGCCGTGTTGTGGTTTGTGTCAGTTTAACCAGGACTTCATAACACCGGACCCACTTTGCCGTGTTGTGGTTTGTGTCTGTTTAACCAGGACTTTATAACACCGGACCCACTTTGCCGTATTGGGGTTTGTATCTGTTTAACCAGGACTTTATAACACCGGTCCCACTTTGCCGTATTGGGGTTTGTATCTGTTTAACCAGGACTCTATAACACCGAACCCACTTTGCCGTATTGGGGTTTGTATCTGTTTAACCAGGACTCTATAACACCGAACCCACTTTGCCGTGTTCTGGTTTGTATCTGTTTAACCGGAACTCTATAACACCGGACTCACTTTGCCGTATTGGGGTTTGTATCTGTTTAACCATGACTCTATAACACCGAACCCACTTTGCCGTGTTGTGGTTTGTATCTGTTTAACCGGAACTCTATAACACCGGACTCACTTTGCCGTATTGGGGTTTGTATCTGTTTAACCAGGACTTTATAAAACCGAACCGACTTTGCCGTATTGGGGTTTGTATCTGTTTAACCGGAACTCTATAACACCGAACTCACTTTGCCGTATTGTGGTTTGTGTCTGTTTAACCAGGACTTTATAACACCGGACCCACTTTGCCGTATTGGGGTTTGTATCTGTTTAACCAGGACTTTATAACACCGGACCCACTTTGCTGTATTGGGGTTGTATCTGTTTAACCAGGACTCTATAACACCGAACCCACTTTGCCGTGTTGTGGTTTGTGTCTGTTTAACCAGGACTTTATAACACTGGACCCACTTTGCCGTATTGTGGTTTGTATCTGTTTAACCGGAACTCTATAACACCGGACTCACTTTGCCGTATTGGGGTTGGTGTCAGTTTAACCAGGACTCTATAACACCGGACCCACTTTGCCGTGTTGTGGTTTGTGTCTGTTTAACCAGGACTTTATAAAACCGAACCCACTTTGCCGTATTGGGGTTTGTATCTGTTTAACAAGGACTTTATAACATCGGACCCACTTTGCCGTATTGGGGTTTGTGTCAGTTTAACCAGGACTCTATATCACCGGACCCATTTTGCCGTGTTGTGGCTTGTGTCTGTTTAACCACGACTTTATAAAACCGAACCCACTTTGCCGTATTGGGGTTTGTATCTGTTTAACCAGGACTTTATAACACCGGACCCACTTTACCGTAATGGGGTTTGTATCTGTTTAACCAGGACTCTATAACACCGAACCCACTTTGCCGTATTGTAGTTTGTATCTGTTTAACCGGAACTCTATAACACCTAACTCACTTTGCCGTATTGGGGTTTGTATCTGTTTAACCAGGACTTTATAAAACCGAACCCACATTGCCGTATTGTAGTTTGTATCTGTTTAACCGTAACTCTATAACACCGAACTCACTTTGCCGTATTGGGGTTTGTTTCTGTTTAACCAGGACTTTATAAAACCGAACCCACTTTGCCGTATTGGGGTTTGTATCTGTTTAACCAGGACTTTATAACACCGGACCCACTTTGACGTATTGGGGATTGTATCTGTTTAACCAGGACTCTATAACACCGAACCCACTTTGCCGTGTTGTGGTTTGTGTCAGTTTAACCAGGACTTCATAACACCGGACCCACTTTGCCGTGTTGTGGTTTGTGTCTGTTTAACCAGGACTTTATAACACCGGACCCACTTTGCCATATTGGGGTTTGTATCTGTTTAACCAGGACTTTATAACACCGGTCCCACTTTGCCGTATTGGGGTTTGTATCTGTTTAACCAGGACTCTATAACACCGAACCAACTTCGCCGTATTGGGGTTTGTATCTGTTTAACCAGGACTCTATAACACCGAACCCACTTTGCCGTGTTCTGGTTTGTATCTGTTTAACCGGAACTCTATAACACCGGACTCACTTTGTCGTATTGGGGTTTGTATCTTTTTAACCATGACTCTATAACACCGAACCCACTTTGCCGTGTTGTGGTTTGTATCTGTTTAACCGGAACTCTATAACACCGGACTCACTTTGCCGTATTGGGGTTTGTGTCAGTTTAACCAGGACTCTATAACACCGGACCCACTTTGCCGTGTTGTGGTTTGTGTCTGTTTAACCAGGACTTTATAAAACCGAACCCACTTTGCCGTATTGGGGTTTTTATCTGTTTAACAAGGACTTTATAACACCGGACCCACTTTGCCGTATTGGGGTTTGTATCTGTTTAACCAGGACTCTATAACACCGAACCCACTTTGCCGTATTGTAGTTTGTATCTGTTTAACCGGAACTCTATAACACCGAACTCACTTTGCCGTATTGGGGTTTGTATCTGTTTAACCAGCACTTTATAAAACCGAACCCACTTTGCCGTATTGTAGTTTGTATCTGTTTAACCGGAACTCTATAACACCGAACTCACTTTGCCGTATTGGGGTTTGTATCTGTTTAACCAGGACTTTATAAAACCGAACCGACTTTGCCGTATTGGGGTTTGTATCTGTTTAACCAGGACTTTATAACACCGGACCCACTTTGCCGTATTGGGGTTTGTATCTGTTTAACCAGGACTCTATAACACCGAACCCACTTTGCCGTGTTGTGGTTTGTGTCAGTTTAACCAGGACTTCATAACACCAGACCCACTTTGCCGTGTTGTGGTTTGTGCCTGTTTTACCAGGACTTTATAACACCGGACCCACTATGCCGTATTGGGGTTTGTATCTGTTTAACCAGGACTTTATAACACCGGACCCACTTTGCTGTATTGGGGTTGTATCTGTTTAACCAGGACTCTATAACACCGAACCCACTTTGCCGTGTTGTGGTTTGTGTCTGTTTAACCAGGACTTTATAACACGGGACCCACTTTGCGGTATTGGTGTTTGTATCTGTTTAACCAGGACTTTATAACACCGCACCCACTTTGCCGTATTGTGGTTTGTATCTGTTTAACCGGAACTCTACAACACCGGACTCACTTTGCAGTATTGTGGTTTGTATCTGTTTAACCGGAACTCTATAACACCGGACTCACTTTGCCGTATTGTGGTTTGTATCTGTTTAACCGGAACTCTATAACACCGGACTCACTTTGCCGTATTGTGGTTTGTATCTGTTTAAAAAGGACTTTATAACACCGCACCCACTTTGCCGTGTTCTGGTTTGTATCAGTTTAACCGGAACTCTATAACACCGGACTCACTTTGCCGTATTGGGGTTTGTATCTGTTTAACCATGACTCTATAACACCGAACCCACTCTGCCGTGTTGTGGTTTGTATCTGTTTAACCGGAAATCTATAACACTGGACTCACTTTGCCGTATTGGGGTTTGTGTCAGTTTAACCAGGACTCTATAACACCGGACCCACTTTGCCGTGTTGTGGTTTGTGTCTGTTTAACCAGGACTTTATAAAACCGTACCCACTTTGCCGGATTGGGGTTTGTATCTGTTTAACAAGGACTTTATAACACCGGACCCACTTTGCCGTATTGGGGTTTGTATCTGTTTAACCAGGACTCTAAAACACCGAACCCACTTTGCCGTATTGTAGTTTGTATCTGTTTAACCGGAAATCTATAACACCGAACTCACTTTGCCGTATTGGGGTTTGTATCTGTTTAACCAGGACTTTATAAAACCGAACCCACTTTGCCGTATTGTAGTTTGTATCTGTTTAACCGGAACTCTATAACACCGAACTCACTTTGCCGTATTGGGGTTTGTATCTGTTTAACCAGGACTTTATAAAACCGAACCGACTTTGCCGTATTGGGGTTTGTATCTGTTTAACCAGGACTTTATAACACCGGACCCACTTTGCCGTATTGGGGTTTGTATCTGTTTAACCAGGACTCTATAACACCGAACCCACTTTGCCGTGTTGTGGTTTGTGTCAGTTTAACCAGGACTTCATAACACCGGACCCACTTTGCCGTGTTGTGGTTTGTGTCTGTTTTACCAGGACTTTATAACACCGGACCCACTATGCCGTATTGGGGTTTGTATCTGTTTAACCAGGACTTTATAACACCGGACCCACTTTACTGTATTGGGGTTGTATCTGTTTAACCAGGACTCTATAACACCGAACCCACTTTGCCGTGTTGTGGTTTGTGTCTGTTTAACCAGGACTTTATAACACGGGACCCACTTTGCCGTATTGGTGTTTGTATCTGTTTAACCAGGACTTTATAACACCGAACCACTTTGCCGTATTGTGGTTTGTATCTGTTTAACCGGAACTCTATAACACCGGACTCACTTTGCAGTATTGTGGTTTGTATCTGTTTAACCGGAACTCTATAACACCGGACTCACTTTGCCGTATTGTGGTTTGTATCTGTTTAACCGGAACTCTATAACACCGGACTCACTTTGCCGTATTGTGGTTTGTATCTGTTTAAAAAGGACTTTATAACACCGCACCCACTTTGCCGTATTGTGGTTTGTATCTGTTTAAGAAGTACTTTATAACACCGCGCCCACTTTGCCGTATTGTGGTTTGTATCTGTTTAACCGGAACTCTATAACACCGGACTCACTTTGCCGTATTGTGGTTTGTATCTGTTTAACCGGAACTCTATAACCCCGGACTCACTTTGCCGTATTGTGGTTTGTATCTGTTTAACCGGAACTCTATAACACCGAACTTACTTGCCGTATTGTGGTTTGTATCTGTTTAACCGGAACTCTATAACACCGGACTCACTTTGCCGTATTGTAGTTTGTATCTGTTTAACCGGAACTCTATAACACCGGACCCACTTTGCCGTATTGGGATTTGTATCTGTTTAACCATGACTCTATAACACCGAACCCACTTTGCCGTGTTGTGGTTTGTATCTGTTTAACCGGAACTCTATAACACCGGACTCACTTTGCCGTATTGTAGTTTGTATCTGTTTAACCGGAACTCTATAACACCGGACCCACTTTGCCGTATTGGGATTTGTATCTGTTTAACCATGACTCTATAACACCGAACCCACTTTGCCGTGTTGTGGCTTGTGTCTGTTTAACCACAACTTTATAAAACCGAACAAACTTTGCCGTATTGGGGTTTGTATCTGTTTAACCAGGACTTTATAACACCGGACCCACTTTACCGTAATGGGGTTTGTATCTGTTTAACCAGGACTCTATAACACCGGACTCACTTTGCCGTATTGTAGTTTGTATCTGTTTAACCGGAACTCTATAACACCTAACTCACTTTGCCGTATTGGGGTTTGTATCTGTTTAACCAGGACTTTATAAAACCGAACCCACTTTGCCGTATTGTAGTTTGTATCTGTTTAACCGGAACCCTATAACACCGAACTCACTTTGCCGTATTGGGGTTTGTTTCTGTTTAACCTGGACTTTATAAAACCGAACCCACTATGCCGTATTGGGGTTTGTATCTGTTTAACCAGGACTTTATAACACCGGACCCACTTTGACGTATTGGGGTTTGTATCTGTTTAACCAGGACTCTATAACACCGAACCCACTTTGCCGTGTTGTGGTTTGTGTCAGTTTAACCAGGACTTCATAACACCGGACCCACTTTGCCGTGTTGTGGTTTGTGTCTGTTTAACCAGGACTTTATAACACCGGACCCACTTTGCCGTATTGGGGTTTGTATCTGTTTAACCAGGACTTTATAACACCGGTCCCACTTTGCCGTATTGGGGTTTGTATCTGTTTAACCAGGACTCTATAACACCGAACCCACTTTGCCGTATTGGGGTTTGTATCTGTTTAACCAGGACTCTATAACACCGAACCCACTTTGCCGTGTTCTGGTTTGTATCTGTTTAACCGGAACTCTATAACACCGGACTCACTTTGCCGTATTGGGGTTTGTATCTGTTTAACCATGACTCTATAACACCGAACCCACTTTGCCGTGTTGTGGTTTGTATCTGTTTAACCGGAACTCTATAACACCGGACTCACTTTGCCGTATTGGGGTTTGTATCTGTTTAACCAGGACTTTATAAAACCGAACCGACTTTGCCGTATTGGGGTTTGTATCTGTTTAACCGGAACTCTATAACACCGAACTCACTTTGCCGTATTGTGGTTTGTGTCTGTTTAACCAGGACTTTATAACACCGGACCCACTTTGCCGTATTGGGGTTTGTATCTGTTTAACCAGGACTTTATAACACCGGACCCACTTTGCTGTATTGGGGTTGTATCTGTTTAACCAGGACTCTATAACACCGAACCCACTTTGCCGTGTTGTGGTTTGTGTCTGTTTAACCAGGACTTTATAACACTGGACCCACTTTGCCGTATTGTGGTTTGTATCTGTTTAACCGGAACTCTATAACACCGGACTCACTTTGCCGTATTGGGGTTGGTGTCAGTTTAACCAGGACTCTATAACACCGGACCCACTTTGCCGTGTTGTGGTTTGTGTCTGTTTAACCAGGACTTTATAAAACCGAACCCACTTTGCCGTATTGGGGTTTGTATCTGTTTAACAAGGACTTTATAACATCGGACCCACTTTGCCGTATTGGGGTTTGTGTCAGTTTAACCAGGACTCTATATCACCGGACCCATTTTGCCGTGTTGTGGCTTGTGTCTGTTTAACCACGACTTTATAAAACCGAACCCACTTTGCCGTATTGGGGTTTGTATCTGTTTAACCAGGACTTTATAACACCGGACCCACTTTACCGTAATGGGGTTTGTATCTGTTTAACCAGGACTCTATAACACCGAACCCACTTTGCCGTATTGTAGTTTGTATCTGTTTAACCGGAACTCTATAACACCTAACTCACTTTGCCGTATTGGGGTTTGTATCTGTTTAACCAGGACTTTATAAAACCGAACCCACATTGCCGTATTGTAGTTTGTATCTGTTTAACCGTAACTCTATAACACCGAACTCACTTTGCCGTATTGGGGTTTGTTTCTGTTTAACCAGGACTTTATAAAACCGAACCCACTTTGCCGTATTGGGGTTTGTATCTGTTTAACCAGGACTTTATAACACCGGACCCACTTTGACGTATTGGGGATTGTATCTGTTTAACCAGGACTCTATAACACCGAACCCACTTTGCCGTGTTGTGGTTTGTGTCAGTTTAACCAGGACTTCATAACACCGGACCCACTTTGCCGTGTTGTGGTTTGTGTCTGTTTAACCAGGACTTTATAACACCGGACCCACTTTGCCATATTGGGGTTTGTATCTGTTTAACCAGGACTTTATAACACCGGTCCCACTTTGCCGTATTGGGGTTTGTATCTGTTTAACCAGGACTCTATAACACCGAACCAACTTCGCCGTATTGGGGTTTGTATCTGTTTAACCAGGACTCTATAACACCGAACCCACTTTGCCGTGTTCTGGTTTGTATCTGTTTAACCGGAACTCTATAACACCGGACTCACTTTGTCGTATTGGGGTTTGTATCTTTTTAACCATGACTCTATAACACCGAACCCACTTTGCCGTGTTGTGGTTTGTATCTGTTTAACCGGAACTCTATAACACCGGACTCACTTTGCCGTATTGGGGTTTGTGTCAGTTTAACCAGGACTCTATAACACCGGACCCACTTTGCCGTGTTGTGGTTTGTGTCTGTTTAACCAGGACTTTATAAAACCGAACCCACTTTGCCGTATTGGGGTTTTTATCTGTTTAACAAGGACTTTATAACACCGGACCCACTTTGCCGTATTGGGGTTTGTATCTGTTTAACCAGGACTCTATAACACCGAACCCACTTTGCCGTATTGTAGTTTGTATCTGTTTAACCGGAACTCTATAACACCGAACTCACTTTGCCGTATTGGGGTTTGTATCTGTTTAACCAGGACTTTATAAAACCGAACCCACTTTGCCGTATTGTAGTTTGTATCTGTTTAACCGGAACTCTATAACACCGAACTCACTTTGCCGTATTGGGGTTTGTATCTGTTTAACCAGGACTTTATAAAACCGAACCGACTTTGCCGTATTGGGGTTTGTATCTGTTTAACCAGGACTTTATAACACCGGACCCACTTTGCCGTATTGGGGTTTGTATCTGTTTAACCAGGACTCTATAACACCGAACCCACTTTGCCGTGTTGTGGTTTGTGTCAGTTTAACCAGGACTTCATAACACCAGACCCACTTTGCCGTGTTGTGGTTTGTGCCTGTTTTACCAGGACTTTATAACACCGGACCCACTATGCCGTATTGGGGTTTGTATCTGTTTAACCAGGACTTTATAACACCGGACCCACTTTGCTGTATTGGGGTTGTATCTGTTTAACCAGGACTCTATATCACCGAACCCACTTTGCCGTGTTGTGGTTTGTGTCTGTTTAACCAGGACTTTATAACACGGGACCCACTTTGCGGTATTGGTGTTTGTATCTGTTTAACCAGGACTTTATAACACCGCACCCACTTTGCCGTATTGTGGTTTGTATCTGTTTAACCGGAACTCTACAACACCGGACTCACTTTGCAGTATTGTGGTTTGTATCTGTTTAACCGGAACTCTATAACACCGGACTCACTTTGCCGTATTGTGGTTTGTATCTGTTTAACCGGAACTCTATAACACCGGACTCACTTTGCCGTATTGTGGTTTGTATCTGTTTAAAAAGGACTTTATAACACCGCACCCACTTTGCCGTGTTCTGGTTTGTATCAGTTTAACCGGAACTCTATAACACCGGACTCACTTTGCCGTATTGGGGTTTGTATCTGTTTAACCATGACTCTATAACACCGAACCCACTCTGCCGTGTTGTGGTTTGTATCTGTTTAACCGGAAATCTATAACACTGGACTCACTTTGCCGTATTGGGGTTTGTGTCAGTTTAACCAGGACTCTATAACACCGGACCCACTTTGCCGTGTTGTGGTTTGTGTCTGTTTAACCAGGACTTTATAAAACCGTACCCACTTTGCCGGATTGGGGTTTGTATCTGTTTAACAAGGACTTTATAACACCGGACCCACTTTGCCGTATTGGGGTTTGTATCTGTTTAACCAGGACTCTAAAACACCGAACCCACTTTGCCGTATTGTAGTTTGTATCTGTTTAACCGGAAATCTATAACACCGAACTCACTTTGCCGTATTGGGGTTTGTATCTGTTTAACCAGGACTTTATAAAACCGAACCCACTTTGCCGTATTGTAGTTTGTATCTGTTTAACCGGAACTCTATAACACCGAACTCACTTTGCCGTATTGGGGTTTGTATCTGTTTAACCAGGACTTTATAAAACCGAACCGACTTTGCCGTATTGGGGTTTGTATCTGTTTAACCAGGACTTTATAACACCGGACCCACTTTGCCGTATTGGGGTTTGTATCTGTTTAACCAGGACTCTATAACACCGAACCCACTTTGCCGTGTTGTGGTTTGTGTCAGTTTAACCAGGACTTCATAACACCGGACCCACTTTGCCGTGTTGTGGTTTGTGTCTGTTTTACCAGGACTTTATAACACCGGACCCACTATGCCGTATTGGGGTTTGTATCTGTTTAACCAGGACTTTATAACACCGGACCCACTTTACTGTATTGGGGTTGTATCTGTTTAACCAGGACTCTATAACACCGAACCCACTTTGCCGTGTTGTGGTTTGTGTCTGTTTAACCAGGACTTTATAACACGGGACCCACTTTGCCGTATTGGTGTTTGTATCTGTTTAACCAGGACTTTATAACACCGAACCACTTTGCCGTATTGTGGTTTGTATCTGTTTAACCGGAACTCTATAACACCGGACTCACTTTGCAGTATTGTGGTTTGTATCTGTTTAACCGGAACTCTATAACACCGGACTCACTTTGCCGTATTGTGGTTTGTATCTGTTTAACCGGAACTCTATAACACCGGACTCACTTTGCCGTATTGTGGTTTGTATCTGTTTAAAAAGGACTTTATAACACCGCACCCACTTTGCCGTATTGTGGTTTGTATCTGTTTAAGAAGTACTTTATAACACCGCGCCCACTTTGCCGTATTGTGGTTTGTATCTGTTTAACCGGAACTCTATAACACCGGACTCACTTTGCCGTATTGTGGTTTGTATCTGTTTAACCGGAACTCTATAACCCCGGACTCACTTTGCCGTATTGTGGTTTGTATCTGTTTAACCGGAACTCTATAACACCGAACTTACTTGCCGTATTGTGGTTTGTATCTGTTTAACCGGAACTCTATAACACCGGACTCACTTTGCCGTATTGTAGTTTGTATCTGTTTAACCGGAACTCTATAACACCGGACCCACTTTGCCGTATTGGGATTTGTATCTGTTTAACCATGACTCTATAACACCGAACCCACTTTGCCGTGTTGTGGTTTGTATCTGTTTAACCGGAACTCTATAACACCGGACTCACTTTGCCGTATTGTAGTTTGTATCTGTTTAACCGGAACTCTATAACACCGGACCCACTTTGCCGTATTGGGATTTGTATCTGTTTAACCATGACTCTATAACACCGAACCCACTTTGCCGTGTTGTGGCTTGTGTCTGTTTAACCACAACTTTATAAAACCGAACAAACTTTGCCGTATTGGGGTTTGTATCTGTTTAACCAGGACTTTATAACACCGGACCCACTTTACCGTAATGGGGTTTGTATCTGTTTAACCAGGACTCTATAACACCGGACTCACTTTGCCGTATTGTAGTTTGTATCTGTTTAACCGGAACTCTATAACACCTAACTCACTTTGCCGTATTGGGGTTTGTATCTGTTTAACCAGGACTTTATAAAACCGAACCCACTTTGCCGTATTGTAGTTTGTATCTGTTTAACCGGAACCCTATAACACCGAACTCACTTTGCCGTATTGGGGTTTGTTTCTGTTTAACCTGGACTTTATAAAACCGAACCCACTATGCCGTATTGGGGTTTGTATCTGTTTAACCAGGACTTTATAACACCGGACCCACTTTGACGTATTGGGGTTTGTATCTGTTTAACCAGGACTCTATAACACCGAACCCACTTTGCCGTGTTGTGGTTTGTGTCAGTTTAACCAGGACTTCATAACACCGGACCCACTTTGCCGTGTTGTGGTTTGTGTCTGTTTAACCAGGACTTTATAACACCGGACCCACTTTGCCGTATTGGGGTTTGTATCTGTTTAACCAGGACTTTATAACACCGGTCCCACTTTGCCGTATTGGGGTTTGTATCTGTTTAACCAGGACTCTATAACACCGAACCCACTTTGCCGTATTGGGGTTTGTATCTGTTTAACCAGGACTCTATAACACCGAACCCACTTTGCCGTGTTCTGGTTTGTATCTGTTTAACCGGAACTCTATAACACCGGACTCACTTTGCCGTATTGGGGTTTGTATCTGTTTAACCATGACTCTATAACACCGAACCCACTTTGCCGTGTTGTGGTTTGTATCTGTTTAACCGGAACTCTATAACACCGGACTCACTTTGCCGTATTGGGGTTTGTATCTGTTTAACCAGGACTTTATAAAACCGAACCGACTTTGCCGTATTGGGGTTTGTATCTGTTTAACCGGAACTCTATAACACCGAACTCACTTTGCCGTATTGTGGTTTGTGTCTGTTTAACCAGGACTTTATAACACCGGACCCACTTTGCCGTATTGGGGTTTGTATCTGTTTAACCAGGACTTTATAACACCGGACCCACTTTGCTGTATTGGGGTTGTATCTGTTTAACCAGGACTCTATAACACCGAACCCACTTTGCCGTGTTGTGGTTTGTGTCTGTTTAACCAGGACTTTATAACACTGGACCCACTTTGCCGTATTGTGGTTTGTATCTGTTTAACCGGAACTCTATAACACCGGACTCACTTTGCCGTATTGGGGTTGGTGTCAGTTTAACCAGGACTCTATAACACCGGACCCACTTTGCCGTGTTGTGGTTTGTGTCTGTTTAACCAGGACTTTATAAAACCGAACCCACTTTGCCGTATTGGGGTTTGTATCTGTTTAACAAGGACTTTATAACATCGGACCCACTTTGCCGTATTGGGGTTTGTATCTGTTTAACCAGGACTCTATAACACCGAACCCACTTTGCCGTATTGTAGTTTGTATCTGTTTAACCGGAAATCTATAACACCGAACTCACTTTGCCGTATTGGGGTTTGTATCTGTTTAACCAGGACTTTATAAAACCGAACCCACTTTGCCGTATTGTAGTTTGTATCTGTTTAACCGGAACTCTATAACACCGAACTCACTTTGCCGTATTGGGGTTTGTATCTGTTTAACCAGGACTTTATAAAACCGAACCGACTTTGCCGTATTGGGGTTTGTATCTGTTTAACCAGGACTTTATAACACCGCACCCACTTTGCCGTATTGTGGTTTGTATCTGTTTAACCGGAACTCTATAACACCGGACTCACTTTGCAGTATTGTGGTTTGTATCTGTTTAACCGGAACTCTATAACACCGGACTCACTTTGCCGTATTGTGGTTTGTATCTGTTTAACCGGAACTCTATAACACCGGACTCACTTTGCCGTATTGTGGTTTGTATCTGTTTAAAAAGGACTTTATAACACCGCACCCACTTTGCCGTATTGTGGTTTGTATCTGTTTAACCGGAACTCTATAACACCGGACTCACTTTGCCGTATTGTGGTTTGTATCTGTTTAAGAAGTACTTTATAACACCGCGCCCACTTTGCCGTATTGTGGTTTGTATCTGTTTAACCGGAACTCTATAACACCGGACTCACTTTGCCGTATTGTGGTTTGTATCTTTTTAACCGGAACTCTATAACACCGGACTCACTTTGCCGTATTGTGGTTTGTATCTGTTTAACCGGAACTCTATAACACCGGACTTACTTTGCCGTATTGTAGTTTGTATCTGTTTAACCGGAACTCTATAACCCCGGACTCACTTTGCCGTATTGTGGTTTGTATCTGTTTAACCGGAACTCTATAACACCGAACTTACTTGCCGTATTGTGGTTTGTATCTGTTTAACCGGAACTCTATAACACCGGACTCACTTTGCCGTATTGTAGTTTGTATCTGTTTAACCGGAACTCTATAACACCGGACCCACTTTGCCGTATTGGGATTTGTATCTGTTTAACCATGACTCTATAACACCGAACCCACTTTGCCGTGTTGTGGTTTGTATCTGTTTAACCGGAACTCTATAACACCGGACTCACTTTGCCGTATTGGGGTTTGTGTCAGTTTAACCAGGACTCTATAACACCGGACCCATTTTGCCGTGTTGTGGCTTGTGTCTGTTTAACCACGATTTTATAAAACCGAACCCAATTTGCCGTATTGGGGTTTGTATCTGTTTAACCAGGACTTTATAACACCGGACCCACTTTACCGTAATGGGGTTTGTATCTGTTTAACCAGGACTCTATAAAACCGAACCCACTTTGCCGTATTGTAGTTTGTATCTGTTTAACCGGAACTCTATAACACCGAACTCACTTTGCCGTATTGGGGTTTGTTTCTGTTTAACCAGGACTTTATAAAACCGAACCCACTTTGCCGTATTGGGGTTTGTATCTGTTTAACCAGGACTTTATAACACCGGACCCACTTTGACGTATTGGGGTTTGTATTTGTTTAACCAGGACTCTATAACACCGAACCCACTTTGCCGTGTTGTGGTTTGTGTCAGTTTAACCAGGACTTCATAACACCGGACCCACTTTGCCGTGTTGTGGTTTGTGTCTGTTTAACCAGGACTTTATAACACCGGACCCACTTTGCCGTATTGGGGTTTGTATCTGTTTAACCAGGACTTTATAACACCGGTCCCACTTTGCCGTATTGGGGTTTGTATCTGTTTAACCAGGACTCTATAACACCGAACCCACTTTGCCGTATTGGGGTTTGTATCTGTTTAAACAGGACTCTATAACACCGAACCCACTTTGCCGTGTTCTGGTTTGTATCTGTTTAACCGGAACTCTATAACACCGGACTCACTTTGCCGTATTGGGGTTTGTATCTGTTTAACCATGACTCTATAACACCGAATCCACTTTGCCGTGTTGTGGTTTGTATCTGTTTAACCGGAACTCTATAACACCGGACTCACTTTGCCGTATTGGGGTTTGTATCTGTTTAACCAGGACTTTATAAAACCGAACCGACTTTGCCGTATTGGGGTTTGTATCTGTTTAACCGGAACTCTATAACACCGAACTCACTTTGCCGTATTGTGGTTTGTGTCTGTTTAACCAGGACTTTATAACACCGGACCCACTTTGCCGTATTGGGGTTTGTATCTGTTTAACCAGGACTTTATAACACCGGACCCACTTTGCTGTATTGGGGTTGTATCTGTTTAACCAGGACTCTATAACACCGAACCCACTTTGCCGTGTTGTGGTTTGTGTCTCTTTAACCAGGACTTTATAACACCGAACCCACTTTGCCGTATTGGTGTTTGTATCTGTTTAACCAGGACTTTATAACACCGGACCCACTTTGCCGTATTGGGGTTTGTATCTGTTTAACCGGAACTCTATAACACCGGACTCACTTTGCCGTATTGGGGTTGGTGTCAGTTTAACCAGGACTCTATAACACCGAACCCACTTTGCCGTGTTGTGGTTTGTGTCTGTTTAACCAGGACTTTATAACACCGGACTTACTTTGCCGTATTGTGGTTTGTATCTGTTTAACCGGAACTCTATAATAATGGACTCACTTTGCCGTATTGAGGTTTGTGTCTGTTTAACCGGGACTTTATAACACCGGACTTACTTTGCCGTATTGAGGTTTGTATTTGTTTAACCGGAACTTTAAATCGCCGGACCCACTTTGCCGTGTTGTGGTTTGTATCTGTTTAACCAGGACTTTATAACACCGGACTTACTTTGCAGTATGTTATTATCATCAGTGCTACCAAACGCTAACCCATCGAAATCAGGTTACAGTCTCGATATTTATTGCTTTTGATTATTTAGAAGGTGTTTATGTATGGTCATAAAAACTAAATGATCACGCAAGTAGGCTATACTTTGATTTTCTTTTAACAAATAATGTCGTTGTAAGAAGTGTAGATTTTAAGAAGTATTTTTATGAGTTAAACTTTTTTGCCCCCTTCTAAGGAAATGTTGCGGGAAGTAATAAAGTTGGAAAAACAATTGAGAGTAACACACATACACACCCACACACTGAAGATGTATTCGTTCGTTTGTGAGTGCTTTCGTTTGTGTATTCCACAAGAAAGTATTTAACTAGCGTTAGTACACTCCGGAGGCCATACTTAAGGTGTTATTTTCCCAGCGTAACCTATTTGGATTTCGTAATGTTTTTTTATTAATTTCTAAAACAATGAATCTGCATGTATGTTTTTTTATTGTTAGTTGTTACGACAGTATATATTTAACACTATGATCGCTCGTTTGTGATAAACACGGGAAATAATATGCTTGTACATATGACATATCCTCGACATACGTCCCGCCTAATATTCAAATACCAAGCGCTCTCTCGTATCTAACTGATTTAACTAATGATCCAAGGCCTTTATGATAATCATTTTAGAAGTACGAAACATTAATTGCTAAGAAACATAACTTAAGGTTAGAAAATTTAAATAAACTTATGGAGAATGCATAATGTGTAGTAACAATTCTATGACAGTTATTCTCGTTGTTGTCATATTTCCTGTTTGGCGAGCATTTAATAAAAAAAACTTTGAATATTAGTCGAGACGCTGTGAAATATTGTCACGTTGTTAATATTTTGTCGTGTATTATAAGTTGGCATGGGAAACCACGTATTAATGTTTCCAACGTCCACACGCTCGTCCTACTCAAAGAATTGTTTTCCGACCTGAGTAAAGGTGTAAAGTACACAAGGTTTTGTGAGTCATCTGGCCGCGTCAGGTGTTGGAGACGGGCTCAAGTCGAAGCTAGTGATTGTTATTTATTTATTGTCATATTATTTAAAAATCTAAAATCAATTTTTTTGTCGTGTAAAATATAACTAATTTGCTTCAGTCAAAATTATATTTTACTGTCTATTATTTTCCCAACTCAGAATTTCCATTAGGAAGTTATTTAAAATTATTTCTAGAATGGTTTAAGAAATCGCCGAAGACTACAAATAATTCACAATGAACCTCGTTAATTATAAACAACAGACATAATTGTTTTAAAGTTTTTATTTAGATTTGTTGTGTTTTAGGACGAACAAAACATTAATAATATCACAATGAAAGATGCAGAAAGAATGATGAATCCTCTTAGTAATTAGGATTCAAATAAAAATCCTCCAATGGATTAGGTTTACGTAGTGACATGAGACCTGTTTATTGTGCAATACAAAACTATTCAAGATTCCCAGGTAGTGTCACATGTTCCTACTCTCTAAGACTGGCAAAGTAGAACGATCTTATGCGCTATAGCCTACTCCTGTAAAGACAGAGAGGCTGCGGTTAGGATTATGGTAGAGCTTCCCTGATGCTGGTAGGGGGAATAAAGAATTGCTGAGGAGGCAGGATTTTTTTATACATATCTTATTTCGTATTTTGTAAATGCTTGAAAACCAAAAATTTTGTTTAATAATAAACAATTATAACCTAAACATTATTTATAAAGTATTTTTTTAAATGCAGTAATTTACACTTTACCACTATTAAAGTTTTTGTTTTTAAATTAAAGTCTTAGGATTTACATGTAATAACGTTTTCAGTTTTGTCTTTTAGTTACAAATAATAAATTTAGACGAACAATTTACTGCAAGCAATGACAACCTTAGTTATACCACCAAGTTGTTACGTATATTTACGTCACCTTGGATTCCACTAGAATTTAAGAATTAGTTTAGGATTAAAATATAATAAGCATAACAACAGATACACAAAAGGTGAATGAGTAAATATTTATACATGGTAAGGCATTTGAACAATTTGAAAACAAAAGCACGAGAATTCTAAATGTGAAGTGTCATTTAAAACTAGTTCTCGATATCCACTAATCGATATATAAATGTACTTATATTTCAAAACGTGAAAAAAATATTTCTATTTCAATTTACTCTAGAAACACAATTAAAAAAAACGTATCTTATACTATACACTACACACTTGAAAAATAAAAGATATAAGCCTGTATTTTTTCATAGGAAATATGAATAAAATATAAAATTATTTTATATAATAGTAGTACATAATAATATTATTAGTACAAATAAAATATACTATTGTTTTATAGTTAACCTATAGAAGCTAACTCATTTATAGAGGCTTACAGCTTAAAATTATATGCAATTCAAATTGCCTATAGAGGTCAACGGAAACAGGACTATATATAGAGGACTATGAAACAGTTAATGAAATGAAAATATCAAAGACAGGCCTTGTCACCAGTCATCGGTCAGCCCAATTTTCAGTATCATGAGAGAGGTATATATGTTAATCATTTCGATCAGATGTTCATTGGCAGTTTATAACTGTCTTCTTAAAGAAAGAAAGACTCCAAATTGATTTAAATGTAGCGAGTCTTCATACTTAAGCGTTTGTTTACTACTAAAAGCGCAGAATAATTGGAGAGGTTCGTATTTCACAAGTTGACTTTTACAATTTTTAAAATGACTTTTTCATAGATCACATGACTAGGTTTTGCACGCAGATAACTCTGTGGCTTGGCGTCACACTAAGGAGACGCTCTTCAACTTTACCTTTTTTTTAGGGGAAAAATATGATTTCATATATCTGATTTTTTGAGGTTATGTTGTAGAACAGTTGTTTTAACACTTAGGTTGTTACCTAGTTCATCGTATTTTATTAAGTTAAGCCTTTTAATTATTAAATATTCCTATCCGTTATAAATATATTATTTTATTTACATTTCGATACATTTTACTATAATTATTTCTAATAATGATGACTTACAATTGTTTATTCAAATTTTTTGGAATAAAAACTTTCTTAGTTGAGTCTGGGACCTTTTAAGAGTAATTTTTAATTAAAACTATTTGTTAAATAAAATTCGTATTCAATAAATGTTTTAACATTTAATAAAGGTTCTATTAAAACTTTATTAAGTTTATTTTTCAAAAGAAATATTCTTTTTTATATTGACTGAGTTTTGAAGTGAGAAAAAGTTTGCAAAATAATGAGAAATATCTAAAACAATAATTTTTCAAACAATATAGATGTCATATATTATTTAAAATATTTTCTCACTCCCTTTTAATTAAACTTTATTTATCAAAATTTTAAATTCCGTATTATAAACCGATATACATAAACTCACCAACCGTTTTATCAAGTTTAACTAAAAAACGCAAACAGATAGTCCCAGCGAATTTTGTTTGAAATAACCAATAAAGTTTTTATACAAGTTTTAGTTACTTAAAATTATTGCACTTACTTCTTGCATATTCTCTTGACCTAAATGGAACCGTTCTTAAATTCTTGTAACCTGAAGTGTAGATTGAAATTCTTTTTTCTCGTGAAAAATAAATAATATTTGTTGCGTCATTCTTTTTTTGTAATGTTTTGAAAAGCCTTTTGCTTCTTAATACACTTTAAATTTGGTCACAATAGTTTTTTGGAGTGAACATTGTTTTTAAAATATTCATAAATTAGTTTTAGGAAAGTAAGTGTAAGTAAAAACAGGAACGGAAAAAAGATTTTAAAATATATAAATTTTATTGGAAAGACACCAAAGCGACAGTAAAAAGATACTGTGTTATAATAATTTATTTGAATACATTTTAAAATTGTACTTCTTGTTATTGTCCATTAAATAGATTATTTAATTGTATTTTAAAACTATATTTAGCACAGTCTTCAGGTTTTTTTAATATTTATTTCAACCTATGCATATAATAATAAACGCTCCTTGAAAACGATAATATATTATGTACATTTACACTATCATAACTAATAAACCTTTTAAATATTAACAACTAAGTGTGGAAGGAAAGAAAGAGGAATGCACGAGAAATTCTCTAAATACAGTAAAAGTTAGAGTCACTTAAGTCGCGTCTCATAATAAGTTTCATTGAACGAGCGAGATGCGAAACTCGACATTTTAAATTTCTCTAATCGGTACCATTTCTGTACGAGGCCACCTTCACGATAATGTTTGCTTGATGCACTAATGTCACATCCGCTAGGAATGTTCCGCAGCGCAATGCATTCGCTTACATTTACAGCGGCCACTTTATCTGGGAACTGCATCGTCGCTCCGTCTCTGTTCCCTTTCTTCGCTATTAATTATGTTCTTCTTCAAACGCATATATAATAATTACAAACTGTTATGATGCAGAAGTTGGAACTGTCCGTATTGATACGAAGCCGCAGCGACTGTCCGCAGTAAACTTCATACTTCACAGCCGCGCCATCGCGAGGTACAAATATTGTTACCATCTTAGCGAGCGAATGAGGCCGCTCTTTCGTGACATGGATCTATAAATTTTAATTGGCTTTGTGATATACACACAGAGATGTATTTATCCTAAGAAATAAAAAACTGCACTTTGAGTTCCATTGTTGTTTATAAACGTGCTGGCAACAGGTCAATACCTAACTGTGCTCGCCGGCTTGCTCAGGTGGTCTTAGCTCTCTCTGGACACGTGCGATTTCAGACCTAACCTGCATGACACCATTAACCTATTTAAATAATAATAAGTCGACATGCAACTGTTTTGCGCATAGCCTATCCTGATTTATTGTTTGAGGAAGTGTTTGGCCCCGAGTAACAATGGTAACGAGCTGAGCCTATCAAACACTAAGTGGTAAAAGACTAAATTGTAATTAAAAAGTCTATAACATTATCTGATAACTTGGACATCGATGTAATCCTATATAAGATAAGTAGCATAACAATGAAATCATTGTCGACTTCCTCAGGTGTTATAAAAGAGAAGTGAGCAGTTAATCAAAAATTAAGCCAAAATCACTGGCGGTAATCACTGTTTCATGATATGGTGTTGTATGTTAGGTGATTTACATTTTATTATTACATCAAGAGAAGGCAGCTCTGATCGCTGAAAAAAGAATAATGACTTATTTTTACTTCAGCAAAGAGACGATAAAATAATTCTACACCCGAAACGTGTTTTTAATCTACTACATTTTGTATTAAATTATACTATATTATGCCACTACAGTAGTTTCTCTACAAAATCTCATATAGATTTCACTTTAAAGGTGTTAATGTAATATTATAAATGGCTGTATGAAATATAATTAAAGATACACTACAAAATAATTAAGAATTCGTTTGTAAATAACATTTTTATATATACAGTACATATAACGTTCATATATATATATATATATATAGTGTTGCAACGTGATATATATATATATATATATATATATATATATATATATATAACGTTATATATATATATATATATATATATATATATATATATATATATATATATATATATATATACATATGTGTGTGTGTGTGTGTGTGTGTGTGTCTGTATTTGTGTGTGTGTGTATTTGTGTGTGTGTGTGTGTGTGTGTGTGTGTGTGTGTGTGTGTGTGTGTGTGTGTGTGCACTTCTATTTGACTAAAACGACCATTCGAAACGTATCTCAATCCGGAGCATGAATTGTGATGGGGCAGTAGCAGCAATTTCAATTTCTCGTTCTCTTTCATTCTTGGCATTTTATTGAGTTTAAACCGTTCTCTTTCTATCTTACCATCTCTGATTTTTTTTCACCCCCTGATACAACTGGTATAAGAGCTAAGGGGATTCACTTGAAATTGTACTTAAATTCATATTAAAACAAATTAAAGAGAACAACAAAGCTAATTGAAGATCTTGTAAAATTGGTTTGGTTAGCAGGAGGCAAATATCACGTAGTTAGACTATTATCTAGGCCTCTGCCCCTTGGATTATTAACTTGAACGCCAACATCATCAAAGAATTAGATATTACAGATTTCTGTAAATATTAAATTTGCAAACTTTCGTCTCTCCAGCTATTGTTTTTGTTTAAGTTGTGATAGCTTTTCACAAAATGTTCTCTCTCCCTCTCCGAGATTAGATCTAAACATTTGGTATATTATGTTCTGCATTTTCGTCTCTGTTTTCCTTTTGTCATTACTTTTACAATATTTCGTTTCTTCTACTGTCGTTTATATTCAAGCTATGTTAGATTTAATATGCTTTTAACGAAATTCTTTCTTTTGTCTCCCTCCCCTCTCTTCTAGGTTTTTTTCTTTGTATATCATTCTCTGTTTTCGTTTTTTTCCTCTGTGTCATTATATTTGCTATATTTTGTCTCTTCTGATGTTTTTGTTCAATTTATGCTAGTTTTAGAATGTTTTCACAAAAGTCTCTCTCTCTCTTTCTCGCCTGAATATATTATTTTTGTAACACGATCGCCATTACCGTTGCCCTCGTAGTAATAATACGTCTTATCACAAATGCCTCTAACATTCAGTAGCTACCACAGATCTCAAAAAATGGGTTATTCTATAATTTTTTTTGAAAAATGTATTTTTAAGGAGAAATGCAATTATGTACCCAATGTAAAATTCATTGAATGTATGTTTTTCACGATATCTCTGCGCTTAGGCAGTATGTGTGTGCTAGTATTTACCTGCTATAGTGCTGCTCTCTGTAATCTATTAGTATTAACTCAACTACGTTATTCCTCGTGTCTCTCAGTAAAGTTATCCATCATTCAACTCCATGTAAAGATTTTCTCCTTGTGAATCTTTGCACGCTATAAAGCGGGCAACATTCATTATAGATCCAGGTTTCGTGTATAAAGTGTATAGACCTCGTACATCAGTAGTGTATAATGTCATCATTTGAAACCATTTGAAATACCGCAATTCCCGAGCTGTATAGAAGATCCGAAATAGGCGTGTTGTCAGTACGAATCATAATTTGTTTACATCACGGTTGTTATTATTTATTTGATTTCCATATTTAAATTTCTGTTTATTATGGGTTATTTCATATTAAAATAGAGAGTTCCAGGATTGATTAATTTCTGAGGGATTGATGTAGCTTTTACAACGTCATCGTCGCATCTACGTCATTTAACACGGATCAATGCCCTTACATAGGACCGTCATACTAGGTTTTATCTGTATTGATAAAAACTCTGCTATTTCATTTACACGTCCATCAAACTCTAAAGAAAATCGTCGAAGAGAGATAATTTTCTAGCCAGTACTTACTATATAGCAAGTAATATGAGAAAAAATTTAAGTCAATTGCTACTGAGCGCGACAAAGAAGAATTTTATTTGTTACTTTATATTTTATAATTAAAAATAATATAAATATGTATATAAATGACAGAATCACAATATTAAGCGAAAAAATATAAAGCAAATTTCCTTGCAATTTTCCGTTTCCTCTCTGTACAGTATATGGTGTTAGACTATTATTTTTGTTTGTTACGATTTATATGCTTTTTTTTGTTTCTAATTTATGAAGCTGATAGTGGTCGATAATTTCTCATTCTATCTATTTCTTATAATGGTTCATTATTGCAAGAATCAATTTCTCTTATACTCGTAATTTCATATACGTCTTTAAGTAATAAATTTTTCAGTTTGCAAAAGTTGGCTCAGTGGCAAAGTGGATTTCTAAGATGTAGTCATTTAGTACGAATCCGACCGGGGGATCAAGTTTTTTTAATTGAATTAATGAATACATATTTGAATAGACTGTTTTAACATCAATTGCCATTCACTATAAGTTTAAAAAATGTATTTGAACTAGTGGAATAAAAACGTAGTTTAATAACGATTGAAAATTTGTACAAGTAAAGAGTGTGAGCAAATAGAAGGGATTGAAAAACATTTTAAAGAAAATTCACTTCCTTTTAACTTTAGTTTCAAGCCTTTCTTAACATTGAGTTGAGTGCTGAAAGGTCGAAAAACCTTCATAAACGCTCTCGCAAACTGAAGTTTAAGGTACAAATACAAAGAATATATCTTATATAAAGGTAAAAGTGTTCTCACAAGGGCGCCCTTGTAGATTCAAGTGCACGGGGCATGAATCGGTGATTATTATATTATTTTTATGGCGATTAGCAGAATAACTGTAATCGCCTACCAAGGATAGAAAAAGAAGGTAGGAATGATTAATGTAACTATACAAGATCCCCTGATATAATATATAAAGAGGAAGATAAGATGTACTCTTACAGGGTCACGAACCTGAAGTAGATCAACTCTTTTTCAAAATCATAAAAAAACCTGTCTTTTTTAGCCCTTATTAAGAGGAAATAAAAGGAAAAGTAAGATTAAGGAAGGGTTATCATGATCCCTAAGGAGTGGGAATTGGGAGAGCAGGATCGATTACCTAAAATAAACCTAACCAAGACTGGGTTTAAGAAAGGTTTCTATCAGCTACTACTTGGTTCGAGGTGATTAATTAAAAGCAAAATAAACCATTATATTTATTTAGAAGTAGCATAGTTTAAAAGTCTTAATGCGTGTTCACGCAATAACTTCAAGAATAACAAAACATTCGGTGCTGATACAAAGGGAGACCAATTTTGGGAAGTTTTGAGGTTACAAATTATATTTCTTGTAACATAAATTAGTTGTGTTATTGAAAAAAACGTGTTTTAAAATATATTATTAATGTTTTTAAACTCGACAAAACTGAGGAGTAATAAACTCCGATTTTTGTAAAATGGACGAGTCGAAAGCCCGAAAGGGAAGTAAACTTCTAGTGAGCGAATAGAGATTAACTTTATGTAAATCGTTAGGATCGTGCAGTAAATTCTACAATTGCCAGAATAAGTCGCTTGTACATGTTGTACGTGTGAAGATACAAGAACATCCTTTTTTTATTCTAGTTTGAAGAGCTTTAAGTCTTATTTAAACAGTTTGGCGGAATGGGTGTTTTACCTTGACGGTCACATGAGTTCACACACCCGACGACTGTTGAGCATCTCGCCAGTTACTCAACATCTTTCAAGATCTTAGTAATGCAGTGGCGATAGAAATCGTATTTCACATGTTGTCGCACTTTCTCGGGACACCGCTCGTGAATGTTTTTGAAAGTGACACAATTGTTTTCTTCTAATTGTGTAGATACGTCGTGCGCCTGCGCAAGTGAATGACGAGTGACGAGTCACGCAGTGCGCATGAGCCTCACGCTTCACGACAGCTTTATCACTGCAACATAACATCTCTAACGAACCGAACTTTTCTACGAAATTTTGAAATACCTTAGGCATTCGCCGTATTTAACACCCAGTCACGTTCGGTGGATTTAGAAGCAGCTTAGATCAGTTCTGTGTATGTGTAAATTGATTTCCCTATTTGTTACAAAATTATATTTTCACACAAAATGAATATGAAGGAAAATTTAGCCGTCTTTTACTTAGATGAAATGTGAATTGAATCGTTTTCGTTTGTTGGAAATTTTCACTCAAGGGTAAATCATTTCTATTTAAGATTTCAACCAGAACCCTTTTTACATTTTAAAACCGTATTGAAAATGATGTACTAATATAATAGGATTCTTCAAGTTATAAGGCAATACAGTTCGGGCATTATATGTTATGGCAAGTGTTATTGCTAATGTGTTGATGTACTGAAGAATGAGAAATGAAAGACTCGAAAATCCTCCTCTGAAACGAGTTACTCAAGTAGAAAATCGTCCAAACACAGGGCTAAAATATAATCAAGTACTAAGCATTGGTTTAGCTCTTGTACAAAGTGGAGCTGTAATACTTCGTCAATGCATGAATTTATTGAAAATAGTTTTATACACAGGATGATTAGGCATATACCAACAAGACCTAGGGGTACCGTACTAACACAAATTACATAATTTTCTAGAATAAATGTCTGGTCAAAGTAATTTCAGAAGATTGACTCTATATTTAAAAAAATCTAACTACAAAGAACATACACGGTAAGAATGACACGCTTAAATTAAATTTGTGTGTAGCCTATATTTCCTCTAAAGTACTTTTATTTTCAGAATAAGGAGCTCATTTAAAGGTCGAGCTTGTCTAGACGTAAAATGTATCAAAAC
>JBAIZL010000002.1:61831728-61841728 GCA_036971475.1 Prosapia bicincta
AAGATAATTGAGACAATGTTTTACGATGAAATAACTAACGTCAAGTGAATTAACTTTTGGGTAAAAGTTTAGTTTAGTACCCAAAGTACTTGAGTTTAATTTGGTTCTCTGAAAATGTTATTTTCCTTTAACAGTAGCTCTAGTGTAAAATAAGAATATTGTCAAAATGTTTAATATGACATACTAAATTTTAAGTCATCCACGCGACAAATAATTACTAACTAGGCATAAAGTAATTTTAAATGAATTTCATTTAACTTATCAACAATGAAACAAACCTTCCAACTTGCTTTATTCTTTTTTAAATTTTTAATTTAGGTTGATTTTCATCAGTTGTGGTGCAAAGTCACTTTGAAAACTCCAGCTTAGTCACGAACCACTATATGACAGTCCTCCAGGCAGAATTATCAAAGGGATTGCTTTGAATAACTTATAGACACTTCAAACAGTTTATTTGAATATTTATGTAGCAAAATAAGAGCGATCTCGAAAGTTTCAGTTATTTATTCAGGATTTAAGTTTAAGGAATGAAAATGTAAATAGCACGGTTTAATCTTGACGTGCTAATGAAGCAAATCCGCGGCCAAATTGATTACGCCTAACCAGTATCACCACGTTGCTTTTATTGAATAGTTCAAGTCGGATGTAGGAGTAAAGATAAGATAGATGTTGGTTCTACGGCTCTCTAATGTAGTCCACTCAAATACTGAAATAAAAAAGCTTTTCTAAGCACGCGCGGTTTCGCCCACGCCCGTAATTAAAGCAAAGGTCGCGGGCGGCTCCTTTGAGACTTTGATGGCGCGTGGACAAGTGCGCAGCCGCAAACCCCGTCATTATGCGCCGCTAATAACTTCCTCCATACGCAAAAACAATCTTATTGCATCAGGAAATATGCTTTTCTTGCATACTAATACAGAACTAATAAACGCATGCGCGAAATGGTAATTACTCGTACAACCCCAGCCAATACCACCCTGAGAGTAATTAAGTCTTCTGGGATAATTTGAAATTTGTTTAACTTTTATGGGCCATTAAAAATGTTTTCTTATCACTTGCACTCACAAGGAATGTTCTTTAGGAAGGTAATTTTTTATTCTGATAATGAGAAGCCTTCAGGTTACAAAGTCTGAACATTGCTTTGTTTTGGTAATTGGTTAGAGCAGAACTGAAATGCTGTTCTCATTCTCGATTTGTTGTTTTAGTGAAATACAAAGAGAAGGAGAGCTTAGAAAGTAGAGAGAGAGAAAGAACGATAGGTATATATATATATATATATATATATATATATATATATATATATATATATATATATATATATATAGAGAGAGAGAGAGAGAGAGAGAGAGAGAGAGAGAGGTGGGGAAGAAATGAAAGTATGAGGATGGTATTAGATTACTAATACTTTTTGTGTATTTGGAAAGATAATTTAAAACTAAATTCTCTTAATATCCATTAAAAAATTTAGTAAAAATATGATTTTGAACCCTAATACTTTGTTACATTCTTCAATGTAAGGAAACTAACCTACTATATAAGTTTAGCCTGACGTGTAGAGTAATTTACCTAAAATAATATGTTCCATTATCAACTAACAGACATAAAATAAATGTGTGTAAAATAAATGAAGTAAAGATAAACTTTTTATTTTTACAATACGAGATAGTTATTAATTAATTTTGTTTTTTGTAGAATTTTGAAAAATCAAAACCTGAATCACTAAATTACTAACAGACAACTCATACTAGAGACAGTTTATAATTAATGTAATTACAGGATCTTATAAAGCATTTTACTCGAGCATTACTGGAGATTTATCATAACTCCCCCTTTTACAACTCATTTTTGAAAATTAATAGTTTAATATACAAAAAATCACACGAACTGGGTTGTTAAATAACTCTTACAGAAACGTTCTAAACCGACCTAGCTAAAAATAAATTTACAATAAATTTCAATGTATCTATATTTTGTACTAGGTTTAATTGATTTGAAAATTCGTCTTTTTATTTCTCACGATATAATACGTGGGCTACAATAACATATTTTAAGTGCTTACTGAAATGCATAGTCACAAGTGTAGCCTACGACCTAACTATTTTTTGTAACATCTCTACTTTAAAATAGCATAAAACAGCAAAACCTTTGACAATTTTAATTTGAATGCAAGGATGTCTAAAATAACTGGAAAATACATCAGTATAAAATCTAGTCACTGCGACCTAGATTTATCGTCGGTTTATAAGTAACAATGATACAAAGTATTCTAAGTTAAATAAAATTAATGAACTTCCTAAATAATAGTATTGGGGAGTTTACATTCATAATTTTTAGAAAAAAACAGTATTTTATATTACTGAACATTGTAATATTTCTTTAACATCATTATTAAGGAAATGAAATGGATAATATACATGCTTAGGGTTAAGTAGGGAGGTAACAATCCCTGGTCTGAGGATCTTGTGGGAGTAAACCAAATCCGTAAACGGCTCATAGGAAGATGGTCTGCCCTTTATACGAAGTTGTAGGAAGAATAAGAGGAGGTAGGTAGAATAACCTAATTCCCTTTGCTCCATATCGGGTAAAGTTACTGAGTAGCTTGCTCTAAATAGAAGGCAAAGAAGGATATTTACCTTCTACACAACGTATGATATACCCTCTACAAAACGTATGATATACCCTCTACAGAACGGATGATGTACCCTCTACACAATGTGTGATATACCCTCTGCACAACGTATGATATACTCTCTACACAAAGGATGATATACCCTCTATACAACGTGTGATATACCCTCTACACAACGTGTGTTATGCTATCTACACAACGTATGATATACCCTCTACACAACGGATGATATACCCACTACACAACGGTGTTATACCCTCTACACAAAGATTGATATACCTTCTACACAACGTATGATATACTCTATACACAAAGGATGATATACCCTCTATACAACGTGTGATATACCCTCTACACAACGTGTGATATACTATCTACACAACGTATGATATACCTTCTACACAACGTATGATATACTCTCTACACAAAGGATGATATACCCTCTATACAACGTGTGATATACCCTCTACACAACGTGTGATATACTATCTACACAACGTATGATATACCCTCTACAAAACGGATGATATACCCACTACACAACGGTGTTATACCCTCTACACAACGGATGATATACCTTCTACACAACGTGTGATATACCCTCTACACAATGGATGATATATTCTCTACACAACGTATGACATAGCCTACCCTCTACACAACATATGATATACCCTCCACACAAAGTATGATATACCCTCTACATAACATAAGATAAACCCTTTCACAACATATGATATACCCTCTACACAACATATGATATACCCTATACATAAATAAGTAAAGATATACATTTATATTCTTTGTGATTAAAACTGATAAATTATATTACTTGTTTCATCAAAACCTAAACCTAAAATGGATTCACTAATTAATAGATAAAAAATAATTTGCATATAATAACATGAAATAAAATTAATATTTTTTTATTGTATAGTAGCATATGCCTTTATATAAAAAGATATCTAATAGTAAAAGATATACTCTTGATTTGAAAAATCATAGACGTAAGAAACTATTCAATGAAGTAGATTTTAAAAAGCAAGCGAACGTTAATGGGTTCAAAAGTAAGATTATATCTTGGTCTGATTTTCCCAAAATGTTATTTCTTTAGAAAACTGTAAACCTACGTGTCTATGAGAGTTATTCTTGATAAGTGGCAACGCTGTAAAGTGCTGACACCTGGCGATACAACCTTCAATCTTGCCCTCGGACAAATCACTTGAACAAATCGTATAGTCACATACTTTAAAGTCGTGTATGTTAATTTGGCGTTGGCGCCGTAGGTTAGAGATTCACTTGCAGATAAATTCCTTCATACACTTGATCACGTGACCGTTCAACCATGCAGATCGAGTTCGGATCCTATTAGTCGGTTTACGTACCATACTTGTAGAAAGTACACGAGCCCATTAGCGAAGCCGCGAGTAGGAACAAAAAATAGAACGGGTTGTCTTTATGTAAGATTATATCGGGGAATTTTATTTTTGTGGTGTTAGGCTATACTTATTTGTAAAACGATAGAAAACAAAGAATGGGAGAGAGTGAAAAATGTTTCTAGAATTAATTTGTAATCACGTAATAAAAAAAAACATACAAATAGAAAAGATTAAAAAAAATGATACATCCTTGTTGTCTTTTGATATATATTTACCTCTAAAAGATAAATATTTACGTAACCACAAGGAAATCTACGAATATCGAAAGAAAGTAGGCTCATAAGTTTAGTAATTTTCATAAATATTTGGCGTACTCTTACGATAGTCCTATCCTAGGTCACATATAACGAATATTTAAAAGTCAAATTTGGGTTTGACAGCACTGTAGCATTGGTTGCTCATTAAATCTACTGTTACTACGTAAAGTGAGACGCCTGAACTGTTAGTAGTCAAGTAGAAAACTCAGATCTTCAGTTTAACTTAAACGCCATATCTACGTCCCATATTTGTATCAACCAAGCAATTTAAAACTCATTTAAAGATTTTTATTTTTTCTTTAAAACACTCATTCTATTTGCGGTAACGTGATTATAAACGCTTTTATGAGTTATAAAAGTTGTAAAAGTTGATTGACCATTGAATAACGGCCAACACTTATAACTTCCAGGGCACCACTAAAAACATCATTAAACGAAATTTGATTTTAATGTTAGCGGCATGACGTTACTGCACACGGTACGCGCATAAATCACTTCCGAAAGTCGAACACGGAAGAGGTCACTAGACGCCCCAAAAATATTTCTTGCATTGACAACTTCTGTCACCCACTTTAGGGCAGCCATAAATCACCCGAACTGGTCCACCAATCAAAACGAAGTGTTTGTAACTTATTGCCAATACCGTGATTCCGATTTATGACAGTCTGAAGTGGTACAACCGCGAATTGCGAATGTTATTTGTGGATCAGAGTGCAATATGTCATCGTCCGCTCAGAGTTTAGAGTGCACTGAAAACACCCCGGGCTAAGCAGAGACAGAACGGTTTGGTTTTGGTGGACCTTCTACGACAGAAGTTTACGATGCTTGCACGTGACGTCCAATAATTCACGACCTTTACACTTAATAACCGCATCCTGATGCTTGGATAACGTTTTTACATCTGGAGCGCTAGTTAGATTCTTCGATCGTTTTTCTCTGTTAGATTGGTTATTCAGGGGGTTATGGCGGAGTAATCCCTCAGTCGTTCTGATTGTTGTACTGAAGTGCACCCAAAGTTTTCTGTGTAAACCTTATAAATTGTTTACTTTATACCAATATATTCATATAAAATTTTATTTACATCCAGAACCTACAGTTACACTCATACGCAAATGTAGCCTATAAACACTTGTTTATAATAGCACTTGGGTTTAATATTATTATGAAACCTGACTTTTCGAGAGAGATAGTCCTTTCTCAAGTCAACGTCAACAGAGAAACTTGTAAGTATTCTCTTGAAACTGTCTTCAATATAACTCCGTAGTAAATAATGCTTCGGGTAAATATATGTATATATAGATACACTAGACCACTTCGAGGTAGATGGGACCGAGACACCCTTAGATTACACGGAAATATGTTCCTGTACATTAGAAAAAACTAGAGTTCTAATGCATCCTAATACTGTAATTACTAAGGTAATAAATTAAAAATAAGAACTTTATAGACTACAGTACTTACATAAATTAATGTTGATTAGCAATATATTTTTCATCGCAATTGCTATATTTTGTTTTCTGTTAGGAGGCTTCTGCGTTTGCTTATCAGTCGTTTTCGTGCTACGGTGTCACATAGACGTCTGTTAGTAACATAGGCACATCTGTTACCTTGGTATCTGTCTCTAGTTCAATACAGCGTAGTGCAGTTTCCAAGGTAGTTGTTCCTCCATCGTGATTAATTTTCCCTTTTTGTACTGTCTCGCTCAAACCTTAATTTTCATTCTCGTCATCACTGCCTTCTGGAGTTTGTTGTACTATTTCAATAGTAACATCTGTTGTCTAAAATTGTTACAGTGAAATTTTTACAACCTCTAAGAAATATCGAATCTGTTTCTCATTGTCGATCAAAAACATAGTCAGCAGTGCCAATATGACTCAGGGTTTTATAGTTAATTTTTCAATTATCACGAATAGTTCTCTCAACATAGGTTATTCAAATACAAGAATGTTTTATTAATTTTATTCAAAGCTTTTCGTTGGTAAACAGTACCAACATTATCAAGAATGAATAATAAAATAATGAAAGACATAAAACATATGTTAAATTAGATAATCTATAGCATCGTTGCCAAGTTTATCTTTTAACACTTGAAATAACCCTGTAAGGTTGATTTTATATAAAATATGTTTTCTTGTATAATAATCAAAAGCAACTGAAGTTATTCAAATATTTTTTTTATTATTGTACAAGAATACATATTTTATATAAAACCAGCATTACAGGGTTATTTAAAGTGTTGCAAGATAAACTTCGCAATTTGTATAAATTTGGCAACAATGCTATTTCTGATTTAAAATATGTTATTTATATTGCACTATTGTATTATTCATTCCTGATGATGTTGGTACTGTTTACCAACGAAAAGCTTTGGAGAAAATTAATAAATAATTCTTGTGTTTGAATAACCTAAGTTGTTTTTTTCATATAAGAAAACATCCTCTATATATTTAAAGAGAGAGATAGAGAGAGAGAGAGAGAGGGGGAGAGAGTAAAAGTATATATATATATATATATATATATATATATATATATATATATATATATATATGTATATGTATATAATATATATATATATATATATATATATATATATATATATATATATATGTATATATATTTATAATATATATTTAGAGAAAGAGAGAGGAGTTAAGGACACACACACACACACACTCACACATACATATAGTCGAACCTTGCAGAAGAAAGAATGTTTTTCAACTTTATAACTTGAACCTGCTACAAAAATATATATTATTCTCATGTTAAAAAATATAAGAAAATAAAATAATTAAAATAATGTTATATGATTTTTTGTACTGCGTCTTAAACCCTAGTATCTGTTTCATGTTTGTTCTATATTTTTGTGGACATTTTGAGGACTCTGTTCGGTCACGTAATTAAATATTTTGCAATATACATTAAAATAATATGTACGTATTTGTTTGGAATAGGGATAAGGTTCATAGAATGAATACCTTTTGGAAAACAACTTAAAATTTTTAGTCTAAATATTACATTTTGTTGTAAAATGTCTGAAAATAAGTAGAACCTAATTACGTTCCAACTAAACGGAGGCATACAAATTTTCATTACAAATATATTAGTCTGCTTTTAAAAAAAATATATTTTGAACTTTAGAACTAAGTATAAAGTTAAAATTGAAGTTTTAAAGTTTCATTTATTTTTTCGAATGTCTATTTCATCTAATTCTAGTGCAGATACAGGATCCTTCGAAAGCCTGTCTATGTCCCAGCTATTCCTTGCTAACTTTTCCTCCGTTGAATCGAAGCAGGTAGTAACCCCTATGAACCTGGCAGGTCTACTTCATTTGTGGTCTACTTCTATTTATTAAATGTTTCCTCCAAGACATGACCGTCAATTTCCCCTATCTTAGGCTTTTAACTTGACCTTCAAACTTGACCTAGCTATTTTAATGCTCTACCACCCTTTCTACATTTCCCAAAGTCGATGGTAACCTCATCTTAATGTAACTTAAAGCTTTGCGAGAGGAAAACGAAATGATTATATAGTTCAAAAGAATTTGTTTAGTTATTTAAACTTAACGAAGTTTTGAAATTAGAATTAGGCCCGCGTTAAAACTGAGGACTATTCTGGAAGAGGTGGTAAAGATCAAGGAATACTTTGAAAAGTTAGGAACTCCGCTGAGGGTAGATAATTTTTTTATTACTGTGCTATTATGATGATGTTGGTAGTGTTTATCAACGAAAAGCTTTGGAAAGAATTAATAAATTATTCTTGTATTTGAATAACCTAAGTCGGTTTTTTTATTATATAAGAAAACATATTCTATATATTTAAAGAGAGAGATAGATAGATAGATAGAGAGAGAGAGAGAGAGAGGGAGAGAGAGAGTAAAAGTTTATATATATATATGTGTGTGTGTGTGTGTGTGTGTGTGTGTGTGTGTGTGTGTGTGTTTATTTGTTGTTTAACAGAACAACAGTGACTTAAGGTCAAGATAGAATTAAATAACATTTAAGTAAAACCACCACCAAGGGTGGAAAGATAGACTATATGTAGTCAAGAAGTCGACATTTATCTTATTTTACTACCCTATTTTATTTACCTAAATATTTTATCGTATTTGCAAGTAATCGTGCACGTAAAGTTGGAAACTTATTTATACCGAATATAATAAAATTGTTTGTTTTTAAGAATATTTTAAATAACTATTTCACTCCCCATGTAGTTACAATAGGAGCTGGGTTTTTTTGACAAAAAAAGGATGGAAAATAGGATGTAAGACGTAGCGGTAATAGTACAAAACATGATTATTAAGACTAATAAATCATTTTATATTTCAAGCCTTAAGATAAATCTGTATTATAAATAAAACACAACTTATCGTAACACAAACATAACACAACTTATCGTAGACCTACTTGTTGGTACTCCTTTCGTGAAGGATGGTATTTGTTAACATGGGAAACCGACAGCTGTATATTCTAAAACTATCTAGTTTTTTGGTTTAACGACAAGTTAATTAGTCGAAATGGATCCAGCTAAGAAACTTAAAGATAATTTTCCGAAATGTTTACCTTTTGTTACCTTCTTCACATCTTCATTTATACTCTTATAGTGTCATTTTCTGACGGCTTTCCTTATAAGTTCTGTAAACCAGAAATGTTTTCCATTAATTATTGTCACGTGATATAATAAAATTGTATTTTGTACATAATACTTATTCAACGGATTTTATGAAATAAATTATCAGGACAAGTAGGCTTAAAATTGGTGTTTGGTTGCTGATTATTTTTGTATTTACTTTTATAGAAAGATTTTTACAAACAAATTTTTGCAGTGACGTAAGTAGATGGCAATAGATATCAGAGTTATGTGTTTACTGAAAATATTTAAAGTCGAAGATAAAATTAATTAAAAAAACACCTTTCCTCTTCTAGTATTAATTCCCTAAGTTGATACGCTACGACTTTCACAAAGCATAAGAGACAATGTATTGTCGTGCGCTTTAAAAGGCACCGAATTAACAATCGCTTCTATGTGTAGTGGTTATTGGTCACTTGAAGAGTTTTGAATTATTTATAACCTTTCAATAGACAGTTTCTCTTCCGGGCCATCAATCAAATAACGAGACTAGAATGATACGGTGCTTTGGTGGTTATGCTAAGTTTCCGGAAAATCGTGATTCTTAGTGACGGCCGTTGAGTGTTACATTGGAGAAATTAAAAGTGAGGGAAACATCAACGCTGAGGGTATGTATGAACACGCACATGGATGGATAAGAGAAGTTCCTATAGTACAAGTTAATGAAAGTAAATCTTTAAATATTATTTGCACATTATATGATGATAAAATATATCGTCAATGATTTTAATGTGTTAATAAAAGAAATAATAGCAATTAGTGAAGGCCTAAATCATGGATTAAGTAATAAAACACGCTTTTAAGTCTCGAAAAAGCAATCCTGTTGTGTTTTTTCTTAAATTCCAAATTTGTCTTAAATTTTGGTACCAAAAATTAGCACTAGTTAGGGCAGAATGATTGAATATAGTCTCCTAATTAAAAACTTATTTAATTGATAATTATTAAATCAATTACTTAATTAAAATGATATTGTGATTACCTTAGATCATTTATACCGCGTCAAAATGACGACGCTCCATTTAAAAAATTACTGAGTCTGACAAATGAAC
>JBAIZL010000002.1:61846728-61866728 GCA_036971475.1 Prosapia bicincta
AACTAAAAACGTGATAAATAAATTCGCGATGTCATTCAAGCTAAAACTATTTCGAGTCCTGGTTACTATATTACCATTTACTTTACAATTTGAGTTCCATTTGTTTTGCATTTTGTGTTTATTTAATTGTTGTGTCATATTGTTGTGATTGACAACGAGCTCTCATAGCCTCCGAAAGGATAATGGTTCTCTTCCCCTCAACTGGTGATTATTAAAATAAGCTATAATAGTTTGTGATATTTTACGATGGAAAATTTAACTGAACTCACTATTTGCATTTATACATGAATAAATATATATAAGTCTATGTGGTGGATGTTTATATGGTGGTTTTACATCCCTGTAAAAGACGTACAAGATAAAGATTTTCTGCATAAAGAAGTCAATAAATCAAAGCATATTTAAAATCTAGAGTGATAAACTAAAAATGGATAGTGCATAGTCCTAGATCAGGACAACTCCCTGCTTGTAGAAAGTGTCTCAGCGGAACAAACGAACAGGTGATGTTGCAAAGTAAATATTGAACCGGAAACACGTCACAGTACCAACACTGTCTGAAAGTGCCCCACAGGTTCCCAGAGATTATCTTCAGCTATCTCTTATTTCTTAAAATCGAAGACAGGCAGTTTTGTTATTTTAGTTTGGGATGCTATTAGATAAACCCAAAGAGAGACAGCTTATTGTCAGAGAAATGATTTTTAAAGTAAACAGTTTCAAAGCCATACCTATTAAAAAATCCAGTTCTCTTTAAAATGTCATCAAAATTTAAATATGTAAGTTTAAGTTGGTAAAAAAAACCAATTTGGTTTTTAATCTGAAAATAATAAAAATAAGTTCATTATCAACACTAAAAGGTCCGTTTCATTCAATTTGAAACACTTATTTTAACATTATTAATTTTAACATTTAATAAAATATATTCACCATTATAAATATTTATAATTTTTATAGCCGGGTAGTATTATTTAATTGGAAGGAGTACTTGAATTATTTTATTTTTGATTAAATAATAAACAATCAATAAAACTTTTACAGTAGTAATAAATATATTTTATTGAAAAAAGAGAGAGGGAGTTTGTGTTAGAATGATTACGTTTATTAAGTTTTAACAAATAAACTAACAAAAAATTATTTTATACAATGAGGAAATTGATTCTATATTTTATTGTTTAAATTACAACGTTTAACGGGAGACTTGATGAACTAGTCGTTTATGACTGGGAGGAGAAGACTAGATTTACTTCAAAAATGTAATCGTTGGAGGAACGATTTTCCTACTTTCTTTTGATAGAACCATTTCGCATTGACATTATTACGATGTGAACAATGTATATAACAATAATAAAATTCAGACAAATTCAATAACTCTACACATTTTTAATACTATATTGAAAAAACTGTATTAGCATCAATTGTCATCCACTACATTTTAAAAAAATGTATATGAACTTGAGTGATGAATACAAAGTATTTTATTATAGATTGAAAATTTGAACAAGATATATATATATATATATACATATAGGCCTAAGGAGAGTGAATTAATAAAAGAAATTGAAAAAGAAGAAACAATAAAAGGTACACGAACCTACGATTTGTAGAACCTGAGTTTATAAGTCATAGTAATCTGTTAAATAAAAATAATTTTCAGTTAAAAAATATTGTCGGTCGTCCTGAATAAGTAGTTTTTATGTCAAGAATAAAGAAATAATGTAGCAAGACGGGAAAACTAAGTTGGGTCTACACCCTTTTTCTCTCGTCTGTGGATAATATTCTTCTTTTTTTTAGCTTTCTTAGTCATCTGATTTTTGTTGTCTGTAAAGTTGAGAATTAATTTAACAGTTTATAGAAAAGTTTAAATTAAAAACGCAGTATTAGGTTTTGGTGTTTCAGTGCTCTTAATTTTTGAAGAAAACTGTTTTCTAATCTCAAGTGTAAATGAAAGTTTTAAGATTTAGTTCAGAGTAGCTACAGACCCCTCTCTAGTACACCGGTTGAGGGAAGGACGAATTCAGGACCTTACCTAAGCAACAAAATAAGTTTTCCCTACTTTTAGTGTACGGATATCACCGTGTCATTCCCTTAATCGTATCTAATTTTATCTACCATTGTCATCCCTCTTCTTACAAGGAGACGAAAAGGATACAAATCACATTACAACCCCGATAGAGAGAAGGTTTACTTTAAGCTTCACAAGTGATGCCATGTCTCCCTTATCTCCACTACAAGGGGTAATATGTTTTTAGCTTAATTTTTCATATGTTCGTCACATTTCCTCAGGAGTTCATACTGGCTGAAATAACACACACACACACACACACACACACACACACACACACACACACACACACACACACACACACACACACACACACACACACACACACACACACACACATATATATATATATATATATATATATATATATATATGATGATGAAATGTTACTATCTGGAGTACATCCGTTCATTCTGCAGTCCATAAATTCGCAGTTCCGACGTTTCGCTAGAATCTCATCCAGCATTGACGAGGTGAACCCAACAACAGTAGAAGAGCGCTCCTCTCGCTCTTCTACTGTTGTTGGGTTCACCTCGTCAATGCCTAGCGAAACGTCGGAACTGCGAATTTATGGACTGCAGAATGAACGGATGTACTCCAGATAGTAACATTTCATCATATTTTTCCATCCGTGAAGGAATACGTATCAGCATATATATATATATATATATATATATATATATATATATATATATATATAATGTTTAATTTATATTAATCATTTAGGCGATTCTTAATTTGTTTTTCCCTTAAAACGTACAACAAAGAAAGAAATTATTTTAAATTGATATTGAGTACGAAAAACTAAAATTAAATAGGCCAAAATATTTCGAAAGGTGTAAGACCAGATTAAATCAAAGGTAAGATACTTAGAAACACTAATGTTAAAAATAATACATTTTAATAATAACACTATTTTTAATAATACATTAAACACAAAATCATTTGAAGAGAAAATAATTATCAGTTTGTTAAGTTGAATTAAGGGAGTCTCATATTTACGGACAGTCATGACAGAAAAAAGTTTGTATTAAAAACAAAATTATTTTAGGAAATATGTTTTCAAATTTACAATATGTTCTAAACAGTTTTCCCACTTGGTGCAGGTGTAACTGAATATAAAGACTTAAAGTGTGTGCAAGTCATCGTTGTAAAATAAAGGCCTTAAGTTGGAACCTTCACAACTGCCTGCGCAAAACACTATAATCACTTACACACATATCCATTGAAACTGCTGTCGTAGAATGTAAACAATCCACAATCAAAAACTGTGCCATGAGAAATAATACGTTTTGTACTTTCCTATAAGTACGGGCATTCATATAACGGTTGTAATAACAAGTTAGATTTAGTTAGCCGTGAGCTGTTCGTGCAGAGGGTTAAATGCTATTGTTTGGCGACATTCAAGTGTGTTCAGCTCAAAGACACCGCGTGTGGTCTTTAATTTCACACGAGGATAACTTTTTTGTAATAGTACCTGACAAAAAAGGCAGTTTCCCTATTCTGCGATGTGCGTTCGTCTGGAGTTATTCAGTGTGATTGGGATTTAGTTTATGCAGGTTATTTCCCGCGTGGTTTTCACAATATTTTCTGTAACTGTCACAGCGTATTTTACCATGTTTGTTCAGAAGCTTTTGATCATAATGAACTAATCAGGACTTAATATGTAATAGTTTCTGGTTTCTGAGCTTTGAATTTAAGAATCCAGATCTTCAAAAATATATTTTTAGAAAACTCGCTTGTCAAATGTAGAATACAGTAATAAATCCGTTAAACGAAACTGCGAAATATTTAAGATAGTAGAACATCCATTTTAAAGAAACATGGATCAATCAATTGCTTCTATGGCTCACCATTCTACCAATATTCTTACCAAATGGTTCTTCCTCTGAGCCTATATCACGTCAAATCAGATGCTACTAAGGACTAAGATTAGGCTCACTGTGTCCTATCGTTGTTCTTGACCCTTTGGAAACTATGCTTCGAGAATTCAGTTATATTATTCGTAGGTTCAAGAACTCCATGCCGCATATAAAAGTTATTCAATATTTATAGAATCGATACTGTCGAATAACATTTACAGAGGGTGGCTGTTAGAGAATATTCTATGGGGAGATCTATAGTGTCACTGATGTAGATCTGTTTAAGAACATTCGACAGAGTTCTACGAAGGTGACCTCCCACTAATATAATATGTCAATATAAGGACTCTTCCATTGAAATAGGAAAGATCGTTAACTCAATTGATCGAAATACAAGATTGTACTTTCTGCTAGCAGAAGCATATATGAGTGTCTTAAAACGCCATCACTGGAGGGAAGCAGGTAGAAACTGCCCTTCTCGACTAAGGATATGGGGTGATTCTGCCACATCAGGTTTAAACTATTAGGCCTATATATGGTGATTATGTGTTTGGAGAAGTTTTAACAAAATACAGCAATACCTTCATTTTGGGGTAGTCATGTTGAGTAAATATTCAACATACGTAAGCATACTGGGTACTTTCGAGGTGGCTATTGGACTTCTGCCATCGGATATTTACCTCGGAACCAAGACCAGGAAATAAACTTTCAAACTCATGTCCTCTGGCAGTCCTTATATTCAAGGTTAGGTTAGGTTAGGTTTATTGTCGGCGAGCTAGTGTCGGGTTTACTGCTGGAAATGCTTACAGGGGCTCTGCGTAAGACATATACATTTATATAGTAACACTTGATAAACGAAATAACCGAGGGGGATGAATGTACCCTACTATAAAAGTAAGTCTTTGTAAAGGTTAGGTTAGGTTAGGTAGGGCTGTGCGCGTATCATCCCTCACAAGCACGACACATTTTCATTTCATTATTTTCTGGTTTTCTTTGAAAAGAATTTGTTAGCTTGGTACATAAGCGCTCGATCTCGATTCCTTTAGTCGCGATAGGAATACTGACCACAAGCATATGTAAGACGCAATTCGCTAGAAGTGGGCCGCCACGGGGACAGAGTAAGTTTATATTGGGCCCAGACGCGGTGCCTTAACGGCCTAAAAATAGGAATCTCAGGATTAGGAGCAAAAAATCAATTTCCAATGGTAGACGTCAGTGTAAAGTCGTTCAAACAAAGTTACTGATGACTTTATATTGTTCCAGGATGTATTTAGTCATTGAATATCGCAGAAGGAATACAGTGAAGTATTATTGTGGGACAGTCAAAAGTGAGTACAATCACGTTGAAAGCGGTTTTTATGTTAATTTTCTTTAAAATATTTGACTTGTTTCAATAATAGGTTTCTAATAACCTCCATCATATTAACATTGATGGTTTGAAGAGATAATATATTAGTCAAAAAGTAGGAGAGAAGCCCATTTATATGACCAGAGTTCGTAAATAAACTGCAGTCCCATGATAAGTTTATTATAGCAGATAATCTTTGGGTCATGGAAGAGCATCATAAATGAAGATAGATTTCTAGACCACATATCAGCATAAACATTATTCATGATTCTACCACAGTTATGGTAGAACTTATGCGTTAACTTTATTTGGGAACGCTTCACACGTCACTTACAGAAACACTTTAAGGCAGTGGATAGATATACAAGAATAATAATTGTAGGATATAGCAGCTGAATCATGAAAAAAGGCCTTTTTAACTGAGAGGCGCTTTAGTTAGAGTAAGTCAATGGGTTCTCAGCGACTAAAGAATAAGGAAAAAATAAATATTGTAAACTCCTGGAACATAACAATGTTTTAAGAGAGTTCAGAGTGTATTTTGCCTACACTTTCAGTAGCCTGAAGAAAATTCTAAATTAAAAGAAAGGTATGTTCACGTGATGAGTGTGAACTGTACTTGCAGCTCGGCAGATTCACAGCAAACGCCATCAATCAGTTACGTCAGTGTGTTGTAACTGATATGCAGATAACATAACGTTCATCACTGCAACGCGTATACTTTAGTTAATTAATTGTCCGCGTTTGGGAAGCGAGCTATAGTGCTGTTTTGCTTCGAAAATATTTTTTAACGGTTTTCAAACGTGTAAACCCTATAGGCTACTTGAAAATAGTGAATCAAAAACGTTTTTAGTATTTTAGTAATTATGATAACTTATAGTAAACATACCACGAGTTAGTAAAAACAAATGTGGTTAAGAAAAAAACATTTTTATACTCAGGAGCAGTAACGCATAGACACTATGCCAAAATGTGAACTTTCTTTCCTGAGAAACATTCATATGTAGCTGAGAACCTACATCTGACTGGGGCTCCTCGCGTAAAGTGGATACTGCGGCAGTGAACGGTGTACAGAACGGAAATGCGTATGTTACTTGTAATTAACCTAAAATATATACAATAAATATCATTTTCTGTGTCATACAAACATATACAAGAACAATTAAATAACTATGTTCATGGTTTCACTTGAGATGTGTTATTTGTCTTGTAACATAATGTGTTATATTTGAATTAGGTTTAGAATTTTAAGGGTTTTCAAAAGCGTAACTGGAATAATGTAAGAAAATACTACATATTAACTTGTAATTGAATTTTAAGCAATTTTTAGTAATTGAATTATTTATCGTTTTAGAAATAACTCTTTATGAATTACACTTTTCATTAAGGAAAAAGTTATTGCTCCCATTTATTTCACATTTTGTTGTAAACAAAGGATAAAGGAATTTAAAACTTTTTTCCCGAACTATTTTCTAAAACAGTCTGGATATTTATGCTTAGAGAAAAAGCCGCGGCACATTAGGGCTAAATTTTCTCCTAGTATTAGGAATTAAAAAATCTTGATCTTTTAGTGGATAAAGGTTAAGTATAATTATTCCCAACCTTTACGTACTCACCGTTAAAAAGAATAGGTTGATTAATTAATTAATTATCTCAATTAGCTGAGATAGAAAAAGACTTGCGTAGAATAATCATTCTGCTGAAGAAGGCCATGTAATTAAAAAAACAAGCTGGAAGGTAGCTAGGACTATCAAGAAAATCGTAAATAGAAATCGCTGAGAAAATTATCAAAAAGATGAAATAACACAATGTAAAACAGTCTGTAAAAAGGGTCAAACAGGAGGGGGGTAAAGAAGCTGACTTTTTAAGAAAGAAATGATAAATGCTCTTTATAATTCTCGTTTTTATTATTGGCCTTTAAGCGGCTAAAATCAATCACCCTCTAGGCGTGCTTGGCGTTTTAAAGGTGTTTTATCACCAGTTCGGCTACTGTTTGATGACGGTTACAGATAACGCGTCTAAGGAATGAACTGTTTCTAACAATGATATCGTCCCGATAATCTTACTAGCGTCACCCGATTGTAGCCTAAGGCTTCAAGGGTTGCAAATCAATACACTAAAGCCTGAATATTGAAACAAAATTATCTCCAGACTGTTTTGATGAACAAGGAGTTAAAAAACAATTTTTTGCAAGCTAATAGTTATAATAAATATATTTAAAGCGATTAAAATTATTAAAAATTATGAAAATATTTGTCAATGAATTTGTGTCTTTTATATATTCTGGGTGAATGACTGTAACTAAAAGTTAAACACAGTGATTATTTTAGAAAAAGTATTTAAACAATGTTTTAGGAAGTACAGCACACTTTCTTTTACGTAAAAAATAAAGTAAACTTTATTTAATATCAAGCTTATTACAAGATTTTAAGAAACTACTTTTTAAAATAAAACCTTCATTTTTAAAATATCTTTAAATAAATATATTAGGTTAGATTGGACGGCAGTTTCTTCAAGTAAATATATTCTTGTATTTGTATTAGTGATATTTATTGATACATGTATTTATGTGCATTAGTCATTATTGTTTCACTGACCCGTATTAAAACAAATAGCTTCCATAATAACACAAACAAATATTTTGCTTTAGCTGAGCGCGTTATCAACATTTCCCTCGTATTGCATCTTTAGAATAAGACTGAATGTTATTTGCATCTTCAGAGTGTGATTGCCAGAGTAGCCTATAGGCCTATGTGAGTATGTGAATAAATTGCAAAGGTTTTATGTATAGGGAATCTCTTCCTCTACTTCTCTATATCTATCTATCTATTTATCTATCTACATCACCACACACACACACACACACACACACACACACACACACACACACACACACACACACACACACACACACACACACACACACACACACACACACACACACACACACACACACACACACACACACACACACACACACAGACACACACACACACACACACACACACACACACACACACACACACACACACACACACACACACACACACACACACACACACACACACACACACACACACACACACACACAGACACACACACACACACATACACACCACACACACACACACACACACACACACACACACACACACACACACACACACACATACACACACACACACACACACACACACACACACACACACAAACACACACACACACACACACACACACACACACACACACACACACACACACACACATAAATATATATACAGCTCAAACTTCTTTTCAAACTTTCATTATTGGCATTATCTAAAACTTGTTAACCTGTTAAGTGACAAAGTATCATTTAGTCCAAAATAATGACTTCAGAAACCACACCTCTACTCTGTTATATTTACAATGGTTTTACGAGATTATATAAAATAGTATCACAAGCTCTGTTAGAAACAAAGAAAAATAAATATATATATGGCGGTATATAGTATCAGGTTTCGATTTCATCTGGATCTCTTAATTATTTTTTTTTATTTTTAACTTCTGCTTTATGGTTGTAAATTATCTACAGGTCTATATCTTTATTTATCTAATGAATGAATCTGTCATTGTCTCTTTAAACTTCAATTATAGGTTATAGTTAGTTATACATTTGGTTTATAGAAGGGGACGAAGGTAGGATCAAGAGAGAGGAAGAGAGCAAGGGAGAGTAGAGAGAGAGGAAGGGAGAGATAGGGGTGGGGAGAAGTTGGTGAAATTGGCTGGTAATTATGACAGCCTGAAAAAATAGTAAAATTAATCTTTCCATTTGTCACTTCTAATTATTCCTTCTGTATACGAGTTTGTAAATTACCACAGTAAGGAGACGTAGTATTAAGATATCATTTCTTATAACTCCTTTATCATGATGCTCCTCTGTTGTATTCTTATTATGATAATTTATGCAAATATATATTCTATAAGTAGTTAATTTGTTCTTAGTTTAAGTATATATTTATTAATGCCATAGAAAACTACAATTTACTGTAACTAACTTTAAGTCTGTATTTCTACATAAAAACTGCGAGTTTTAAGTGATATTAAAATCATAAAATTAATTTAAAACACGTTAGAAATAAACAATTTTTTTAACAATACAATTATGTTGACGAAATCAGATCAAAAAATGATTTTTAATAATGTATATAAAAACATTTCAACAATTTTATAATACTCATTTTAAATTAAGATTGATAATTTATTAAAATATTTCGAAATAGATTAATAAATAAATAAGGTAATACTTTTAAAGTTATTAATTAATATTATTTGATTCCATCTTCAATTAAATAATGAATTAATAATATTGTGTTGCAGATTAAGTACTGCATTATTTAGAGCCATTATTAGAAATTTGTGTGTTTAGTCAATTAACATTTTACATGTTAATTCAATGAAAACGTTTGTAATAGACAATAACTAATTTTATATGTAATTAAGTTAACTTATTTTAAAATAACTTCTGAAATATCTTTTCAAAATAAATTGGAATTGTTACTAAATTCTGTTTGAAACTAAATAGAACAGGTGGGAAATATTTTGTTTTCTAGATCAGGGAAACTTTCCCACAACTTGGGTTTTGCAAAACAAATCCTGCGAAATCTCACAAGATGATGACTTTCCCACCAGCCAATAAAAGAGTTGAGGACCAGGTGGATCGGTAAGGTGCAGAACCCAACTTATACCTGCATCCCGTGAGAACGAGCTCGCTTGCCCTAGTTAATGACCCCTTCATTAATATTTAGGTTAACCTCTTACGCTTTGTTTATTAACAATTGGTTCATTTTTTGTGTTGGTTTTTTGCATATGTTTATTATTATAATCTAACAAGTATTAAATAAATAGTGACTATTTTACCTGTATGTTAAACTTGCCGCTAAAATGTAAAGCTCCTTGCTAGGTACTAATAATCGACTCATTACCGGAACTCCAGTTTTTTAAAAATTATTCATAAAAGCTTTGTAATTATAGTACAATATTACTTACAATTAAATGATTATAATTAAAAAGAAAATGTCTGAAAAAGGTGTAAACACTTTTGATATTACCATATTTCTTTCTTCTTAATAATAAAATGCTGTTTTATGATGAGGTGTGCACTTACAAGATTTTGTTAAATAAAACCACGGTTGATGCGCGAGTCGAAGTTTTTTTTGCGTGAGTCAAAGAAACGTATTTATTAAGGTTAACGTTTCGACGGCTAAATTGTCGTCCTCATTCAGATCTACAAGTATAATAGACAGAGTTAACATCTACGTCATAAAAAATTCACAACAAATTTAGCATAAAATCAAAAACATTACAAAGAGTTATAAATACAAATAAATTAACAAAACAACAAAATAAATTAAATAATTTAAAAACACACTATAGAACGTGATAGTACATGATAATAAAAACTTTAAACAATGAATTAAAATGTGTAAAAATATTCCCAAACATATAACGGTAATACAACCTGTAAAAATAAATCATTACTAGACATCAACAGCTAAAACCCTCAAGAGTTTTTAAGCTTTATGACTAAAGGATTATAAATGCTGGCCAATTTACTAGTGTCCTACTTAACATTAATAGAATTTTTTTACATCTTTATATGGAACATTTCAGAGAAAATTCATCTTCTCCAATTACTTTCCGTGTCCAATATCCTAGGATTTTGGAAATTAAACGAATGTTTATGTTCATTGATGTGATCATAAAACACCGAGGGGAGATGAAAACCTTTTTTTCCCTCTTTTTTCATGTTCTAAAAGACGAATATGCAATTCACGTTTAGTTTCCCCAACATAGGAAGTATCACAACCATTACAAAAAACCCTATATACAACATTATTCCTATTCAAAATATCGGTCTCTGAGTCACGCATCAACCGCATTTTTATTTAACAAAATTCTTTTGCAATTAACTGCCTGAATTTAGAGGTTTTCCAATCGCTTCTAAACTCACGATTCGAGTTCGATCACGGTAGAACGTAAATATTATCTGATGCTTTGGCGATTCCTTAGTCAGCCCAGGTTATAAGAATAAATGTATGTGGTCATGACCTATGCTTAGGTTTGTTCCCTATTGCACTAAGGGAGTATTGTGGTACATAACCTTTCTTGGATGACTTATAATAAAATTCAGGTAGCTCTACCCTGAAGATCCTGTACCTTGCCAATACAGGCAGCTCTACCCTGAAGATCCTGTACCTTGCCAGTATAGGCAGCTCTACCCTGAAGATCCTGTACCTTGCCAATACAGGCAGCTCTACCCTGAAGATCCTGTACCTTGCCAGTATAGGCAGCTCTACCCTGAAGATCCTGTACCTTGCCAGTATAGGCAGCTCTACCCTGAAGATCCTGTACCTTGCCAATACAGGCAGCTCTACCCTGAAGATCCTGTACCTTGCCAGTATAGGCAGCTCTACCCTGAAGATCCTGTACCTTGCCAATACAGGCAGCTCTACCCTGAAGATCCTGTACCTTGCCAATACAGGCAGCTCTACCCTGAAGATCCTGTACCTTGCCAGTATAGGCAGCTCTACCCTGAAGATCCTGTACCTTGCCAATACAGGCAGCTCTACCCTGAAGATCCTGTACCTTGCCAGTATAGGCAGCTCTACCCTGAAGATCCTGTACCTTGCCAATACAGGCAGCTCTACCCTGAAGATCCTGTACCTTGCAAATACAGGCAGCTCTACCCTGAAGATCCTGTACCTTGCCAATACAGGCAGCTCTACCCTGAAGATCCTGTACCTTGCCAATACAGGCAGCTCTACCCTGAAGATCCTGTACCTTGCCAATACAGGCAGCTCTACCCTGAAGATCCTGTACCTTACCAATACAGGCAGCTCTACCCTGAAGATCCTGTACCTTGCCAATACAGGCAGCTCTACCCTGAAGATCCTGTACCTTGCCAATACAGGCAGCTCTACCCTGAAGATCCTGTACCTTGCCAATACAGGCAGCTCTACCCTGAAGATCCTGTACCTTGCCAGTATAGGCAGCTCTACCCTGAAGATCCTGTACCTTGCCAATACAGGCAGCTCTACCCTGAAGATCCTGTACCTTGCCAATACAGGCAGCTCTACCCTGAAGATCCTGTACCTTGCCAATACAGGCAGCTCTACCCTGAAGATCCTGTACCTTGCCAGTATAGGCAGCTCTACCCTGAAGATCCTGTACCTTGCCAATACAGGCAGCTCTACCCTGAAGATCCTGTACCTTGCCAATACAGGCAGCTCTACCCTGAAGATCCTATACCTTGCCAATACAGGCAGCTCTACCCTGAAGATCCTGTACCTTGCCAATACAGGCAGCTCTACCCTGAAGATCCTGTACCTTGCCAATACAGGCAGCTCTACCCTGAAGATCCTGTACCTTGCCAATACAGGCAGCTCTACCCTGAAGATCCTGTACCTTGCCAATACAGGCAGCTCTACCCTGAAGATCCTGTACCTTGCCAATACAGGCAGCTCTACCCTGAAGATCCTGTACCTTGCCAATACAGGCAGCTCTACCCTGAAGATCCTGTACCTTGCCAATACAGGCAGCTCTACCCTGAAGATCCTGTACCTTGCCAATACAGGCAGCTCTACCCTGAAGATCCTGTACCTTGCCAATACAGGCAGCTCTACCCTGAAGATCCTGTACCTTGCCAATACAGGCAGCTCTACCCTGAAGATCCTGTACCTTGCCAATACAGGCAGCTCTACCCTGAAGATCCTGTACCTTGCCAATGCAGGTAAAATATAGCCCCTTTGTCATCACAGCCCCTTTGAATCAACTTTGTAGCTCACATTCAGATAGATATTATAAATTCAAATAGTAATAAAAACTTCTTTAGTTAGAATAAATGGGTTTTTCCCAATTTGGTTTTATTCCGAATTTTTTTATCAACAGACGTATTCTCAATAAACAAAAACCTTAAATATTGTTCATCAAAAGCTCAAAATTTTAATTCAACAAAGGCCCTTAATGAAAATAAATAACTTTTTTATAATTATCCTTACGAACCATTTAAAAACAATTATTCAACTTACCGTGCCAGTTTGTATAGCATTGTAGCTTGTCGCAATATCCGGCAGGTAGCGACAGCTGTGCGCACAGTTAAAAAATGTTAGCAATCACACAAGTATAGCAGAGTCGTAGAACAGTGCGTTTGAGAGCAGGAAGCTTTTATGGTATTCTCCACTCAACGATTACAAAATTGCCGGCATTCATTGAGTTGAAGTACTTATATGCTTTAGTTTATCACGTCCTCCTTTTTATGTACGTGGAACTATATGTTAATGCTCATTCGAGTAGTTTACCTTCAGAAAATGCGGCTGAGTTAATCAGCTGACTCTCAGTGTACAATTATGATAACAATGAACATTAAATGCTCATTGTTACGACCGTACAATTTATAGGAAAAGCATTAAATAAACGTAATGTTCTACAGCCTGGATTTATTTTTTTATTCGCTATTCACTTTGAAACGTTCTAATAGATTCTTGAAGTTATTGAAGGTGTAAATACATTTGTAATGCCTTTGTAAGGTGATCGTATAATTTATGGTTGTTATATTTAATACAGTATATTTTTAGTTAACAGAAATAGATATCTCACTTTGTTTTGTAACGACCTGTTACATACCAGGCCAGAGGTATTGCTAATTGTTATGTAGGTATATAACACAGAGCTGTAAGAGTTTAATGCACATAATTATGGCCCTTGGATCTTTAATAAAGTAAAAATTAAAAACTAAACTGATCATTATCCTCGTGGTCAAATTTTAAACAAGATTTATCCTCAAACGAATAGGTGATATTAAAAATTTTAGTCAGTTTTTTTATTGTATCATTACTAGCCATAATATTGTTAGTTGTACGTTTGTGTTGAACGCTCGTGATTTTAGAGTGAAGATTTTAATTCAGGGTTTGGAGCCTAAGGCTTGAAGAATAAAATTAATTGAGAATGGTTTATAAATTTGAAAAATAAACCATTTGTTGAATCTTGATGAGTTCAAATCAAGCTTAAATCTCTGCCTAATCCTGTATAATAGGATTAAATATATTCAGATCAGCTTTGTGTAAATTATTAATTCTAGCCTGACCATTGATTAAAAAACGTCTTGACGATTCTATTACTCTTGACGATTATTGAACTTAACATTAACGTCTTGCTAAACTTATAACTTGAGTAAATGTATGAAAACCTAACGGAGAAAAACATTTTTTGTCAGCGCCTAAGTTTTTCATAAATTTATTTAAATTACATAAAGACAAATAGTTAATTTGTTTTTAATATAATTTTACTAAATTGTATAAAAAAGTAAACGTTTACTTATTAAACATGCTTTATGTCCTAATATACGAATTTAAGTCCTTTTATTGTTTGTTAGTCTATGTAATACTCTTACAATATTAGGCTTTGTATTACAGAATTGGTAAATACCTGAGGAGAAATTAGTAACGAGAAACGAGTGAAGTTTATTTGTTAAATATAAATTTTATTAGAGATATACTTTTGGCTGTGAAATACACCAAACTTCGACTTAGTCACCTCCGCGCCGAGGCCAGGGATGTGAAGCTAATAGACAGAGGGCGGAAGTACTGTGAGAAAAACCCAGTTAACATTAAAATAACAACTCTTTTACGTAAATGTATAAACGTTAATTGAACCATGTTTACGATATAAACACAAGTTATTTTATTTTTATTATATTGGGCACGAGCTCCACGTGGAGGAGTATTCTGCACCTTAGTCTGCCTTGAATGGTCTCTGAGAAGGTAAAAATTTGATGGAATTGAACTATATCGTTTAATGACATTACTACATTCTGAAATCAATTTTGATTATATTTTTATAGACCTGAATGTTAACAGAAATTTTACTCTCTATTTAGTTTAGAGAGTTGTGTATATATTTATGTAATTTATATATTTAAACTTGTTGATTTAGAATAAATATTAAATCTTACTGTTGGAGAGACTGTAGCAGTGTCGCTGAAGTAAATATTTTCCTCCGTAAATCTCTTAGGGTTGTCTTTGCGATGACGTAATAACTACCGAGTGAAAATATTTTAAATGTTTTAAAAATTTTCATAGAAAAATCGAGATGCTTCGATTATAATGATAGACAAATCGGTGATTTTAACCTGTGAAAAAATAGGAAAACTTATAATTCCACAGAATATAGTCTTGCATAAAAATGCTGTCAACCCAGCGTTAAAGTTTCTGATTACGAAAATATAGAATCAATAAAAAAACTGTGTAGTTTACACAAGTGCTTTAAAAAGTATGTAGACATTAAATATTAAAATATTCATCGTAAGTAAGATTCAACGAACGTAATTGACTACAAAATTCAAGAATAAAATATAGATGTAGCATAGACCTACCCTATAAATATTAACCTAAAATACATTAAAATAAAATTTCACTGATTTTTTTGCACAATATTTTTGTGAGAATTTCACTACATCAGTAGTTTTATCCTGTGTAACTTTACTTGGTGCAATAAAGGTTTAATTTTAACTCTGTTTTTAAATTTTTGGTATTTCAGACTTCAGCGCCATTTGAGTATTGGATAAACCCTTTCTGTGTGTTTTTTTACTTCGTCTTTTAAACAAAGGACAAATTTCCTTTTCGATTGATAACTCATAAAACGCTGTATTACATTTTACAAAGAATTATGTTATTAGCCTAAAATGAAAATATGATAAATAAATTTTGACTATAAAATAAGGCTCTTTTTTGTATAAAAATAAAAATCTCTAACAATAAGTAACTCCAGGCGTGAAAATATTCTCTGGTTACTTGTCCTTGAATTTAATTACGACAAAGTATGACTTTATTATTGCCATGCAAGTAGTGTGAAGAAAAAAGAGGACAGGTTCAACAATGAAAAGAGGAGGGGGAGCAGTAGGGGTCATCCCTTCGTGAGACCTGCTCCGTGTGGGAAAACAGGTACAATTCCCCTCAACGATTTCTCACAATATTCTAAATAACGACCTTTTATTGCGATCCGTGAATAGTAATGAGTGAAGCTAGAGATCTGGATCGCACTTTCCACCCTTCAACATCCCTTGCCACAAAACGACCCTTTTACCCAATTCCGTTATTTTTCCTTCAATTTGTATACAACGCTTGTGTGAACTTTCGAGATTTTCTAGGAAGTGCCGGATTTCCAACCCCTGTCTCTCGTTTACCTGTTGAGCACCCTGTGTGCTTTGTAAGTTATGGATAAACGTCAACCGCATTGTGTTCGGATGTTTATTTCCGCACAATGTTGTGAAATGTCTACGGGTATTTTCGAGGGGGGGATTTCGTTGCCAGAATCACGGAATTAAAAACAAATCCTCCAATAGAGGTTTATAATAAAATATCAGACTTTGTTCATGTAATTTAGAGTAAAAACACGCTAGTCCGGCTTAATGTGGTATTCAGGACTTGAGAAAAGCTAGAGGACCGAGGACTTTGAAAATATCATTTTAAAGACGTAATAAGCCCCTGCAAAATGTTAGATACTTAATGTTAAGCTTTTTCACGTTACTTCTGTAATTGTAGCTCTATAGTTGACAAAAAGTAATAAATTGTATAATAATAAAGCAATATGAATTAAATATGAACTTCAGTAGGTACTGTACCGCATATCAGAACAAAATGTAGAGCTTAAAATACAGTAATTAACCATTACGTTTGTTCAATATGCTAATGTTATTGGAAAACACAATAAGAAAACTGTAAATAAATTACATTAATTTACGCAATTACGATTCTATGTATTTTCGTAGCGAATATCTTGAAATCTGGCGCGTCAGTGTGAGAGCTCCGGTCCCAAACAAATCTTTCCCATTTCTTGTGTTGCACTTTAAGGTAACAAAACCTTGAACCTCAATATGTTTTATGTTGTACTTCCTCATTTTACTGTTTTGTTTTAATAAACTATATAATGAAGAAAAAATTGTGCACACCTTTTTAAAAAAATCCCGTATTAGGGGGTGGGCAACCAAGAGAACTAGCGAGATTGTTGGGTATTTACAATTTTAATATTATAGCCCCCTTTTCTTGTAATTATACAGAACTGCAAATCGAGAAGTGACTATGATTTCATATAAAATGAAATTTAAATTATATTAATAACATATTGGAAATTATTGAGAGTATTTAAAGTGTTTTATGTATACTAATTATACGAGGGTATACCTTACTTTCAAATTTTAGATAGGAATTGATTTTAATGCGATGATTAAACATATGTTTCATTATGTAACTGAATAATTAGAGTTCGATTAAATCTTTATGCGAATTATAATGTAAATAGAAGATTTATTCGTTATATAAATACAAAATGGAACTTGTATCTACTATTTCCTACAACCACGCTACTTCTAAATTCGCGTACTTGGGTTTCTATAAACGTAAAAAACAAAGGGTTATTACTTCAAATTTCAACCTCTGATAACATTATAACATGGTGCTATATACACATAAAATATGTGGGCATGTTCGTATAAAATGGTTATGAGTTGTTTTAGGGTACGGTAACAAAATAACACTCATGCCGGAGTCCAACTTGGCGAACATCGTGTGGTAGATTACTGACGGAAGTAAATCAGTCCACGTCTTATATGTAATATAAAAGGTTTACAAAGTAATTGTAATAAAATTACAGTATTATTGAATCTAAATGTATTACACTGTATTTGTGTATTACATAATGTGTAAGTTAAACCTTTTTAGATGCTTTACTTCAATTCACTGCAGACAAAATACGTAATTATAATGTTTTCGAGTATCTTTTCTCATGAATTGAAAAGCTTTTCATTTGGTTTGATTCATTTATGAACAATGTGTCACTTCTTTCGGTAACTGTAAATACACAATTGTACTGATTTCGAAGTGATTGCAGATGAAACTAATACTGGTTGATAATCAACTATTACTCACGTTAGAATCACTGAATTCTCATAAATGTCTAAAACCTTAAATGCGGCATTTGTTTAGTATTCAAAATACTTATTTTTTCTTCCCCAAAAGCCTCGTGTCCGAATAGATTTCAAAGTTTGTGACCTTTTGTCTAGGAGGAAAGAAATATTATAAAGGAGTATAGTTGAAAACGATATTTTTTCTGGAACCAACTCTGGAAATACAAGCTTTACCTGGGTTTAAGAAGGTGCCAAACTAAGAGAAAGAATGATAAAATAGGAATAAGTGGAGTAAGATAAGACTGACAAGGAAGGGATCGTATTGAGCGCCTAGTAATTTGAGTAGGGAAAATGAAGATACGCTTGGTCAGGTTGGCAAACTTGTAGGAAACCTATTATTTATCGGGGTCAAAGGAAGGTCTTTCCTAGTTAAACCAAGAGAAAGTAAGACAGATTATGTCACAAAGAATAGGTGGAGTAAGGTAAAACAAAGAAGGGATCCTAATGAGTGCCTAGTAATTTGAGTAGGAAAGATGATGATAAGCTTGGCTAGGTTGGCAAACTTGTAGGAAACCTATTATTTATCGGAGTCAAAGGAAGGTCATTCCGAGTTAAACCAAAAGAAAGTAAGAAAGATTATGTCACAAAGAATAGGTGGAGTAAGATAAGACTAAGAAGAAATCGTAATGATCGCCTAGTAATTTGAGTAGGGAAAATGATGATACGCTTGGCCAGGTTGGCAAACTTGTAGAAAACCTATTATTTATCGGGGTCAAAGGAAGGTCTTTCCGAGTTAAACCAAGACAAAAAAGTATGAGAAAAATTATAAAGGACTTAATAGGGAAAACACGTAATAAGACTTTGGTATTGAGAGTAGGGAGATATAACTCATTTTAGTAGGATTTTGTTAGTATGAGGGTCAAATGAGGGTGTCTATCCGTAAACTATCCGGAGGTCAGAAAGCTGTTTTTCTTTATCCTGGTTTTAGCCTCAAACCAACTTAATGATCATAAAATAATCTGTTATAAATAAGTAGAAGAAATTTGGAGAGATATTTAAAAAAATCATGTTTTGATAAAATAGTTTTAAAATTAAATAAATTGTTAACTTAATTTTAAATTACCAGTTTGAAAAATATAGGACAATTGTTTCTCTGACCTTTACAATTTGTACGTTTCTATTTTCTCTTGAAGTTTTTGTAGTATTTACCTGTCATTTATTTTCTCTTGAAGTTTTTGTAGTATTTACCTGTCATTAATTTTCTCTTGAAGTTTTTGTAGTATTTACCTGTCATTTATTTTCTCTTGAAGTTTTTGTAGTATTTACCTGTCATTTATTTTCTAAGATAAAATTCTTTGTGTCACAAATTACGTCGAACTGATTTACGTTGTAGAAAATCAATTATGCTACAGATTCTTTACGACTATTAAACATTTAAGCCTATTCATGAAATCGTTCCATTAGAATAACGATTTGTATAGAAATATAGAATTTCTTTTTCCATGAATGCGAGAAAGAGCTGAAGTTGTAAGGGAGGGAGGGAGAACTGGGAGGGGGATTGTTTGACCATATTCGGTGGCAGTTGAGAAAGATGCTGCAAGACCACTCCCAGGCTACGATCGAGGACCCTGACCCCAGCACCCTATTCAAAAGGGGATGTGACAAGTGTTTCACATTAACAAAAAAACGGAACCGGAACTTAGTTTTTTTCAACGATTGTAGAACCTTTTAGAAAACGTATGTTAATGCACTGTAGATCCATTTCCATCGGCTGTAAAATTATAACATTCGGAC
>JBAIZL010000002.1:61869228-61871728 GCA_036971475.1 Prosapia bicincta
GAAAGAAAAAGTAAGCACACCAACATAAAACGTAAATCAAGTACTCAACTTTACAACAACAGTCCATTTTCGCAAAACTGAGTTTCAAATACTTAATTCCAGGAAAAATCGTGTTTCCTTTGAATGTAAAGCGTCCGCAACAAACGTTACAATGTAAAAATAGTCGTCTCGAACGTTTAAGCCTTGCGCTATCTCTTGCCTTAATTGCGGTTTCAACTGGTTCACGATTTGGCGGTAAATCTTCAGGTTTACTGCTTTCGATCAGCGATGAAATCGAGATCTATTTACGTTTGATAAGAGCTGGGTCCTGCCGTCATGAACGTTTCCTGGTTATCTGATGAGGATCTTGCAGCCGCCGAGAAATCTTATTCAATCCCTCCGCTCACTTTTATAGTTATTAAAATAATATAATTTAAGAAATGTTCCTAAAATCATTTATTATGGTTTATAATCAGATTAGTTTTCAACATTGTGTCCGAAAACCATTGCTATTATGTTAGTGTTGACTATTAGAGTTGAGTGTAGGCGTAAAATTTGAGTTAATGCAGTTGCTTAACAATAAATGAGATTATTTTACAATAATTTCTAACAAATACTATGAGCAGAAAGGAAACAATAAATCGTATGCGACCGCCGACATAATTATAAATTTTAAGAAGAATGTTTCATAAACAAAATGTAATATAATTATTTCGGAGAATATTTTTTTATGTTTTTTATAATTTTGAAATGGTCTTGTTAATACAACTATACTTTCTGTATTATTTTCGTTTTTTATTTAAACAAACTTATACATTTATAATTGAATTTTTTTAAAGTATATATTTCATCTCTATATAGGCGAATGTTAACAAAATAATAATTTTTCTTTTTGGATTTTTATACATTCAATATATTTATAGGCGTAATATCATTTTCAGAGTCCAAAACTTTAACAGATATTTTTTCATTCAAAACTCTTATTTCAAGTTTTCGTAGTAAAGCCCAAAAAACATTTCTACTCGGTAAAAACTAATGTTTTATAAAATATCAATCTGCTTTCTTTCATGTATGTTTGATGTAAATTTTGTTTGCATATATAGGCTATAATAGTTATATTTGCAGTAAAAAACTTTCTTCCCTAAGCCTTTATAACAAATTTTTGCCTCATCTCTCCAAAGCTGAATTATCGTTTTTCTTTCTGTTTTTCTATTTATTTTACCATTTCCCACATAATAAAATATTTATTAGTAATTATTCTATGAGATCAAGATCATAATAAATGTTCGTCCTCTGTCAATCAATCAGTCCGTTTATCTGTCATTACTGCCAATCTATCTATTTACCTATATTTTATCTATGTTTCACTGTGTTCTAAGTTAACTGTATCTTCTAACTTAGTTGACTTATTTAAGGGTTCATCTTTGTTGAATAGGTGCAATAATTTGATCTAAATAAACGCCAATTAAAATGTGTAATAAAAAATGGCTAAAATATTAAACAAACGATATGTTATAATAGATAAATGCCCACTGATAAAAATGTAAAACCTCTGCGAAAAATTAATCTGACTGTAATGTAGGAATAATTATTTTGAGTAAAGTTTATCTTTATGCATTTTAAAATTACCTAACTTATATCTAAATTAAGTTAAAAAAGAACTAAAAGTAGAGGAACATTTCCTCCCAAATTTAGAATAAATATATAAAATTTATTTACTTTGTAATTAGATTTAATAAAAGAGGAAAGTAAGTAGAACATTAGACTCTATAATTTGTTTTCAAGAAACACTCTATGGCCAAGGCTTAGGATATTTTATACGGTCAAACCCAGTAATTTCTGCACAGAAAGGTGTTTAGACGGTTCCCAAATTGCCTCGCATAGCTATTGTGAACTCTCACCTCTAATACAGTTCCGATGACAGCTCAGAGCTCATAGCACCTCCCAACCGATTCTAATCGGCTTCTTATTTACACTAATGAATGGTCTTAGTAGTGCAGTGAAATCAATCAGTTCGCAAATTGTCGTTCTGGGTGACATGATCCGAGCGTTATTGCTTTATTGCAGCTTTTTAGTGATATAAACCGGAAGTCGGATCAAAGTACAACTTCCTGTTGACGATAAGTAATAACTGAAATTACGAATGTGAAATAAAGAAAAGGGTGTCGGCATGTTTTGTGAAATTTCAACGTCAAACTAAACATCTTCAAGAACAAAGGAAAACTTGTGATTAAAGCCAGCTTCCTACTTCCGGTAAGGGGAACAATCCAGCCCCCTTTTCTTATTGACTTGGTGCTTTTATTTTTGTTCAACGGATTTTCAATCTCCTGAACCTGCGTCCTCAGACTGTTAGATTCAAGTGCAACGAACAGAAAACAAGTAAGGATCAAGGACACTCAACCCAGCGAACCAATCTACTTGTTAATGCCTTTTTTATACTGATTCCTAACTATTTATAATGCGACGTATTAACTGAAATTACAACAGTATTTATGGCGTCCTAACTAAACTGGTATTATAA
>JBAIZL010000002.1:61874228-61899228 GCA_036971475.1 Prosapia bicincta
CACACACACACACACACACACACACATATATATATATATATAAACAATATGTTCAAATTATAGAACTTGATTCAATGCTCTAACAAGTACTAGCTCAAACATCGTGAAAACGAAACTTTTACAAACATGTTCATAAACCTAAAATAATTAGACTTTACCAGATAAAAAAGGATGTATAAACTGCCACAATAAATATGCAGTTCAAATAAATTGAGAATAAACATTAAAAATTCAGTTATTATAATTTGGAAAACTTTACAAACTAATAAAATATTTACTCGATTTTTTAAAAAATAAATTAAGGTTGAAACAAAACAGATCTTTACTATGGTACAGTCTTCTGAAGTAATTTAGAATTGCCATTAGCGTTATTGTTTACAGATTTTATCCTTAAACAAGATTGCTCCAACCCCTCCAAGGGGTTTAACAAGTAAAAGTTAAACCATTTCCCAACTAATCATTTAGGTTTAACCATAATCTCACTTCAATGAGGTTAAATTATTCATCTGTGTGCGTGTTAACGTAAGTATCATTCTGCATTGTTTTACTTTGTTTTAATGCGACACGTGTTTAAAATTGCAAAAGAAACATGCGCACATTTTGAGAGGAAAATAAATCGTAGCAGCCGTAAAAAAGACACTTAATGTACAAACACAATGTTTTTCTAGAAACAGGTGGTTTTATTTACACGTTCCGGTTGTCAGTAGATATTATTTATTTCCAAAACTCCAGAATCCCGAAGTAGTTACTACTATGTACAGGACATAAAATTCGGCTGTAAATTAAACGTTTTTTGTATTGGAAAACATTTTAAAATAATTTACTACAGCGAGGAAGCACTAAAAGTATAAATTATAGGGTTAAATTCAAAGCCAGCTCCAGTATTAACGACATTTTTTCTGCCAATGATTCCGGACCGAAAATTTGAGAGGATATTAATGTTGGGCGGCCGCCCACGTGTTTGTGCGAAACCACCCGGAAACCGCGAGTTGGCTTATAGCCGACAATCTGTGATTTGTGGCCATATCTTTCAACATCGGTGCTGTGTTTTAGAAAGTATTGTAAAGGACTTGGTGAGGATTCTTTGCCGACCTTTCACCTATAGACACAACAAATCACATTATGATGGCTTAGATCCTCTTTCAAACGGCCAATATTGCTTTCAGTAGAATTAGATTTTGTTCACTTCACGTGAACTCTAACACTTTTCTACATTCAAGTTTGGTGTAAATAAACACAAGCTAGATATTTCTAGACGCCAAAAGCTATCGAAATCGTGATGTACAACTAGCAACAATAGAGCTATCGCACACTAGTAAGAATATTTGTGAATGAAATCCATTCACCTAATTAACTACACGAAATAATTTATATATATTATTTATTTTATTCTTAAATATAGTATCTAAATATTTTTATTATTTTGTACTATACACACACACACACACACAGATATATATATATATATATATATATATATATATATATATATATATATATATATATATATATATATATATATATATATGGTGATAAGTTTCCTTGTAATATAGTTAATGAATAGAAATATTTCAATTTGGCCTACTTTTACATTTACAGGTAACGAAATAAATAGAATTACAAGATTATTTAAAGAAACAAATATACAAGTTACTTACAAAACTGATAATAAAATAAAAATTTAATAAACAATAACAATAATTAAAATAATATCCATGAAAGAAATGTTGCATAGGCCTATAATATAAAATGTCAAGATTGTAATGAACTATATGTCGGACAAATGAAGAAGAAATTAAAAGATAGATAAAAAGAACATATAAACGCCTATATAAAACCGTAAATATACAAATCAAATTTGACTACTCATTGTAGCGATAATAGACACAGATTTCCTGAAATAGAAAATATGAAGGTAATTAAAGAAATAATTTAAGGATTAAAAATACATATATTTGAAACATAAGAAATTTAGAAACATAAAGTTGAAGACAAATTAATTAATGATCAATTCAAGTAAAATCAAAACACCAAACTATTGACAAGGTCATTGATATATGGAAAAAACCACAAAAAAGTATAAATACCAATAAATATATGGTTAAATTTTAGTACATATGACTTACGTTTTGTAAAAAGTTTGTTATAACATTGTTTCCCTTGAATGTGCTTATACTTATTTTATTGGCAAAAAGTTTTAAACAATATAAAAATTATCACAAATCTTGTATTTTAAATAGCCTATTATTATTATTATATAATGCTATTTAGGTTATTCACAGATCACAGACCAATTCATGTTTTTTCAAATACTCTGCTATTAGATTTTCTATCCGGAAATCCTATTTATGAGTTACAACTTTATTAAACTAATATTAAACCTTAGCTTACAAATCTATATTATATAAGTATAATTACTACTTTTAACATAATTAGAACTAATCGTTTCCCTACTTTTAATAAATATTCACATTTACAAGAGAAATTAAATTTTTAAAAAAACTTCGAAAGGAAGTGATTTCTGAAATATATATATATATATATATATATATATATATATATATATATATATATATATATATATATACATATAAACAGTTCACGCTTCAACTGTTGTTGGGTTAACCTCGCCAAGTAGATGATATTCTAGCGAAATGTCGGAGGTGTGATTATATGCACTGCAAAATGAACGAATTTACTCCTAATATTAACTATTCATTATATTTTTATATACGTGAAGGAATACGTATCAGCATATATATATATATATATATATATATATATATATATATATATATATATATATATATATAATAACATAAAATACGAGGCTTTAGAGTTAATTCAGTGAATTGCTAAAATACTATAGGATTTAGCAATGAAAGACACAAATAGTTTCCTAGTGCGGACAAAGCAGGTACCATGTCATTATCCTTTTCCAGGAAAGCTATAAGTTGAGTCCGGCAACCATAGACAATAGAGAAGGGTCCATAGTGGTTAAGACGGGAAATCCAGCGGCCGATATAGCCTGGGAAAATAACCGTGTACCGTTAGTTTAGCTAATTGTAGAACTGTGTGAAACTTACAAAGAACGTATTGTGGTAGTGGGAAAGATTAGATTTTTAATAAAAACTAAATGATCGGCAGTTTAGGAGGAGGTTTGAGGAGAGTCTCAGAGGAAGACGGATTGGTGGGGTCCAGGATGGAAGTGTTATAAAGGGAGAAATTGATTAAATTAAGTAAAGAGTTTTTTTTATAAGTAAAATTTAATAAGTGCGACGTAAAGGTTTTTTTGAAATATAAAGTAAGTTTTTTTTGTGTGTGTCAAGTGTAAGTGCAGAAGGTAATAACCAAGGCCAGGATTCCAGGGACTCTTCAGAATAATAAGTATTGTTTGAATATAAGTGTAACCAACAGACATCTATCTTTTAGTTCAGAACAAATTTTAATAGCATAAAAATTTATAAAAATTATTCTAGTTTCACCATTTCTAATTTAAAAGCAAAGTTCCCGTAATAGCGACCCGAGAGCATGAATAAAATTTTAATACTGTTTTTTTTTGTTTTGTTATTTTATTAGAAATCTAAAGCCTCAGTAGTCCACCTTTTATCATTATAATATTAGTTAAGATATCAATCCTGTCACTACAAAATATTAATATAAATTTGGAATAATGTGTAGAGTTAATTGAAGAGAATAAATGCAAGTGATGTTTAAAAATTGATAAGATTGTTATAATATATATAGGTTATATATATATATATATATATAATATATATATATATATATATATATATATATATATATATATATATATATATTAAAACAACATAGGTTATCCAAATACAAGAATATTTATTAATTTATATCCAAAGCTTTTCGTTGGCAAACAGTACCAACATCATCTAAGATGATGTTATAACTATATATATATAGTTAAAAAACGTTTTTTTAATACATAATTTTCCTGCGTATCTAAGTAACATATTATTTAAACAATTTGAATTCAAAGAACAATTATAACTCTTTTAATATCATACAATTTACGATATCATAGACATGTGTTATACGATATTCATGGGAGGTAAATTGGCTAGCACTGCGCTTCAACCGTCCTTTATTACTCTAGGTTTGTGACCCTAGGTACTAATTTTTATGGGCTGAGTCGACCTTGGATCGACACCAGTACCGTTAGATTAGTACTCAAGCACTAGATCACTCAGTCACCAATCATTATTTACCATTTAAACCGTTTGTATATAATTTAGTAACATTTTATTGTAGCTTTTAAAAGTCATTAAAGTAATAAATGAAAACCCTAATAATTTTGACCTTGAAAATATTTTTCAAACCGCTGTATTTTTCTGGCACAGTTTATTTGTTTTATGTGAAATATCTTTGCAGTATAGTATGAATTGTTATCTTCAGCATATAAATGGGAAATTAGCTTTTTATGAAAATAGTTTAAATCTTAGAAAATTGAACATCCTACTAACTGGTTATAAATATAAAGAGATTTTGAAATGATATTCCTTTATTTATGTCTAATTATCGAATATTGTTTTAATTTTTTTACAAAAGAACAATGAATATGAAACATTAAATTAAAACATTAAAACAGTCACTCATAACGACTGTAGTAGCTAATCTTCGATGAAAGCGACATCGTCGTCGAAACTAGTCTGAATGTATTAAGCTATTCTGTAGTGAGATTTTGAGTGAACTCTTTTAATATTTACAGTTGTGAATTGTTCTCACTTCCTAAGCTCTAATTAACCTGATAAACTTAGTTTATCAATTTTGTGCATTCATTATACATTATAATGGTCTTGTATTGTAGACGAAGAGATTAACACTATCTAGTGGCAAGAATGATAAATCGATACGCGCCTATAATCATTAGAACAATAAAAGTGCAAACACAATTAAAATTGCAACTAAGTCGACTTTTGTAAAGTTTTATTTGATAGTAAAAGAAGTTCAAAGCTCATATTAATGTTCTAGTCATACACAAAGACAAATAATTAAAGAATAAAAATATGGTACAACTCACAAATATACAATTTTTTATTTCATACGCGTTTCAACGACTAATTTGTCGTCATCCTCAGTGAAGATACACAAATGAAATTAACTAAAAAAATATATATATTAAACATAACCTATAAAGTTTTAACAAAAATAAAAACAAAAGTGAAAATCAAATCTGGGCATTGTCAAATTTATAGCCACAGCTGGTAAATTTTTTTCGTAAAAACATTTATTTACCAGTAATATAGGCTCATCAAAATTAAATATTTATAATTAACATATGTTATTTTAATGTAATTATATTAGTAGCTGTGGCTATAAATTTGACAATGCCCAGATCTGATTTTCACTTTTGTTTTTATTTTTGTTAAAACTTTTAGGTTATGTTTAATATATATATTTTTTTAGTTAATTTCATTTGTGTATCTTCACTGAGGATGACGACAAATTAGTCGTTGAAACGCGTATGAAATAAAAAATTGTATATTTGTGAGTTATACCATATTTGTATTCTTTAATTATAACTTTCACTCACAAGCCAGCTCGAATATAATTTACAAAGCCAAATGTTCGAAAGGTTTCAACAGTGAACCAAATTCAGAAACACAGATCAAATACAAAGTTTATAAAATAATATTTAAAAAACACCTGTACGACAGTTTAACAGTAGCCCATATCCCGTCATTATACCGCAGGTATTGAGTTAGGCCTCTAAATAAGTTTCAGTTGTTATCACAAAAAGCAATACCAGAATGAGTATTTACCTAAGTAATTTTTAAGATGATGTAATAATTTGACTAAAAACTTAAGTTCACAAAAATATATTCGTTCCATGGATCATTCCAATTTTCGTACAAATAAAGAAAGTAAATATTGACCCCTCTATTTTCCTAATTATTCATTTTCTTTGGAACTTTTCAGTTCAATTATTTAAAGTAATGCAAGTGTATAACTTTGTACAAACTCGTTTTACATTTCTAAACTTTACTTTATACGTTTTTGCAGTGTATTTTTAACAGTTGAGTCAAAAGTAATATAAATATGAAGGCAAGCCTCTTTTAATGTTTTTGAGGAACCAATACTACTAAAAATCACATTATATATTTGAACCGAAATGAAATAATCTTTTAAATTACGATGGTACAAAAAGGGTTTTTTGCTCGTAAAAATAATCGTTAACTTGAAGATCTCGACTATGAATAATCAATTCGGTTAATAAGGAAATATTAATGTTCTTCTGAAGTGAAAATCAACGGTCGACGTCCTGCATTCGAGGGTGACCTTGTCCTGAAACCTTTTGTCCCCTACGTTCGATGTTTTTGCTGTAATAAAGTTTGGTTCGATTGTGTTTCATATATCTACCTGTGCACCGTGTTACTTTCCCACAGTGTCAACAGCTAACATGTAGCAACCCTTCTTTTTATACAACGGAAGTTAGTCCTTAGCGACGAAGGAAGTATAGATCGAATACGTTTTCTTTCAGGGTTTGACCTAAATTCTTTGAACTTTGTTACCTGTTGCTGCTAAAACCTAAAATCCAGTATAAATAAAAAATAATGTTATTATAAGACTTTCCATCTATGATTTAATGTTAGTATTAAATATATATGTTTTTAGAAGTCTATACTTTGATGTTTGTTATGATAAAATGGAGATTTTGTTTTTAATTTAAAAGAAAGACTGTAATTTTATAACAATAAAATACTCAAAGTAAGAGAATAAATTACAAACAAAAGTAATATTCTTGCAGAACTTAGTAATTTGCAACTGTAGTGTTTTAGTTTTGATCCCGTAATGAATATAATACCAATGAAAATAATATTAAAACATTTAATTTTATTTAAACTTATATTACTTTTGATTTCTAAAACTAATATTCCATCATCGATAGCACGGAAATAAATATTTTGCTTAGGGCTACTTGAAGCAAAAGAAAATGATCTTTGTTTCTTGCTTCATACTTAGTTATTCCTTACTTATTTATTTATTACTTTATTTATTGTAACATCAATAAATTATATTAATTTAACGACCAGTTCCATCTCACTTACATACACAGTTGTGAGGAAATATTCGATATTTATATTAAAATGATATTTATATATTCGATAGTTTATATTTATACTTTTGTACGAGTATTATATCTCATTTACTTAATTTATCTCCCAAGTAACAAAAAAATCACACAACGTAAAACTTTCCTTTTCATATTTCGTTCCAGGTAGGCCTACTTATATTCAATTATTGTTGCAGATGTTAAACACGTTTTCGATTAGATGTGGCGCTCCCTATTGCCTCTTAGTTTAATTATGCATTTGCTTACAGTTTCCAGTTCGTCAGAAACAATAAATAATAAAAACCACCGTAAATATATATTCCTATGTTCTGTTATATAATAATAAAAAAAACAACAGGCTAATCAAATACAAGGCGTATTTCATAATTTTAATAAAATTAATAAACAGTTCTTGTATTTGAATAACCTCACTTGTTATATATAGAGTTGTGTGTTTGTGTGTAAGTAAGTGACAGAGAGCGTGTGTGTGCGCGAGCGCGCGCGCGTGTGTGTATTTGAAATGGGAGTCTTGACTGTCTTGAAATATGCTTTTTCTCGTTACATGTTCAAATCTCTGTGGTATTATGCTTCCTTTCAAACATTCCTTTCGATTAGAAACGTCCATAAAAATATGTTCATTTCGTATTCCTTATCTCTTCTAATTTACGATTAAACGTATTATTAAGTCCGTTATAAGTGACCAATTACTCAAATCGGCACATCTCTAGTTATACTAACAATTATCTGGGACTTTAACTCCCATAATAAATCTAACAATTATCAGTCTAGACTTTATCCTGATCCAGTCTTCCGTTCTTACTTACGTGAGATTAAAGTGGGTTATATCCCTTTTCTCTCTAAATGTGTTAGTATTTATTCCGCACACAATCCATAATTTGAAGAATATATAGTTCAATAATCGTTCATTATCGAAAGTACCAAAACCAGAGACCTGGTGGTTTTTCATGTCTTAGAACAACAGTGTTTCTGCCAGGTTGTATTATATGTTGAGTATCATGGCCTTTTGCATTCTTATCATTTTCAGTTTCGTCGACACCATTTGTAGCAGTAAGTAGAAAATCCATACTGATGGAGGTTCTCTGAGACGCATCCATTAGATTGAATAAGACAATGCTAGAGATGGCAGAAAATATAAATGTTTCTCAGCATATAAATATTTGAATAATTTGTTGAAAATTGTTCAAATATTATAAGACGTAACATTTTTCATTCAATTCCTACTATTAGTTCACCCTCTCCCTATTTGGAGAAAGGTCTATTTATTTACATATCTTGTTGAACTTTTCAAACGTTAATAAAACACTTTTTAATCATCCACTCAAGTTCAAATACAATTTTTTAAAAACTTTTAGAGGATTACAAATGGTAATACTGTTCTTCCTAATAATCGTTCGATAGTTACATTTAAGTAATTAATTTTAGTAATAATTTCGCTTTCTATTTTGCCGTTGAAGATAGTGATTCTGTCATACGTATATAGATTCTTATATTATTTGTAATCATTTTATAAAAAGTAACTAAAATAAAACTTTTCTTTCTTGACTTAAACAGGAATTGACTATATATATATATATATATATATATATATATATATATATATATATATATTGTTTTCTTTATGTAAGGGAGAAATCAAGCTGGTGATAACGTCGCTAATTGCTAATGGTTATTCTTTTACAAAACATTACGTAGGTCTATTACCTGTAATTTTGGCAAGTAATTATTCGATTCTTGTCCAATCTCTACAATTTTTTCATGAAATTACTTTTTTATACACACTTCGAAAGAATTAATTTGAAATATTTAGGTAATAATAAATTGAATAATTTGTTGAAAATTGTTCAAATATTATAAGACGTAACATTTTTCATTCAATTCCTACTATTAGTTCACCCTCTCCCTATTTGGAGAAAGGTCTATTTATTTACATATCTTGTTGAACTTTTCAAACGTTAATAAAACACTTTTTAATCACCCACTCAAGTTCAAATACAATTTTTTAAAAACTTTTAGAGGATTACAAATGGTAATACTGTTCTTCCTAATAATCGTTCGATAGTTACATTTAAGTAATTAATTTTAGTAATAATTTCGCTTTCTATTTTGCCGTTGAAGATAGTGATTCTGTCATACGTATATAGATTCTTATATTATTTGTAATCTTTTTATAAAAAGTAACTAAAATAAAACTTTTCTTTCTTGACTTAAACAGGAATTGACTATATATATATATATATATATATATATATTGTTTTCTTTATGTAAGGGAGAAATCAAGCTGGTGATAACGTCGCTAATTGCTAATGGTTATTCTTTTACAAAACATTACGTAGGCCTATTACCATGTAATTTTGGCAAGTAATTATTCGATTCTTGTCCAATCTCTACAATTTTTTCATGAAATTACTTTTTTATACACACTTCGAAAGAATTAATTTGAAATATTTAGGTAATAATAAATTGAATAATTTGTTGAAAATTGTTCAAATATTATAAGACGTAACATTTTTCATTCAATTCTTACTATTAGTTCAGCCTCTCCCTATTTTGAGAAAGGTCTATTTATTTACATATCTTGTTGAACTTTTCAAACGTTAATAAAAGACTTTTTTCGTATGAAATTAGTAAACAGTTCAACAGAATTGCTAGAAAATAATATAATTATAAACACTACAAGGATTCAGGAATGAAGAATTTCATATAAATAATATCCGTCTTCACCTTCCGACAGTCAAACTCTTTCGCCCTGTTTCTCTCTTCTGGGTCTCGTCTTATGTCACCTGCTCTCATATCTTGTCTGCTATCTTCTCACGACATATAAGGTATGTTACGTTTTTCTCTTCCTGTCCATTTCACTATTTGTTTTGGCATTCTCTCGCTTACTATCCGTTTTGCATGCCCATAGAGCACTGCTATCTGGTTTCAGTGATTGTCTCTTCTAATTACATAGTAATTTATACATATTATTTATAATTTGTGTTCGATAATGGTAAAAGATAAAACTTGCATACAAGTACTTGCTTAGGCAGTAGCTTTCTAATTCACAGTTGCTCTTGATGTATTTAACAGGGACACGGTATGTTTCAGCTCAACACTATAGGCTCCAGCAGGAATACTCAAGTTAGGATATTTTACCTTCCATCACAGGCAATTTTAATTATACATGCTATTATAGAGGCATGATAACTAAATTAATCAATAAACATAATTTCCATTAAATTTTGTACTTGATATAAAAAATGTTTTCAAACTTTAGTTATGGGTATAATTTTTGTTTGGTTACATTCAATTATATCTTGACATTTACCTTACTTCAGGATGTCATACTAAATTGCATAATATTTATATTAAAATTTAATAAAAATGTTTTGATGACGATAACAGTTTCCATTTATCTTTATTTCTAAAAGAAACTACCTGATATACAAAACAAAACAACGAAAAATTTCTGTTCACAAAGGACAAAGCAATAAACAACACAAAGCCCGTCTAACGTTATAGGTAATTTATTTCCCAGCACTTGTTAACGCCACCGCCATTAACACTTGACCCTCTGGCTGTGTATTTCGGCATCCGACTTTGGTTTTTGGTTATAATAAAACAGTTATCCATTAATTTCAATGGCCGTTAAACCGTTTATGACTAAACATAATGAACCGGCCGCTCGCTTATTGTATTCAGTTAGGTAATATAATTTTTACGGAAGAATAATACAGAAATAAATCTTTTATTTGAGTAGTACTAAAAACAATTTAATGGCTGTGGAAAAGGGACTGATTCCATAAAGATTGGGGTTAGGTTATAGAAGGTAATAAATATGAAGCTATAAAAATGTTGAAGCCATTTGAAGGTTATTAGAACATTGGTAATGTTACGCGAGGGGTTTAAATATATTGTTGAGTAATGAAACATGATTTCTCAACTTTTCAATGCCTGATTAAAAAAATATATTTTGTTTTATAAAAATTGTTTCGATTGAAGAATATAATAATCATAACCGTAAGTTATAAAATAAACTCTCTTGGGGTAGCAACCCTTTCGTCCATTTACTCAAGGCCAACATTGAACGGTTCAATCAGGCCTGTGTACGAAATTCTTCCTCCTTTACTAGAGAAGACATTGCCTATGTTATGTTGGACACGTTAGAAATGTTCTTCCACCAAAACAATATTTATTCCACTAGATTAATGTGTATACTCGTAGATCATTTACTCAAGACCAACATTGAACGGTTCAATCAGGCCTGTGTTCAAAATTCTTCCTCCTTCACTAGAGAAAACATTGCCTATGATGTGTAGGACAGGTTAGATATGTTCATCCCCCAGAACAACCTTTATTCCATTAGATTAATGTGTATACTCCTAGAACTATTTGTTTACTCAATATTTGGTTTGATTTAATCAAATCATAAAATTATTTTGTGTACTCAAATATATTTGACAGGAGAGGATTTATTATTATGATTCAACGTAGGACTATTCTGACTGTAGAATTAGACAATCCTAGCCATGTCGCCTCTTCTTTTTTTCCATGGCGTTACAGTTCGATATGGACTTTGTGCTCCTTAATGAGACTTCGCCAGGTGCTAAATCCGGTGCTGCAGTTTTTCTATTCCTCACATTCATCAGGGTTCTAGGAACCAGAGCGTAGCAATCCATACATCTAAGACTAGGACGTGCTTTTGTTCTCATTCGATCCAACTAACAGGCTTCTGAGTCCACCAGGCACCTCCATCCGGAGCACATGCCCTGGACGGCGCAGTCTTCCAACTATTATTACTTTGCCTATATTTGGTTCTCCAAATAGCTCGTAAAGCTCACAATATCTCCTCCTCCTCCACTACCTACCAACATTCACAGGGCCAGGAATCCTCCTGAGGATCTTCCTCTTTAAGATAGCCAGGTTGTTTCCCTCATTCCTCGATAATGCCTAAAATTCGGATCATGATTTAGAACGGGATGGATCAGCAATGTCGTCTCATCTACATTAAATGGGTCTTACGTATCTTCCAAACATCAGGAGTAGGCCTACCTCTGCCTTGAAAGTACACAGATAGTTGTAATGGGGGGGGGGGGATTCAAAAGACCTACAGAAGATATATGCTCCATAGAAATGGTTACTGTATTCCCAATGAAACTTTGAATATTACATTTCAGTCGATTCGCATAACTCTGAGTTTTCAAGATCCTGGAATCTGACTTTATCTAACACTTTGCAAACATCATTTGAAAGTTTTTGTGACTAATGGACTAATTATTTGTATTACATGATCGGGTCTTCAGTTGATACTGATGTAAGTATATTTAATCAGTAAAATTATGCTTATATAATAACAAATTAAATTTTTAATAATTTTTTTTTTTCATTTTCCAAACTGAGCAACTAAGAGATGAAAAAAATATTGATTGGATGTTCTACACTTACTTAAATAAAACTCACAAATCCATAGTAAATTTATCCATTCCTTTTTAAATAGTTATAATGAATAAACCAATAATTTTGTGCTGTAATGTCATCGAAAAAATATGATGTGTTGTTTTAATTGGTACTATATAAATAAAATATGTGAAACCCGATCCCTTCTCTCTCTCTCTCTCTCTCTCTCTCTCTTTCTTCTCTTTCACACACACTTAGATATAAAATAAGCATTGAATGAACACATTCTGGTTTTATTGACATCTCCGATCAAAAGCAACTAATGGCTGAAGCCGAACTCATCACCTTTTATAGATATCGGTGAATTTAAAACGTTTAAATGGAAACTGTTGCACGCACGTGATGTTATCTGAAATAATTCCCGGATGTTATGTCAATCCTTTGATCAGCCTCAGACGACCTTACGGTTCAAACCGAGCGTGCTGTTTAATACATTAGCCAAACGTAATGCCCGAGTTTGTGAGATATCATCGGAGTGCAATCATCGAAGTGGTCTAGTTTTAAAGAGCCATGACCTCTGACACATATCTTGGATCGTTCCTCATAACGGTCTCTTTGACCAGGTATTCTTTTCGTTTCACTGAGCACGTTCTCTTTTTAGAAGAGTATTTCTATCCGTTTCTGCAGAGTAGCTGACTGTGTGTCTATGTGTGTGTGTGTGTGTGTGTGTGTGTGTGTGTGTGTGTAAGTGTGTGTGTTTTGTGTGTTTTGTGTGTGTGTGTGTGTGTGTGTGTGTGTGTTGTGTGTGTGTGTGTTTTGTGTGTGTATGTGTGTTTGTGATGTGTGTGTGTGTGTGTGTACATATATATATATATATATATATATATATATATATATATATATATATATATATATATTTAAAACAACATAGGTTATTCAAATACAAGAATATTTATTATTTTATATCCAATATTATATCCAATTATAAGCTATACCCAGATAATTAATAGTTTCGAAAGTTGAATCGCAAATCTACCAAGTAAGATTCTCGTTCAAGTACGTTAGAATGTAAATGACAAGTAAATACAAGAAAACAGTGTTACAAAGTTATATATATATATATATATATATATATATATATATATATACACAAATGTTTTGTTTGTGTCTTGTGTAACACAGACCTCAACATATGTTTAAAGAGAGAATCAACTTATAGCTTTCCAAGTTGTGAAGGTTCAACGGTTCAACGTTCGATTTTAATCCTTCTTAAGTTTCCTAAAATAATAGAATTTTGTTTTCGATCATTTCTAAGCTACTTTGTTCACTGTAATTCATTGATAAAATTTTTAATTTTTTAAAGATATTTTTGTATCAGTTTCAGGTGCAACTAGTAAGTGGCAAGAACAACGAATCCGATTTCAGTGTTCTGTGGAATAAATATATTATGATAAATAGGAAGTAAGATGGATTTTTTATGTTTAAACAGCCTGGTTGCGTTGCTTGTGGCTGTTTCAGTTGTGTTTGGTGCCAAGCTCGAATAGAATGGTTGTCACTTCTGACCGCCCACTTGTATACTGCAAGATAAATAGTCCATTGTCATCTGAAATAGGTCTTTGAAGACTTGATTTCGATTTAAATAATAAAAAACTACAACCACATAGTTCGATTTCCATATTTTAAACTCTTCATTTACGACAAACATATTCATTTTATAACATTTATATTCAGCACGAGAATAGTAGGCCTATATAAACCTTTAAAGGAATGTAATGAAGTGTGTTATATTGTAACAGTTTATTTGATGTGTTAGTTATTGGTTAGCATTCCTAAGATAGGAACATTACCTTTGAGGAAATCGATTTAAGATAAAGAAATACTTTTCACCGTCGGGGAAGATGTGCACTTTCAAAGTAACACTTTCAAAGTATTAATATTGACAAGGTCTGCATAGTTATATCTTAGAGTCACTACCATTACTTATATGAACACTGTAAAAATCACCATAAGGTAAAATTTAAATGACACCATCATTTAAAATTTTGATAACAACCCTCAACCCTCTGTCATCAATTTTTATCACTGTTTCATTTCAGGTAGCTTACGGAAATTATCGAAAAACGTTTTCAATGAAGAGGCAAGGTGTTTGCAACATACAAAGGGTACCAAACAGTAGATGGAATGTGAGTAGCCTATAGCAATTTGCACCTCTATAGCAGCAGTAACATTGAGCATTGAATCTTGTCGTGCCGGATACAGCATTGAGCACTCCCAATATTTAAGTTCACTGCCAGCCATAGAATGGATTGTTTTGTTCCGCCTAGCCTAGTTGAAGAATAAGAGATATTCCATACGTCTTTTAGTGGAACAGAACATTTCGTGCGATACTTACAGAGGGTGATCACGACTAAGGTTAGGTTAGGTTAGACATGCATACACTTTGTCCACCTGTACATTACTAAAGCGTTTTTTTACTATTACGTTCTCTATCGTCTAGACCAGTGCTTCTCAAATGTTTTCTGAACATCGCCCACTTTCGAAATTTATAATTGTTTTTCGCCCACCTGATTTAAAAAAAAAACGCCATAATCTTAAAATTACCCACACATACATTCAAATACTTACATATAAGCTGAGAAATGAGGATTTTTAAGGTCATTTGTATCTTAATAGGTACATCCTGTTCGTTTAGATGTAAACATTAAATTTTTTCAAATAATATATCTAAAATCAATAACAATAATGAATTACATAATACTCGTACATGAATTTTTATATGTAATTAATTAATCAACACGAATACATATGTCTAATTGATGTGAAGGATGGATTTGATTGGTTTAGATCAATTTGTTGTGTCAGGAGTCACTTTTGTTATAAAAATTCTAAATTCTCCTCCCTTTTTAATCCATAACCTATTTTGTGGCAAGATTATTTACCCCACTAAACCCTCTCTCATCCCCGTAAGAAGAAGGAAAGGCTACAAACAATCTTTCTGTGACGCACCACAATCCAGGATAGAGCTGCCGAGTTTCATTTTGAATCCAAAATGCTTGGTAGTCTAGTTCGAACTTGTGCCTTAGTTCTTTATATGCAACACGCTCGACCAGCTCTTATGAAAGTGTTAGTAAGAAATATATTATTAGTAAGAAAAACCTTTTATAATATTAGTTATTAGTAGTAGTAGTATCACTTACATTATCTTTAGAACTACTAACCTGTAACTTGTTTCATCATCAGAATATCAATTTTGTCTACCCTTTAAGTTGTTATTGTTTCAAGTTAAGGGGGAGAGAGAAAATAATTCTAACCTCCGCAAACTAGAGTTCACATGTTCTTTCTTTCAAAGTAATGTCTTTCTTGTTTGGAAAGTAACTTTCTTTGTTAATAACAACCATATTACCCCTCTATTCCTTCCTGTATAGTCCTATAACCTAAGTACCTACCAAAATATCAGTTTACAAATTTAGTTTAGCATGCGATAGTAAAAATAAACAAAACGAAAACCCAAAGCATGAGGCGATACTTCTGAACCAATCAGAATATTCATGTATATAAATAAGGGTGGGAGTTTGTTTGAAAATTTCAGTTAGCGCGTCCTTGCAACGACCCCACTTCACTAAAAGTCTTTGAACGAGACGGACGTAATGGCATTTTCAGACATAACTTAGAAATTAGTAAGCTTCCAGTATTCAAAATTTAAGATGTCAAGGCCGGTACCAAATTTTATAAACGCAACTAAAGAAGAAGTCAGAAGTTCTGACACATTTATGTGTTTCAAATAAGTAAAAGTTTATATCATTTTTGTTTAAGAGCGCTGATTTGTAAGAGCAATGTGTTAAGTGATTAGTGTACAAAAACGATGTGCAATGTTTAATGGTATGTGGTAAAGATAAACAAAACGAAAACCCAAATGAGAACAACAATTGGGATATTTACTAGTAAACATAATGGAAATAGTGACGCTAAGGCTGCTACTCATTATTTCTACGATAATTGTAATTAATAGGAAAACCATCACTGTTATTAGATCGAAACCTAGTATTTTGGGCGTAGCTTTCTCACGGTATTTTGGTGTAACTTAATTTTACAGTAACACGCCGATAAAGAAATTCTTAAAGCAACAATCATTTACAACTCATTTAAATATAGCGATATAAATAAAGATAAATTTACTTTACAGTACGTGTAACGTTATTGCTACTATTTTATCCTTGTTGTTTAGTTTACTTATTTAAGCTAAACGCGAAACAATAAAAGAAATCCAAATGCACTTATTATCTAAAGTGTTCACTGTAGAGTAACATAAAACTCCGTCCGCCTACATGCTCGTGTACGTTTACAAATGGCTTACCAGAGAATAAATATTCAATACATTAATATATAATATATTTAAAGTCATAAGCAAAGAAGAAATGCACAGTACACCTAATGTCTTATATACATACTATTTGTTTACGTACATGAGTATTGTGCACAATAAAATAAACTATTATATTCAAATATAATAGTGTTTTCTAATTGAATTGCTAATATGAAATTCTAATTTTTCCAGAGTTGTGTTAGGTTTAATGTAACACAAATATTTGTAATATTTTATTTCTTAGGTTTATGATCTTTGAAGACAAGTAGGTGAGTAGACTATATAGAAAGTTGGATGCAGATACCTATCTTTCGACTTGACTTTACACCCATTACTTAGAAAACATAAATATGTAGTTCTTGTAAATTACTTTGAATAAATAAAAGTTTAACATGACGAAAAGTAGAGTAGAAAGCAAAAAGCTAGAAAATTGTGGGTTATTTAATATTCAGAAAGTGAAAAACTACCTTCACGAATTAAATATTAAAATGAATGATATCTTGAATCGGATGGTTTACTTCAGTTCTTGGTCCACGACCGGTAGGACCAAAAGACCTACTGTAAGGCCTGCACTGTCACCGGTCCGTCCTTGGGACGAGACGAGTGCTACGACCAGAACGATCCCTTTCTAACGCTTTTCCAGAACTAATAGTCCCAGGTACAGTAAAATTGGATATTTAAGGATCTCTGTTGTCTTTACATAAGTGCCGGAACAGCTGACTTTGGTCTTGGGTCTAGATAGATAGGGACCGTAGCCCGACCTGCCAACTAGGCCGCACTGGCCACATGTGCGTTTTTGAAGCTGAATCCTTACCGTAAAAAGATTCTACATTTGTAGGCAGGTTGTAGAGGGAAGCCGTTGGCCGCACTCAGAGTCAGACAAGAAAACCCGTCTTTAAGGGCAGACAACGGTTGGATAGCCCCAAGTCAAATTTCTAGCTGCAATCGACGCTGGTTTCTAACACTAATTAATAAAATCTCTCAAGTGTGTTCAGTGTCGTAGGAAATTCTCAGACAGGGCCAGATTTGCATTTTGGAAGTACACGTTGCAATAAAAAGAAACTGCTACAATCGTGGTCTATTGTGGCCATCACCAGGCGCCTTTGAATCCGCTTCTTTTCACGCTGAGCTTCCAGCTTCAAAATACTTAAATGAACTAATCTAGCTTAACCCTTGATAGCTGACCACATATTGGTATTATGACTATAATGAATGCTTGAGTACGGATAGCTGCCTTTCGACTCCCACCCAGAAGACAAACAACAGACAAAATGTTTGAAGGAAAAAGATAAAAACGAAAAATGAAGAACTGAAAGTAGAAAGCTAGAACCGTGGGCTACAAACTAATTTAGCGTGTGAAACACTGTTTTTATGAATTCAGCTCATCTTCAAACGGTTGAATAACATCAGTTCAGAAACAGGGTTTTTGATAACATTACCAGTGTGTATATGTCCAAAAGCCTAACTATAAGGCTGAACTGGTGACTATCCCGTCCCTGGGACGATTGTTCCATCTAGAGCCTACAGTTTCAAAAGCTTTTCCAAAGCTACTTGGGAGCAGTAAAAAGCCTTCCGAATGGTCGCTATTTCTTAGGACTAGTATACTTCTTATACTTCTCCAGATAGTGCAATACAGTTTACAAACACTACAGCTGTTTTTAGCATAAAATGTTCATTAATAGAGAATGATATAATTTCTATGTTATAAACTTAGCTAATGAGAACAATGCACCAAAAGAAAATACTGAAAGGGTGTATTCAAAATCTCACTTAAGTCACCGAAACTAATCTGCGACTAATCAAACTTTATCGAGATTTTGCGTTCATTCTTCTACTATTTATTATATTATAGCCTGAAGCCGTCACAGTATACCAAATTGTTTGTCAGAGTAACTTCATTCAAAATTAAAAGTTTTAAAAATCGTAAATTGTTTCTTTATGTTATATGCCTTCTGTAAGTGGTTTGATCTTTACCGTAATAAAAGCATTATAATATTAGACTACGATTGGAGTATAATATTAGAGTACGTTTCTGTCAACTTTATTTTATAAATTTTAGTTTTGACTTTTTAGAATGACAATAATAACAAATTTTCGACTATTTCAAAACTAATTTTGAAATTTGAGAGAAAATAAGATTGTTTGCATTACCAACTACAGGCAAGTTTACCCTGAATCATAAGATGAAAAGGTGTTATAAGTTAAATAGTCCTAATTCACTGCTCTGTACAAAATGAAATAACAAATTTTTATATGGTTTTATATTCTTCAACTATTATTTCAAGACTTGTATATTATTACTCAATTGTTAGTGTTAAAGTTAAAAAAAAAAATAATAATTTATTCCAATTTGCCGCGAGGAAAGAGAGAGATTTAAGATTTTTAAAATTTTTTAAAGTATATACATAGTGTATATAGGCCTACATATATTGAAAAATATATGAATAAGTGTTTTCAAAAATAATCCTTAAAATTTACAACATAAAGTAAAGCTATTGACTTTAGTTCAAACCAATTTCATCGCAAGTCGTTTAAGTTTTGCCATATTGCTTTGCTACGTTAGCAGGAAATATATGTTTGCAGACGGGGTACGTGTGGGTAGATCCTTACAAAGAGGGTGGATCTCCACAACTGTGCAAACAATGCAAGAATCAAGACAGAACGATAAACGCACGCGTTGCCTACGCCACCTTGATTTATACAGTCATTATGCAGGCATTGGACATTGGAAGGCGCTCACTTGCTCCGATAACTTCCTTGGAAATATGCGCCATCACAGAAATACATCGAAAAGGACATCTCAATTATGTTCCTATCTATTGAATTATTTTTACATCAGAGCGGATACTTTCCGAGAGACAAATGGGGCCTGGTCGGGGGGATTTCGCAGTGGGTTATATCTAGTGAATTACAGTCATCGAGGCGGGTGTAGGCACAGGGACACGACGACAATTTACGATTTTTACAAAGACCTACTTATATTTTTAAAACAACATCTGTTCTTTGCATCTCTTTCTTTGTGCTTATAGGTACACAAATATGTAAACAATGAAAACATCCATAAAATGGTCATGTTACTGAATCTAGTAACTAAAACTACCAGTTAACGATTTAATAAAATGTTATTAATTTAATGTACACTACTAATATTTAAATCTTTTAGACGTATAACTCCTCAAGGTTGACGATTTAAAATATATTAAAATAAACTAAAAATAATAATTTGTCTGTTTTTATATTTACTATGAACAGATAAAAAATTGGCATACATAATTTATGTTTATTCGTCTTCATTACCTTGAAGTTATTATTATATTCATTTTTATTTTATGCTATTAAGTATTTCTCACAAATTTTAGAATTGTTTATATTGATATTTGAATTACCGTACATACAGGCATTTGTAGATATTTAAAATATATGTTATATATATATATATATATATATATATATATTTGAGTACATTTATCTGCCTTTCCTAATATTACAATAATTTCCTCTGTTGACGCGTTTTGGAATAACTCCATTTTTAAAACTTAAATCGTACTTCTAAGAGCACGATTTAAGTTTAGAAAATGGATCCATTCCGAAATGCGTCAAAAGAAAAAATACACTAATCTTAGGAAAGTCAGGTAAATGTATTCAATTACATTCATAAATATTCCAAATATATGTCCGTATATATATATATATATATATATATATATATATATATATATATATATACAATTGTAGAATCCAGATGTGGTTATAGAGCTATCATGTACTTAGAAAAATTTTGATAATGCTGATACTTGTTTATTGTAACTTTTAATGTATTTCCATCGTAGCTGAACAACAGTTTAGAAACAACGTTTCTTCTTAGCTAGAAAAAGCTAAACGTTCAATGCTTTGACTCATAAGTACTAAGTGGTCATAGTGAACACGATTTTAAACCTACCAATTAGTATACAGTATTTGGATAACGACCTAAGATGTGTCCCAAGATATTGTGTTACTGTATTTAGAGACAGGATTCTACTTTGGATTCCATTCGTTAAGGGACAGTATTCAATTTGCAGAACATGTGATCGTATGGCTAACAACAAAAAATGTTGATCATTGTGGGACGACTCGATCAATTCTTGTAGATGCATCTGTCCAACTGTTAGGCTTTCAGAATCTTTCAACATATTCACCTTTGATGTGGAAATGTCTTTATCTCTTAGATGGACATTATTACACCGAAAGTAATATACCTTTTTTATTTTCAACTTGAGTTTTTTTCATTTTTCTATGTATTTATTTAGGAAGTATAAGTTCTAAGTTTCCCTTAATGACTTAGACCTTTGGTGCACCCCTTTGAGAACATGCATTTTTCAGCCTTGAAGACGTTTGATCGACATTTATCTAAGTTCATGTTTTACACTCCATTTTTAATAGGTTTCATAATTGTTTTTACTCATGGCTTTGCAACATTTTCAGGAGATTTTCTCTTGGAATTTATTAAATATTCGAGAACATCTAACTGGTTGTGGAATGTATGAATCTTCTTGGGATTTTCCTTTTTTTTATAAATCGTGCATACGATAGCAAAAGAGACTCGTTTCCTTGCAATGTTGACTCGTCCAGCTGTAATGCAAACTTGCCGTTTTCAAGTGTTCACGCAGTGTCTCTTCAATGTTCTCCGACATCTCGTCAATCATCTTTATACAGTATTATTGGTCAAATATAATTTCTTAGTAACATCAAAGACAAGTTTATAGATCATTGTTGGTAAAACGTCTTTAATCACAAAATCAACTCTTCCCCAATCGTGTGTGGTTTTTTTCGAGATTCTAGACTCTATACAATTAAAAGAAAAAAAACAAGGTATAGTTTTTAGATATTAATTAGAACATATTATTTGTATATTACCGGAGCAGTTTTTTCAAGACGGGTCTTAATCAGTAGCCTCTTGTCGTCAGAACACTCTGTGTATCCTATTTATTTGCTCAGATGGATTGTAGTTCTTACGTGCAGGACATCTGAAACGAAAAGACCTCTACTACCGAAATAATAAAAGTGATTACGAGTACAAGGCTAGGGAAGGCGAAAACTATTGGAAATATCTCTAGCCTAAGGACATGCTTAGCACCATTGTGCCCGAATGGATTTTGTATACAATAATACACACTTCATTGATAAAAAATTGGTCTTGACCTAAAAGTTAAAATGTTTCCGACGAAATAGTTGTAGCGAATTATGGCGAATATTATGATGAAATTTACATTTTAGCCTAAACATTTATTCAGGAATGTTGTTACGTATTCATTTTCTTGACAAGAAATGTGTTTTCTACAATTTTTCAAACAAAAAATGAACTTGTTTATTAAAGCTTGTTTCTTAGATGAAATCATTTTCTGGCCGTGCAACGACTAAACCTGCTGTTTTCTTCCTAATCCATCATTTTCTACTTTATATTGTTCTATAAAAGTGTTTCTACTTCTTCTGGTCAAACTTTACACTCGTGTTCACTCACTCGATCGTCATTTTCTGGTACATTATATTAGAGTAGCTTACTACCTGGTGAAAACAAATCGGTCTATTTTTAGTGTTGACATATTCACTTTATTATTATCTTCAGTTAGTTCAGACTCAGATTTCATAGCTCTGCTAAGATTTCACGTACATTACTAAGCTTGTGTAAAATATTAACCTACAATTATAGAGACATTTACAATAATGTGTACAATCGATGAAAAGTATAGGTTAGTACTGTCTTTATGTAGCATGTTTTACGGATGGGGCAATAAAATCATAAGTAACCCGAGATGCAGTATATGACAATATGCCTACTTTATCTTGAAAGGGGGAAAATTCCTGGCACCATTATAGCATTTCAGTGCTATATAGGGAGGGAAAGTAATAAATACAGTTGCATTGTAAAGTGTATGTAGATAAGGGACAAATCCCTGGCACCATTATAGCATTTCAGGGCTATATAGGGAGGTAAAGTAATAAATACAGTTATATTGTAAAATGTATGTCGATAAGGGAAAAATCCCTGGCACCATTATAGCATTTCAGTGCTATATAGGGAGGGAAAGTACAAAATACAGTTGTATTGTAAAATGTATGTAGATAAGGGAAAAATCCCTGGCACCATTATAGCATTTCAGTGCTATATAGGGAGGGAAAGTAATAAATACAGTTGTATTGCAAAGTGTATGTAGATAAGGGAAAAATACCTGGCACCATTATAGCATTTCAGTGCTATATAGGGAGGGAAAGTAATAAATACAGTTGTATTGCAAAGTGTATGTAGATAAGGGAAAAATACCTGGCACCATTATAGCACTTCAGGGCTATATAGGGAGGGAAAGTAATAAATACAGTTGTATTGCAAAGTGTATGCAGATAAGGGAAAAATCCCTTGCACCATTATAGCACTTCAGGGCTATATAGGGAGGTAAAGTAATAAATACAGTTGTATTGTAAAATGTATGTAGATAAGGGAAAAATCCCTGGCACCATTATAGCATTTCAGTGCTATATAGGGAGGGAAAGTAATAAATAGAGTTGTATTGTAAAATGTATGTAGATAAGGGAAAAATCCCTGGCACCATTATAGCATTTCAGTGCTATATAGGGAGGGAAAGTAATAAATACAGTTGTATTGTAAAATGTATGTAGATAAGGGAAAAGTCCCTAGCACCAATATAGCATTTCAGGGCTATATAGGGAGGGAAAGTAATAAATACAGTTGTATTGTAAAATGTATGTAGATAAGGGAAAAATCCCTGACACCATTATAGCATTTCAGTGCTATATAGGGAGGGAAAGTAATAAATACAGTTGTATTGTAAAATGTATGTAGATAAGGGAAAAATCCCTGGCACCATTATAGCATTTCAGTGCTATATAGGGAGGGAAAGTTATAAATAGAGTTGTATTGTAAAATGTATGTAGATAAGGGAAAAATCCCTGGCACCATTATAGCATTTCAGTGCTATATAGGGAGGGAAAGTAATAAATACAGTTGTATTGTAAAATGTATGTAGATAAGGGAAAAGTCCCTAGCACCAATATAGCATTTCAGGGCTATATAGGGAGGGAAAGTAATAAATACAGTTGTATTGTAAAATGTATGTAGATAAGGGAAAAATCCCTGGCACCATAATAGCACTTCAGGGCTATATAGGGAGGGAAAGTAATAAATACAGTTGTATTGCAAAGTGTATGTAGATAAGGGAAAAATCCCTTGCACCATTATAGCACTTCAGGGCTATATAGGGAGGTAAAGTAATAAATACAGTTGTATTGTAAAATGTATGTAGATAGGGGAAAATCCCTGACACCAATATAGCATTTCAGGGCTATATAGGGAAGGAAAGTAATAAATTCCGTTGTATTGTAAAATGTATGTAGATAAGAGAAAAATCCCTTGCACCATTATAGCATTTCAGTGCTATATAGGGAGGGAAAGTAATAAATACAGTTGTATTGTAAAATGTATGTAGATAAGGGAAAAATCCCTGGCACCATTATAGCATTTCAGTGCTATATAGGGAGGGAAAGTAATAAATACAATTGTATTGTAAAATGTATGTAGATAAGGGAAAAATCCCTGGCACCATTATAGCATTTCAGTGCTATATAGGGAGGGAAAGTAATAAATACAGTTGTATTGCAAAGTGTATGTAGATAAGGGAAAAATCCCTGGCACCATTATAGCATTTCAGTGCTATATAGGGAGGGAAAGTAATAAATACAGTTGTATTGTAAAATGTATGTAGATAAGGGAAAAATTCCTGGCACCATTATAGCATTTCAGTGCTATATAGGGAGGGAAAGTAATATATAGAGTTGTATTGTAAAATGTATGTAGATAAGGGAAAAATCCCTGGCACCATTATAGCATTTCAGTGCTATATAGGGAGGTAAAGTAATAAATACAGTTGTATTGCAAAGTGTATGTAGATAAGGGAAAAATCTCTGGCACCATTATAGCACTTCAGGGCTATATAGCGAGGGAAAGTAATAAATACAGTTGTATTGCAAAGTGTATGTAGATACGGGAAAAATCCCTGGCACCATTATAGCATTTCAGTGCTATATAGGGAGGGAAAGTAATAAATACAGTTGTATTGTAAAATGTATGTAGATAAGGGAAAAGTCCCTAGCACCAATAT
>JBAIZL010000002.1:61906728-61974228 GCA_036971475.1 Prosapia bicincta
CCTATATAGCCCTGAAGTGCTATAATGGTGCCAGGTATTTTTCCCTTATCTACATACACTTTGCAATACAACTGTATTTATTACTTTCCCTCCCTATATAGCACTGAAATGCTATAATGGTGCCAGGGATTTTTCCCTTATCTACATACATTTTACAATACAACTGTATTTTGTACTTTCCCTCCCTATATAGCACTGAAATGCTATAATGGTGCCAGGGATTTTTCCCTTATCGACATACATTTTACAATATAACTGTATTTATTACTTTACCTCCCTATATAGCCCTGAAATGCTATAATGGTGCCAGGGATTTGTCCCTTATCTACATACACTTTACAATGCAACTGTATTTATTACTTTCCCTCCCTATATAGCACTGAAATGCTATAATGGTGCCAGGAATTTTCCCCCTTTCAAGATAAAGTAGGCATATTGTCATATACTGCATCTCGGGTTACTTATGATTTTATTGCCCCATCCGTAAAACATGCTACATAAAGACAGTACTAACCTATACTTTTCATCGATTGTACACATTATTGTAAATGTCTCTATAATTGTAGGTTAATATTTTACACAAGCTTAGTAATGTACGTGAAATCTTAGCAGAGCTATGAAATCTGAGTCTGAACTAACTGAAGATAATAATAAAGTGAATATGTCAACACTAAAAATAGACCGATTTGTTTTCACCAGGTAGTAAGCTACTCTAATATAATGTACCAGAAAATGACGATCGAGTGAGTGAACACGAGTGTAAAGTTTGACCAGAAGAAGTAGAAACACTTTTATAGAACAATATAAAGTAGAAAATGATGGATTAGGAAGAAAACAGCAGGTTTAGTCGTTGCACGGCCAGAAAATGATTTCATCTAAGAAACAAGCTTTAATAAACAAGTTCATTTTTTGTTTGAAAAATTGTAGAAAACACATTTCTTGTCAAGAAAATGAATACGTAACAACATTCCTGAATAAATGTTTAGGCTAAAATGTAAATTTCATCATAATATTCGCCATAATTCGCTACAACTATTTCGTCGGAAACATTTTAACTTTTAGGTCAAGACCAATTTTTTATCAATGAAGTGTGTATTATTGTATACAAAATCCATTCGGGCACAATGGTGCTATGCATGTCCTTAGGCTAGAGATATTTCCAATAGTTTTCGCCTTCCCTAGCCTTGTACTCGTAATCACTTTTATTATTTCGGTAGTAGAGGTCTTTTCGTTTCAGATGTCCTGCACGTAAGAACTACGATCCATCTGAGCAAATAAATAGGATACACAGAGTGTTCTGACGACAAGAGGCTACTGATTAAGACCCGTCTTGAAAAAACTGCTCCGGTAATATACAAATAATATGTTCTAATTAATATCTAAAAACTATACCTTGTTTTTTTTCTTTTAATTGTATAGAGTCTAGAATCTCGAAAAAAACCACACACGATTGGGGAAGAGTTGATTTTGTGATTAAAGACGTTTTACCAACAATGATCTATAAACTTGTCTTTGATGTTACTAAGAATTACAAAATATAATTATTGGATGTAGGCCTATTATATTTGACCAATAATACTGTATAAAGAAGATTGACGAGATGTCGGAGAACATTGAAGAGACACTGCGTGAACACTTGAAAACGGCAAGTTTGCATTACAGCTGGACGAGTCAACATTGCAATGAAACGAGTCTCTTTTGCTATTGTATGCACGATTTATAAAAAAAGGAAAATCCCAAGAAGATTCATTACATTCCACAGTTTGAAAACAGTTATGAAACTTATTAAAAATAGAGTGTAAAACATGAACTTAGATAAATGTCGATCAAACGTCTTCAAGGCTGAAAAATTCATGTTCTCAAAGGGTTGCACCAAAATTCTATGTCATTAAGGGAAACTTAGAACTTATACTTCCTAAATAACTACATAGAAAAATGAAAAAAAACTCAAGTTGAAAATAAAAAAGGTATATTACTTTCGGTGTAATAATGTCCATCTAAGAGATAAAGGCATTTCCACATCAAGGGTGAATATGTTGAAAGATTCTGAAAGCCTAACAGTTGGACAGATGCATCTACAAGAATTGATCGAGTCGTCCCACAATGATCAACAGTTTTTTGTTGTTAGCCATACGATCACATGTTCTGCAAATTGAATACTGCCCCTTAACGAATGGACACCAAGGTAGAATCCTGTCTCTAAATACAATAACACAATATCTTGGGACACACCTTAGGTCGTTATCCAAATACTGTATACTAATTTGTAGGTTAAAAATCGTTTTCACTATGACCACTTAGTCAAACCATTGAACGTTTAGCTTCTTCTAGCTAAGAAGAAACGTTGTTTCTAAACTGTTGTTCAGCTGCGGTGGAAGTACATTAAAAGTTGCAATAAACAATTAAAAAAATACTCAGAAACAATAAATCATTTAGAAAAGAGCTCGTGAGAACTTTCAGGAATTGTTAAATTTAAACAGCCAAAAAATCAGGATAATTAAGGGAAACAAAACACAACTTAGAAAATATTTGAAGATCAAACAGCAGAAGGTTTACAGCCGATTATTAACCCAAAAAATGTAATTAGTAAACACATGGTAACAGTAAACTCGATGCGAGCTGAACAGATGAGGTTGGGCGAGAGAATCTGTGAGTAAAACATAACTACAATTTACACCTCTGAAACGAAATTTTAAAAACGCTATTTAGCGTTTAAAGCAAGTACTAATTTATTCCATGTTTTCTTGAGTTACTAGTTTTTCACTAAAAACCCTTGAACATATATTATTATGTTACATTTTCTTATAGTAGCACTTATTTTTTTGATAATTGAGGACGGCCGTTTTGGGTGTCTTTTATCCAACTCAGACCGTAACTCCAATTTAACTAAATCTTGTTACCATACTAATATATTTTAAGGCATTTATAGTGCCTAAGATATATAAATTTTAGAACTTAATTCTTTTTTGAACAAATTTGGTCATAGTAGATTATTTTCGAGACATTTCTTGCGAATATTATGATTAGAGTAACTTGTTTCTTTTTATTTAGAGAGTAGTGAATTTTCTCGTATTGCCAAAACCTCAAACAAAAAATTCACAAAACCTTAGGGCACTAATGTGGTATAGTATAATAATGAAAAAAGTAAAACCAAATCGCAATTGGCAAACACGTAATGGTTATTATAAACGTTTGTAAGGCTATGGTATTACTTGTATTTTGAAAACTATTTGCTATCTGATATAGTTTCTTCTTACAACACATTCTAATCAATAACTATTGCAATTGTTTTCATAGTCGTCAAATAAAAAGAGTATAGAGTTTTAAGCGTTAACACAATATGCAAATGCAGAGATTATTTCCCCTGACGTAGGCTTACAATGTACTGTTTCAGAGGTAATAAGATGCAGCGGACGGGCACGAACATGTGTTTCTGATAGTTTTCATATCCACGGTGCACAAATTAATGCCTACACGAAGATCTTGTCGCCGCGCTAGCCTTGCAGCCCTATTTTTCTTGTCACTAGCGACAATTATACTTGTATCTTGGTCTGCCTTTCTGAAGACTTTATTTCTCAGTGTCAGGTTCCAAGATGGTTGTTGTCTCTGTTTGCACGTTGTATATAGGACTTCACGCAGCACATTATGTTTTATGGGCGATATCTTGCTCTCTATCTACGGTTACCGCCTCTAGCTTTTCTCTTCATACGTTTTGCAATTGAACACATTATGCAACGCTAGATTAATTGAGAGAGAATGAAATTAAATGTTTCAACAAATGTGTAATATAGTTAAATCTGTTTCACGTGAGATTAGTTAGTCTTCGGCTGATTAGAAATAAATATATAGTGATACAACTTAGATTACCCTCTAAATATTAAGATACAGTATGTTTTACTTGCTTATTGACCAAAAAAATGCAAGCGGCAAATTTTGAGCAAACTACAAGGTCAAAAAGAATTAACAACCCATCAATCATAAAGTAATCAGATTAATATAAAGAGGATTAACCACTACAAAGATATTATATGTTTGAGTACATTTTTCTGCCATTCCTAACTTTTCAAAATTTTCTTCTGTTGGCGCGTTTCAGATTAACTCTACTTTCAAAACTTCAATAGTACTACGCGAGTACTCTTGAAGTGTTGAAAATAGATTTAATCCAAAACGAGTCAACAGAAGAGAATATTAAAACGTAGGAATGGCAGAAAAATGGACTCAAACATATAGAAATATTCCTAACTGAAATGAAGATGAGTATTTTAATAATTTCACTACAAAGATATTATTTAAATATTTTAAACTATAGTTTATATTTAGGTATATTATCATAATTGGCATGGGCAGTTTGTATTTTCGCTTATTATAGCTTTCTCATAAATAATTTTCAAATAGTAGAAAAACATATGGTCAGTTCAAATAGTTGAAACAGGTTAGTTGAAACAAATAGTTGAAATCATATTAGTAGACATATTTCGATGTACTCTGAATTTCGATTTAAAAACTTTATTTAATCATGTAACGTTTAGATTTGTTTGGTAAGTTTATCTATTTTTGGTTTGAGACCGTATAACGTTCTAAGGTTTTTATTCATTTGTCGTAGCTGGTTTTGGATTTATTTGATTTAAATAAAAATTAAACCTAAAAATTATATGTGGAACATCTACACATGAATTGCGATAAAAAAGAGGATTTTTCAAATGATTGGAGAGTTATGGTTCCTTCAAAGGATTGCCATATTTTTCTTATTTAAGCACTTCCAAGAATATCCACCAATCAAAATTTTCTCTGAATTTTATTACTATTACCTGAATCACATCATCAAGATAAATCATGACAATGCAAGTTTAAACTTTTTATTTTCAATACATTTTTGAAGAACGCAGTACAAGCAATAAAATCACTGCCTAGCAGAATATTATAACAATTATTGTAAACAATTTGGCGAAATAAAGCAGGCTCTACATGAATACATATAGGCCACAACTACGTTACGTATACGCTATAGCTACGTCACGTATACGCTACTGTAAATAATTGTAAACGTTTTTTTTATGTGTTTAAATCAATTATGATATTTGTTTGAACATCAGAAAGAAACAATCCATCGGGGTGTACTCAACAGCTGACTCATCTGACCCATCTGATAGGATCTGTTCTGCACGGATGACCGTCCAGGGTGAAAGTTCAGAGGAACAGAACCGGTGACACGCCGCGGGAACAATTGCTTTTAACTGTGTTACACACGGACAAATATGGTGCTCAAATCGTCTTTTTATATACTATTGTGTTCTGAATGCAGGAAGTTAATGGATGAAACCGGAAAGGAGATGTTCGTAAATAATTCCCTTAGCCTCTGAGTAGGCTATGCTTTCATTTAACAAAAACTCTACATGTCTCCATTTTGCAAGAACTAATTTCTGTTACAGAACATTATTATTTCAAGACGATATACATCAATCAGAAGCCTTCAGATCGATATGATTACCATTAGACGTTTTTTTAAATCTCAAATATTTTGTTTTACTACTTTTTAGACGTCAAATCTTTCATTTTCATCTATAGATATTTTATTGAGAAGAAAAAAGGAGTGTTATCATAAGAAACAAAATTGAGTGTACATCCTTCAACACATCAAAACACCAAAAAAACTAAATATGTTTTACAGAAATTTATATGTTTAGGGTTATGAAATAGCCTATAAAATAAAATGAATAACAATTTAAACATATTTTATAAAACAATACAAACAAGAAACAAATGACAACAATGTGCAAACAAATTAAAAATACATGATAAAAAGAACTATGTGAATAAGTATAGTACTTATGTGACTAAGTATCTATACTAAACAATAAACAAATAACCAGGTATAGGTGAACATTCATAATTGTGCAAATGAAGCAATAAAAAAAAAGTAGAGAAAAACATTAACTAAGCCAAATTTGCCTGAACATTTAATTTACCTAAACAATATCATAATCGTTATAATAAAAATAGTACTGAATTAGTTAACTAACTTCATTCAAAAACAAATATATATATATATATATATATATATATATATATATATATATAGGCTATAATTTATAAAACTATATATAAACAAATATATATTTATTTAATTATAATTATATTATACATATATTAAATATATGTATATATATATATATATATATTTATATATATATATATATATATATATATATATATATATATATATATATTTATATATATATATATATATATATATATATATATATATATATATATATATATATATATATATATATATATATATATATATATATATGATGAATAATTACTATCTGGAGTATATCCGTTCATTCTGCAGTCCATAAATTCGCAGTTCCAACGTTTCGCTAGAATCTCATCCAGCATTGACGAGGTGAACCCAACAACAGTAGTCTCGCTCTTCTACTGTTATTGGGTTCACCTCGTCAATGCTGGATGAGATTCTAGCAAAACGTCGGAACTGCGAATTTATGCACTGCAGAATGAACGGATGTACTCCAGATAGTAACTATTTATCCTATTTTTCCATCAGTGGATAAAGTATCAGCATATATATATATATATATATATATATATATATATATATATATATATATATATACACACACACACACACACACAGTTATGGCTCCGTATCCGGTATCCGCGGTTTACATTATGCTGTCACGCTGAGAATTGAAGAACAGTTGATGTTCAACTGTTCGTAAATCTTAAACAGCCATCTCTGACATGGACACTGGAAAAATTTTGAGAAGTTTCCGGATGGTAAAAAGTTTGAATGGAAAAATAATGGATTACGGCCCACTTAGGGAACGTAGAATTAAATTTACCAGAATGATTACGGATGCCATACAGCTTCTTCAGCAAGTCTTCATTCAGCTAAATGAAAAAAAAAACAACCCCATATCACAATGTTTATCAAGTAGAAAAAAAATGCCAATTATCGATTCATCTGACCCGTCAATATCGTCAGCATCACTATCCGTAATTTACTGTTCTTTTTCGAACACCGTGTCTTTTCCTCTTTTAGATGAACTCTTACTAAAATTTCCTTGTTCTTAACTTCAACTTGAAACTTATTTTCGTACGTAGTCATTTTTTTAACGTGTAAATTATGACGATTATTATTCATACATATTATCTGCACAACTCTATTAATAATTTCTCAAATTCAAATAAATGCCTGTTGTTAGTAACAACAAATGGTATATTGTACTGTACACTACGTGATGGTAAGTACAAACTGTAATCTCAATAGACTTACTTTACATAACCTTAGCAGACCGTAATATTTTATAAATTATACAGTATGCACTTATGCAGTTCACGTAGTTATGTACGTGTACTACTGTATACTGTAATTGCCTGTATATGTAGTATTTCTGTGTTAACGAGGATATCTCATCTCTTCCTTATTATATGTGGCTTCAAGTAGCTGCGGTAATTTTAGACACCATTACTCATGGAAATACAACTTTTACACTTGTATATTATAATATATATAATTAATATGTGTATAATACAATTATATAATATCGCAATTGTATTTTTTAATACAATTATATATAATAATAGACAAACACAATACAAATCCCAGACCTACAAAAGAATTATGAACTTTATGAACATTTCTGTTACTAGATAACCGCTTTCATTTGATTTGGTTACCTGATTTAACAAGAAGATGTATATAACACACTCACACACACGCGTGCTTGTTTGTGTGTGTATGTGTGTGTAAATGAGCGAGTGTGTGTGTTTGTGTGTGTGTGTGTTTTTGTGTGTGTGAGGGAGGGGGAGTGTGTGTGTATGTATGTGTGTCAGTGTGTGTGTGTGTGTGTGTGTGTGTGTGTGTGTGTGTGTGTGTGTGTGTGTGTGTGTGTGTGTGTATGAGTGTGTGTGTGTGTGTGTATGAGTGTGTGTGAGTGTGTTGTGTTGTGTGTGTGTGTTTGTGTGTGTGTGTGTGTGTGTGTGAGTGTGTTTTGTGTGTGTGTGTGTATGAGTGTGTGTGAGTGTGTGTTGTGTGTGTGTGTGTGTGTGTGTGTGTGTGTGTGTGTGTGTGTGTGTGTGTGTGTGTGTGTGTGTGTGGTTCGTAGATTAACGTACGTCAACCGCTTAAGGCTGTAATTAGACTAGCCGCAGAAGAATGTGTGGGGTTTTGTTTAATTAAGTCATTAAGGACTGTGTGGCGCCCGGAGTGTCACAAGTGAAGAGCCTCCTTGGCTTAGGATTTGTTTCATTTTAAAAAATACTTTCTCATGTTGTTGATTTTAACACTGTCGGCGTTGCTCGTGCAAATCCATAAGCATTGTCATTTTTATATTCAATGTTTTAATTTTAATATGACAGTTAAAAACCAATAATATTATAGACATAGTTACATATAAAAAAAAATATCACTATATAAAATTTACAGTTTTATTTTATTAAATTTCCACGACAACTTTGAATACGGAGGACAGAATTTAAATAGGCGCCTTGCCCGTTTTTTATTTATAGACTGCATTTTTTACAAACCCACCTGGGGGGTATTTTATGTGATACGAGTTTACATTTATAGCCACATTAGCAACAAATAATACTAAGTTTTTTAAAGCAACAAATTACCTTAACATAACATTACATAGTTAATTTGCTTATTCAAACCACTTAAATATTGTTACATGGCAGAAGGTTAATATTTGCAACCTGGTCCGTGTAGGTTTCTGTGCAGAAATATTGTGAAATTTTGAACATGGCTTGGGACTTTATTTAGGTTTACTCAAGTTTCTTACCTTGAATAACAAGTTTTAATAACTGATTTTATTATAATGATTTTGGTTAGTTATTTACACTAAATGGTTAATATCTATCTAATGTAATATTACTTAATTATATAATTGTATGATAATAATAATAATAAAACTTTATATACAAAGATGTAAACATGCCATTTTGAGTCACGATTAAGTGGTGAGAAGGTGTAATGCAGCAATATTCTTTTTATTCGATTCAGTAGTGAGAAGGTGTAATGCAGCATTATTATATTTTATTCGATTTATTGGTGAGCAGGTGTAATGCAGCATTATTCTATTTTATTCGATTCAGTGGTGAGCAGGTGTAATGCAGCATTATTATATTTTATTCGATTCAGTGGTGAGCGGGTGTAATGCAGCATTATTATATTTTATTCGATTCAGTGGTGAGCAGGTGTAATGCAGCATTATTCTATTTTATTCGATTCAGTGGTGAGCAGGTGTAATGCAGCATTATTCTATTTTATTCGATTCAGTGGTGAGCAGGTGTACTGCAGCATTATTCTATTTTATTCGATTCAGTGGTGAGCAGGTGTAATGCAGCATTATTCTATTTTATTCGATTCAGTGGTGAGCAGGTGTAATGCAGCATTATTCTATTTTATTCGATTCAGTGGTGAGCAGGTGTACTGCAGCATTATTCTATTTTATTCGATTCAGTGGTGAGCAGGTGTAATGCAGCATTATTCTATTTTATTCGATTCATTGGTGAGCAGGTGTAATGCAGCATTTTTCTATTTTATTCGATTCAGTGGTGAGCAAGTGAATTGCAGCATTATTCTATTTTATTCGATTCAGTGGTGAGCAGGTGTAATGCAGCATTATTCTATTTTATTCGATTCAGTGGTGAGCAGGTGTAATGCAGCATTATTCTATTTTATTCGATTCAGTGGTGAGCAGGTGTAATGCAGCATTATTATATTTTATTCGATTCAGTAGTGAGCAGGTGTAATGCAGCATTATTCTATTTTATTCGATTCAGTGGTGAGCAGGTGTAATGCAGCATTATTATATTTTATTCGATTCAGTGGTGAGCAGGTGTAATACAGCATTATTCTATTTTATTCGATTCAGTGGTGAGCAGGTGTAATGCAGCATTATTCTATTTTATTCGATTCAGTGGTGAGCAGGTGTAATGCAGCATTATTCTATTTTATTCAATTCAGTGGTGAGCAGGTGTAATGCAGCATTATTCTACTTTATTCGATTCAGGGGTGATCATTATTCTATTTATTGATAATGCCAACGATATAGATTGGAGAAAACATTCAAAATAACTGTCGTTGAAATTTAACAGTCTTGTTTATGAAAAGTATTCAATAAATACTTTTAATATTAAATCATCTATATCTATATAAATTTATTTATATTATTACAGTCTAATGTATAATCATTACGGCGATTCATAATTATTTTGTTGATTCGAAAATTAAATACCGTATATTCTTAAAATATTTTATTAAAGGATTTATTATTTTATGAGTCCAATGATTTATTGTGTTTGAAATTGTAATTACAATGCATTTTCGCAAAATGTAAATTTTGTATCAATTATTTACCCTTAAACGTCTTACCCATTATTATACCCAAGATATTTTAATATAAGTGTAGCAGTTCAAAACTAAGAAATAAAAAAATTATATAATATAACCAAACAAAAACTTAAAAGACAGCCTAAATAACACCATAACAAATGTTGCTACAAATACATTTTTACTGTTAAATACTATGAAGTTGTGTTTAAACCAAATTTTATTTCTGAAATTTTTAGATAAACAACTGTACCTACACAAGTAAAACTGTTTAATGGTAACCATCCAACCGAACCTATCATTCTAAGAGTATGGTATAATCTTCCAGCTTCTTCTTGCTGTTTCTTCGTGTAAATAAGCAATGTAGTTTAGAAACCCCTTGTTCAAGAACCTTTTCTCATAACAAAAAAGAAACATTTTCTACGAATTCGACTATTATTTTAATTTTAGGATATAGGTCAGCAAAGTGTTAGTATGCTCCTTTTTATTTTAAGAACCAAAAAATACGCTACAATAAAATAAAAATAAAAATCATAAAGCTGTACTATTTTCTAAGTATAGCTTGCTATTTGTAGTAAAATATGAACGAGAGCAAGATGAATAAATGATTTGTTAGAAAAAAAAGTAACTGGTCATAGTTTTCTAACATTTCTAACACGTGTATTAACACACCTTTTTGAAGTTTTAGAGCAGTAAATCTACATTATGATAGAAGATATATCTATTTTGTTAAGAATCTTTTATATAATGACCATCTCTAATTACGTTTATGTAGATGCATGAGAAATATTAATTTTGCCCTATACTCCAAAAAGAAAGGAGTATCCAAGAGTGTAGGTCTGAATATGTACAAATAATAATTTTTATTATTAATAATATTAGAAAGCTTTTCCAAAAATTAAAAAATCCTCTTGAATACATTTTAATAATGATGTATCTCTAAATGCGCATACGATTTTGCATCAAACCACACAATAAATGTTACGCTTGGCATATTTGTTTAAATAAAAGCTTTTATAATACATATAAGTAAACATTTTATTTGACAATAACTTGGCAGTATTTCATACGTAGATATTTGGCATTTGTAATTTGAAAATTCTCTATATTTTAATATATTTCCTCCCCAGCTTTAAAGTGGAATAAATAGAAAGAATAAAATGCTTATGAAGTTTACGTTGGGGAGTTATTGAATAGAAATGTGCGCCTTGGAGTAACAATTTACAAGCGAACACGTGGAAGTGAGGCTGTGTCCAGTAGAGCGTGTGATAAGGCCGAGTCCAGTCTACTATCTGACCTGATTTATGCGCCGGGCTTGTACTTACAAGCGTTACACTTAAGTATCTTCACTTACACGTCACTCGCATGCGATACACACACGCTATTGTCACACCAATGTTCAGTTTATTACTCTAACTAGCTTTAAGGCAGCTAGTCAGCGTGGAGATTGTGTCCGGATTAGGGAATTTTATGACAGAAGTTCAGAATGGCATCTTTTCAAGAAAAGTGAACAGCAACATTTAAGGATTTTAAACCTATAATCATTAAAGGGCAACCGTCTTTTTTATTGTGAATTTTTCAAAATTTTGAAACTTCTATTTTGAAAATTTTTTAAAATTCCTACTGTTAGTTCACACTCTCTTTAAGTATCCTTGTTAAAATTTTCAATCATTAATAAAATTCTTTTTTATTCATCCATTCAAGTTCAAATACTCATTTTTCAACTTGTAGTGGATACCAATTAATATTATTACACTTTTTCAAATATTTATTCATTAAATAAACATCTAAAAAGTTGATTTCTAGGTGGAATTCGAAATGAATAGCTACATGTGTGTGTGTGTGTGTGTGTGTGTGTGTGTGTGTGTGTGTGTGTGTGTGTGTGTGTGTGTATGTATGTGTGTTGTGTGTATGTGTGTATTGTGTGTGTGAGTGTGTGTGTGTGTGTGTGTGTGTGTGTGTATGTGTGTTTGTGTGTGTGTGTGTGTGTTTGTGTGTTTGTGTGTGTGTGTGTGTGTATGTGTGTGTGTGTGTGTGTGTGTGTGTGTGTGCGTGTGTGTGTGTGTGTGCGCGCGCGCGTGTGTATGTGTGTGTGTGTGAGAGAGAGAGAGAGACAAACTGTATAGAAAACTGCACGTAGAATAGCTATATAAATAGTAAAGCTATATACAAGGGAGGATATTTGATACACTTGGTACAGAAGTGCTGGATATTGACCATTGATTTGCTTACCAAGACGTATATTTATAGACATAGTTACATCAATAGATAGTAGTCACATCAATAGATTTTAAATAAACGAAGATGTATGAGCATTTGAAAATTGATTTTTGCTGTGTTTTGGTGGATTGAACATTCAACCTCTTTGTGTAATATGTAACTTACTTATGTGGTAGAGATTTAGTGATCTACAGGTGTAATTAAAACAGAGAGTAGAATAAATGTCCTATATTGAAATGGAGATGTATCCTTAACTCATGTGGAAGAGTAGTTTCATTAAAGGGAAGTTACTTTCTATCCATACTTGGTATAAGATATCCATACTCTCTAGGTTCTTTCTCATATAAAATGATCCTAGTATGTTTATCATTTTAATTACAGTACCTGACCTATTCATACTTGAACAGTTGTTAAGGATAAAACCTATAAATAAACCCAAATTCGGAAAGACTTCAACGACCTGACAGGCATTACCTATAATGCTTTTAAATATGGGGAGGGGGCGGTAGCTTGGTAACAGTAGAATGGGTTAGGGTTTTGTTTAATAACAACGCGCATTAGAAAAAATAAAATCTTTAATTTGAGGTAGAACTACCTGTTACATCGCGTGCTGACGGAACACGGAGCTATCACAGGTCCATAAAATGACTAATAAAATGCACGAACGGAAGCTGCCTGGACAGATCGTCCCCGACTATACAATCTCCGACATTCATTATTTACTAATTAAAACATTTTAACGGTCTAACCTTGACGGTCCCAGACTGTACTTGCACTTGAACCTTGAACTTAAGTTTCTTTTATTTCTATCGACATATCTTTGTCATAAAATTTCTATGAAAACATCGATTAAACTCTGCATGTTAATTACGGGCACTAAAAAAGCGCCATTAACGTAAGAGCTTGTTCTTGATTAAATTATCGAGATAAGGACGTGTTGGTGGATCTAACATCAGGTATATTAGGATCGAAGGTCATTGATGACGTCAGTTTTTTAATAATTTAATATTATTTTTTTAATTCAATATCAAACCGTTACGGACATAACGATAGGGATTGCCACAATTTAAAATTCTTTAGTAAGTATTATATTTTCTTTAACAAATTACTCAGATACACTTTCTTGGTGACAGAAATAATTTTATTAATAGTTCACAATTAATTGACCGACAGGGAATATTTTTAATTCTTCTAAGTAAAACGACGAGCTTGCCGTACTGCTAATGAAACTGATTTGTCAAAATGTTCACCAGTAAGTGAAATTAGATTAAAATCTAAAACCTGTTTATAAAATAATCGATATTAATATTCATATTAATAATTATTCTGTATGTTATTATTACTTTAACATATAATGATATAATAAAGTGTGTAACAACATTTAAAGCAATATAATATATTATAATTATAAAATATAATATATAAAATTAACTTTTATTAATTTATTTAACTTTTAATACAAAAAAACAATCTTTTAAGCTTATTAAATAACTGAATTTTATAGTTCATTACGTTCTGTGAATCTTATTATACAATCTCATTATAAACTGATATATCTTTTTATATTATCTTATTATTTCAATATAATACTTCAGCGCTCTCTATGTGATACTGTGCACTGGAGATAATATTGACTTTCCAATATTATTGTAAATAGAACATTAGAGACATAATACACCTTAATATGTTTGACATTAATCTGAAAGTATCATCCTAAATCAAAAGGAACGACAAGAAATGAGGAATTAAGAAACATTTGAAACGAGAAGATTAGAACATTTTCAAAATTATTAATGTATTACAAATTATAATTTGGTATTTATTAATAACTCTAAAAAAAAAAACAATATTAATGAAACAAAATCTTTTAATTTAAGTGTTACACTTTCTAATTTTGCCACTTATGTAACTAAAAGTAAAATCTTCCGTTACTTATGCAATACCAAGTAAACGCTGCCACTTACTTTATATTAACTAAAGCAAATAATTTTGCTCTGAATATTAAATTTCTTACAGAATTACTGCAAGAAACATTAATTACAAAATTACCTGTTTTTAATACGGTCTACGGACAGTCTACACGAGCATTAGGAACTCGTAAATCTGCAGCTTGTTATCGCGCTGCCAAGTGTCCACGAACTCAACACATAACAAGCCAAACAAACTAACTCATAAACGTAAAGGTTAAAATAAATCAAAACAAAGCCACAACATTATGGTTTCACGGCGGATCTAAGTTATTTTAAACTGAAGTAAAAACGTGTTTCCTTCGGGCGCGTTACCCTTGTGGTACGTTTCGAACACACACACACACACACACACACACACACAAACACAAACAACCATATCGGGTTACAGGTAGACATATTTTTATATCCTCGATAAGGCTAAGGTCTTATTTAGTTAACCGCCCTACCCACTTGAGCTATGACTTTCACACTTCTCGTATGAAAGAGCCTTGCGTTCTTCCCCAATCCTTCCATTATATATCCTCCCTTTCTCCTCTGACTAGATGATGTTGTGCCCTTACTTCTTCTTCAAATATTTTATTTTATCACAGGTTAACAACAACAACAATCTGGTACCGGCTTTATTGAGGATGTTCTACTCATAGAATTTTATGATTAAATAGGAAAGTGCTTTAGAATTTTGGCTTACTTTCTTCTCTTACTAAATAAATTATGTCGACACTTGTCATCGGCGCTTATTCTCTTATGTACTTATGCACTTATTCTCAGCACTTATGTAGCTATATCATAACCACTTGTTCTCACTTACTTTTAATTCCAGGAGAAATGTAGCATTTAGGCACCAGTAAATGACTCCTATAAAGATTAGATCTGGTTCGAGTTTTTTACCTTACACATAAGCCACCATCTTCGAGTCTGTTGTTTAAACTCTATCACTTTAAATCTCTTTTTTCCTTCATCTTTATTTTTCTCTTTTTATCTCCTTTTCAATCTTATTCCTCTCTCATATTGGCAGCAGGAGAATAAGATTTACAATATCTATATCTTATTTGATGACGGAAAATTAATAATTTTGTAAAAAAAAGTATTTTGAATTTGAAGGCAATATTAAAATTTTAAAATGTTAACGTATTGTAGTGTTCATTTTGATTTTTTTTAATGTAAGAAATTGATAAATTAAATAATACAATTTTGCAATATTTTACTAGAAATTTATTAAGTAAAATAGTTAAAATAATAATTATACTAAATAAAAAATAGAACACATTTCCCTTATAAACAGACAAAAATATCTAATTTTTTTAATAATTTGCTACCAATACCTTATAACGTTACGGTAGTGAATGGAACTTCTGACTTTGGAATCTAATGAGGTCGATTTTTAAATTTAGGTCAACGGTTTGCTTCCTTATCAGTTTTAAGAATGTTTTAACTTATTTCAATTTGAAAAAAATATGGTTACATTTAGTGAACGGTAACAATAAAGTTTTCTCTCATCATGGTAGGGCATCATCCTCCCCATTATACTATTAATTTTGTTAATATATCTCCACTACTTAACTTCCTATCACATCACTCATTCTTTCATCCTACCGCTGCTCCTATTACCACCATTTATCCCGTTACACAGCCACTTATTGTCTTATACCATCTCCTATCCCACTATACCAATACTTTTTCTATTACACACACCTACCTAATTTATTATACCACCATTCATCTTATTATTCTATAGTTATCCTGTTATACCACCGCCTATCTCGTTATGCTATTTCTTATCATATTACATCCCCCATTACAGCATCACCTATTCTACTACTCTACCACTTATCGTATTACAGTACCACCACTTATCATGGCATACCAACAATCCCATTATACTTTTATTTATCCTATTACATCCCATCTATCTTCCTTAATACACCACCACTGACCCTATTATTCTACCCCTTTCCCCATTACACCATCACCTATTCTACTACTCTACCAGTTATCGTATTACAGCACCACCACTTATCATGGCATACCAACAATCCCATTATACTTTTATTTATCCTATTACATCCCATCTATCTTCCTTAATACATCACCACTGACCCTATTATTCTACCCCTTTCCCCATTACACCATCACCTATTCTACTACTCTACCACTTATCGTATTACAGCACCACCACTTATCATGGCATACCAACAATCCCATTATACTTTTATTTATCCTATTACATCCCTTCTATCTTCCTTAATACATCACCACTGACCCTATTATTCTACCCCTTTCCCCATTACACCATCACCTATTCTACTACTCTACCACTTATCGTATTACAGCATCACCACTTATCATGGCATACCAACAATCCCATTATACTTTTATTTATCCTATTACATCCCTTATATCTTCCTTAATACATCAGCACTGACCCTATTATTCTACCCCTTACCCCATTACACCGTCAGTAATTATCTTGTTATAACACCACTTATTTTTTACGACACCATTTATCCTCTTATATGGCTAAATTTAATTTTTTTCAATCAAAGTAAAAATATGATATTTGTGATATCTTTTGAATAGAGATTAAATTTTAACTTTACAAATACACATTTGGTAAGACACTTCTAGCTTCTCCTAGTCTATTATTTTGATAATCCAAAACATATGTAGACTAATTGAAAAAAAATTGATTTCGATTCAGAGAAATTCGTTTAAAAACCGTGTATTTGCTAATTTATACTTAATATGTTACAGGCTTGGTAATGGTTTCATTTTATATATAAATCTACTTAGCAATACTGGTTTTTATTATTTTTTAAAGTAGTTTTCAATTATTTGTATCAATTAATTCTCAATCAGGTTTTTTATTTGTAAAATCTCACGTGTACATATAAGTAGAAGTGTTTGTTTTAAATAAAATATGTACTTCTGTGCATGTCTGCGTATGTGGGAGGGGGAGAAGTTGTCAGAGAAAGAGTAAACACTAAACACATATAATGTCAAAACACATATCCTCGATCTATCAATCTTTTCATACGTTTTTAAACACGCCAGAAAATGCAGACTGAAAATATGTCGAAAGATATATCTAAGGATCAACTTGGAGAATCCAGTTTGGATCCGAACATTATCTGACGCGTAGATCGACAACAAACACATAAACAGTGTAAAATAAAGAAGCACCTGTAACAAAGGCTAAAACGCTTCGTTCCTCTGTCGCATAGCACCTGTCCCCTATGCTCCGCAAGGACATAAGGAACAGCCAGCAGGTGGACAATGACCTTGAGCCATCTACCTGCTGAGCTCTCATTGAATACTTGTACAACGCTCGCTTTTTTATGTCTACTTCAATTTATTTATTTTACGGTCGGATACGCGATAAAAAGTAATGACCAGTTACTCGGTAGCTGAATTTTAAATAATGGTTCATTATCGACCAAAGGGTGATTACCTGTGCAAGAAATGTGGCGATGAAAGTCTCACGTGAGTTAGTGGATTTGTCTTAGCGAGTTCATGTCTTATTGTAAGAATGTTTTTTCATGTGTAACATATTTTTGCAATGATAAAATATGCATGTCTGAAAAATACTTTCCCCACGCTAGTTTTAGTGAATAATATTGGAGTAGTTTGGGTCATTGTTAGTTTATTTTATGACGAAATTAGTGTGATTTTCTTATGCTATAACAATCGCATCCAAGAACCAAGACATATTACTAGAATATATACATAGAATATTGTCTAGTTAGTTCCCCGTTCAATATAAAACTATTCGGATTGATAATCTTCCCCTTTTAACTTATGTTTACAGTATTATTTTCCATTTTGAAAAGGAAATGAAAAAACTATTTTCCCATCCAACAATCAATTTTAAAAAAATTAGATATATTATAAATAAATAAAAATGTAAAAGTGTAATGGATTAGTAAAATAATATTATAGAAATTTAATTTTCGTTTTGAAGCAAGTGTTTTTTTTTACTTTGTTTGACTATTGAGAATATTTAAAATTCTTGAATTTTGTAGTCCATTAAGTTCGGTGAATCTTAATTAATCACTTTAACTTTATGACTATCTATAAATTAAAAAATGTAAATTTCGGATAGTCGTAATCTATTGTTAAAGTGATTAATATTTTAAAAATACCTATATCTCCTTTCTAAACACCGCTCTACGTCTCGATTGTTCATACAAATTCTTAATACGAAATCAGAATTTAAAGTTGATTTCTTATTCACATTTCACATTGCAATAAAAAACATAATTCTAAGTATGAATTCAATATATAAATGTATAAATAAAGCTAAAACATACCGAAAAAACAATTCGAAATGTTTGTAAGCTTAGAAAACTCAAATCTCAATTATACCGATGGTAGCTTGGCTCTGCGAATGGTGACAGTACGAACAAAAGAACTCGTGTCGGCAGTATTGAGCCAGTATCATATTGACACTATGGTATTAAAATTGTAATGACTGTCGTTACTCTAGTTACATAAATACAGGCAAGGACTTTTTTCTCCATCTATCCCCATTACAGCTCTCAGAGCCAATGTTATCAGAGGAAGACTATTTATAAGTTAATTGTAGTTCACCTACAAGCATAAAGCAAGAAATTAAATATTTTTCAGAAATGGAACATTTTATTAAATATATAACTCAAGTCCTGATAGGAACGATTAGGTGTACTAAAAAGAGTAATAAAAGAGCCTACCTTCATTCAGATCCGATCTTTTATTCGGGGAATTTAAAAATCACTTTCATTAAGTGATCCATTTCATTATTCATAACCGAGACTGGCTGAAGAAGTAAAAGGAGATAATTTCAAACAAAGTTTATGATGAAGGTACGTGTCACGGACTTCCCCTCGGGGATTTGGATCCACTGGAATGCCCAGTTTAATTTCAATGGCGTCTATTTAGAATGTTTGTGACGGGACACCTAATGTGATTCTTTCTTCGATTAGAACAGACAGTCGGTAACTACACAGCCGAGAAAAAATATTTAGTAGACTGTAAGAAATGTTTTAAAAGAACGACATTAGAGCACAGAACTATTTGGTGAGGGAAATGTTTCATTTTTTTGTTATTAAAAAAATATATAAAATTCGCAGGTTTACATGATTTTACACCTTTGTTTAACTCTAGTCTGAAATATGACAATACAAACTTTGCACTTCTGGTTCATATCAACAACTAACTAAATAAACTAAGTAAAACTTAGGCCTATTTGCATAAGAGAGATAATTAATTTTACTTTTATAATTTAAAAAAACGGGAACAACGTAGTCTAATATCATAACTAGTAATGATAGATTGAAACCAATTCAGCCTTCAAACAATTGTCAATAAATCCAAAACCCTGACTTCAGTTGTTAATTCTTGTTAATAGTTATTGTTAGTGTTAACAACAAACTGATCGAATAATTACTAGTATTATAGTTATGTAAGATAATATTTGTGTAGCTAAACATCTTTATAATAGATGCTTCGTCAGAGATTGTAACTGCAATTCTCTGTCCAAAATAATTTTTATTGTAATTTTTAAGTAAATATTGTGACGTATTTGGTATCTATGGTTTATTCTTTTTAATTTGTGTTGAAGATTTTTCGTTGTACTTTAATTTACAACTTTAATAATTATTCCGTTGTTATTTTTTATTTTTTGTTCTTCATTTTCGTTGTCTATTTAAAATATATTGTTTCTTTATTTTTACAATGTTAATAATAATTAAACTTAAAAAACAAAAATATGTAAATGGGCAAGCAAAGATTCATTTAGGCACAAATTTACAGATAAAGTAATAAACGAACTGATCCAAATTGCAGTAATTTATACAGTGTCACAAAACGACACATGTTTAGAAATCAATCTGACAACAACGGATACACCCCAGTCCGATCGCACTGGAAGACGAGTACTATTGTATTGGGAAATGTAGAGAATCTTGAGCCTCAAATATTTTCCTACGATAGCGGAAGAAAACTTATTAAAAATGCCATTTCTCAAATAATCTCAAAAGATAACCTTAATATTTAAAATCAAGGAATTCTTTTCTTTACAGACACACACACACACACACACACAAATATATATATATGTACATATATAGACACTATATACTTAATGAAATTACATAAACCAAAATCTTGTAATTTTTGCAATCGTGCTTCCAAAAAAAAGTGTGGAAGTCCAAAAAAGTCCAGTCCTTTTATTTTCAAGTGTTTAGCGTGGGTTTCAAATATTCAAGAAAAAAAATAACTTGTATGCAAATCATAATTATTTCCATCTTCAGCCTATATATACACTAATTTGGATTCTGAGCAGGCTGGAGCTACCTGGAGTTGGCCCGAGGTGATCCTCTGTCCAACATTACCGCCAGTAGTTATTTAACAAAATGAGTCTCTTACTGGCAACACCATGGGACAATTAACCTAAGAATATTAAATTTTGTGTACTTTTTCAATTATCTTTAAAAATTATGAAACATTACATCAAACTACACCTTCTATTTCGTTATACCTGTACTGGGTGTTATGATTACAAGCGTATAAGTTCCGTGATAGTAATAGATTTTATAGCCTTGCTTTGGTATGTTGGCGTACATTTTTATACTTTTATAAAACTTTTTAAAATTGCTTGAACACAATTTTGAAAGTTGGAATCAGTTGAATACGTAAATGCTATAGTGTAGACATTAGTATGTGAAACAGGCTCTTACGGGAAAACAGCGTCGATAAGACGGTGCTCTTTTAACAACCTTATCGTCCCAATATCCATCCTTAATAAATGAAGAAAATGTCATATTCGTGTGTGTTTGTATGTGTGTTTGAGTGTATGTGTGTGTATGTGTGTGTGTGGTTGTGTGTGTGTGTGTGTGTGTGTGTGTGTGTTTGAGTGTATGTGTGTGTATGTGTGTGTGTGTGTGTGTGTGTGTGTGTGTGTGTATGTGTGTTTGAGTGTATGTGTGTGTATGTGTGTGTGTGTGTGTGTGTGTGTGTGTGTGTGTTTGAGTGTATGTGTGTGTATGTGTGTGTGTGTGTGTGTGTGTGTGTGTGTTTGAGTGTGTGTGTGTGTATGTGTGTTTGTGTGTGTGTGTGTGTGTGTGTTTGTGTGTGTGTTTGCGTGAATTTGTGCGATTATACAATATATATATATATATTCAATATTTATTACTAAATGAAAAACTATAAATACTGTAATTTACATTAATATATTTAAGTTCTGTATGAATATTTTGGAATCAGAAATAAATTTAAAAAATAATAATTACGGGTTATTTTATTATTTACTAAAAGTGAATGTCCATCATTCCTGTGGTAGAAATATTAACTGAAGTAAGATGCTGGTCAAATATATTTCCAAAGACAGAGGTAACAAAACGTCGCAAGGAGATTACACTGAGATTCGCTTTTAGTATAACTTTATGTTCACAGAGACTTGTATTGTTAAAAATTAATACGAAATCATCGCATTCAATACAGGCAACTTAAACTATCATAATAACCTATGGATTTGTTAGTCCTTAAGACTGCTGGTCCTTAAGGTACAGTCTATGTAAATTCAGATAATAAAAAACGTATAAATATTGCAAATAATATCTATACATACAATTTGTATATTGATGCAAGACGTAAGAAGATAGAAATAATCGAGGTTATGAGTAAAGACATGCTATAAACTAAATCGTAAGTTAGCCTAACCTAAACCTAAAACTATCTGATTCTTGGCCTAAATCTTGAAACCGTTTCTATTTTTAAGAATAAAACATACTCACATCACAACTTTCCATCTAAAGACTTTCTCTTCAGACCACATATTGTACAATTGTTTCACTTAGCACCCAAGATGGCCGACCAAGTGATTGATAGAAGATTTCGGCTCGCCGCTTGAGTCCAGGGCAAACGTCAGGAATAAGATGACAAGAGGCTTAATTATAAATATTCTTATTGTTGAAGTGGACAGGTGGATAGTCACAACAAGGCATTCCATATTGTTGAACCAACCTATTGTTGAACCATTGATTGAGGCGATATGACCTTAACATGACCTCCAAGTGGGCGCGGAGTTCAAAGAAGACACTAGCACTCTCACTCTCACAAAGTGAATACAGAACGTTTCTTTTAATGTTAAAGTACTTAAATTATTTTAAAACTCCATCGTCCATATCAGCATTCCCAGGGCTATTTATACTTAAAATCCTATTGCATTGAAATAGATATTTACCGGTTTTAAAACCAAATTTGTTTCTAAATAACAAGGGTTTGTAATTATACATAGTAAGCCTGCACTATAAACATTGTTTTTGTTTTCAAAATTCTAACATAGAAAAGAAAAGCTATAGTACTTTACAAAATAGTTGTAGAAAGTGTTCAACGTAGAAATAAAAACAGATGAAAAACCATAATTTAAATGATACCTTAGGATAATAAAATGGGAAGGTCTCCTCAAGATAAGCGGAATATATTAAGCACGGATCGATGAAAAGAGGTCTTCGAGAGGACTGGAATGACGGTCGAGCACCGGATCAAACTAGAATGACCGTGCGAACTTTTGGGGAGGGAAACATCCAAAGTAGGTATATAACGACAACAGCCAAGCTATAGAGAGATAGTAGGGTAATAAACGACCTCTCTTCATTAAAATCTTTGATTTCGTAAGTCATGTATTATTTAGTTGGCATGTGTCTATCGGTAGGATCCAGTTGAGATTTGTTAAGATAAATAAAACAAATACGCTGTAAAAATGCAGATAGTATGTAAAAGTAAACTTTAATGCCTTTAGACTTTAAAATAATTTGAAGTGGAATTTTACAAGCATTCGATAAAATATGTAATCGATTCAATTCTTGAATAATCAAATAGCTATTTTAAGATCTATTTACATTCTTTCCGCTTTGAACTTTTACGCTAACGCAGAGAGGGTAGGGAGCTCGTCACGGCGAAAGCAGTGATGTGGATACAGTGACCTTGGAAGAAGTCAGACAGTGAGAAAAGTACGTGTTTTATGACCTGTCTTGTTGAAGCGTCTGTCATCTTCAACACTGGCTGCAGGTAGGTTATAGTATCAGGGCTGTTGGTATTTGGGTGATAAGATGTTGGATTTTTGGATGCCATTTGGATAGCGTTAATTTAGTTGGGATGAATGGAAGGTGGAAACAGACTTCAAAATTATTCTTGGTAGTAATAACACCAATTATTAACATATTATAAACATAATAATTCCCTTAAAAGTTTGTCATCACAAGCTAATACTGAAAGAGTATTTAGTAAAATATTTCAATGTGAACTAGAATGAAAAGCAAACTAGCTATGACAAGAAATATTGTATTTTTTAATAATAAAACAAAAACTGTCCTTCACAACACGTGCCCAAGAAAACAATTTCATCAAACTAAAATTAAATTTCGTCCTACACACGAGATAGTTGAATGAGTTAATTAAGTTTCTATAGAAATTATATTATACTTCAATGGCTTTTAATCTAAAAGCTTTCGATCGTTTATCTGGATATGGTGTCATAGTTAATATTTGCAAAAGTAGAGGTCGCTCCAGTGCCCTTGATCTCTATGTCAATCATCAACGTCGATCAATCATCAACCACTGCCTAATGTACTACAGCTTAAAAACATCTTTCTCCGGTCCACTTTTACAGGCTCAAAGAAACTCCAAGACACTGATTCAAGTAAAAATAATCAGTAGCTTATAAATAGAAGGCGTATTTAGTAAAAGTTAATATAATGTTGTTACTAATGCTATTGCAAGGTTTTCTTTAAAAATAAAATAGTTAAATTACACACAACAAGAATAATGATTGGAAATATCTGTAGTGGTTGCACTCAAAGGAAAGATTTCTCATGATTTTTTCTAAAAGTAAAATATTTGTTCTAGGAAGACATTTTTTAAGGCCTATATCCTCTACAAAGTAGCAGAGATGGAAATGTTTTCCGGAGGGCTTGGTGGCTAAGGGGGTGACTTTGGACATTCTGGAGGGAGTGACTAGGAGCTTATAACAGCTTTATATTAAAAAATAAATATAATTGATTTTTATTACCGTACGTATAAAGTATTTATTTAGGGAACCAGGTATGAAATATTGTAAGAAACACAAATGTCTTCCAAAAATCTTTAGGTTTTCAAAAACTAGAATTCTATAAAAACATACCGACACTAAGAGACTTCTTTGAAAATTTTTATTAATATTATCTTCTGGTACAGTTACCTTCAATGGATATAAGCCATAGCTAGTCCATTTAGACGCTATTTCTATCTTTCATTTCTCAAATAGGCGGCTTCTTCAAAGGGACTAACATTGATGTCTTTTACGGACAGGCATTGTTATTAACAGGTCTCAAATTACTCTCATTTTTTTATAGGAAATCTATTTTGAAGATATAATATTTGAATATTTTCTTACAGGGTTTGAAATTTATACGAAGGTTACTACAAAACTGACCAATTTAATATAATTGATTCTTTTAACTAACGAAATATTAAAAAATCAGTTTAACCCTTCTGGAGAGTATCCCATAACATACTCTCCCTAGATCCTGTGGTAATAAGATATTTATAAACCCCAGGCTGCCACTTAAATTTGATGAATTTTTTTGTAATACATTATCATAATTACTTATCTTACTTCTCACTTTAACTTTCTTTCTTTGATCTCTATGACAATTTCTTTTTAAAGAAATGTAGGGGCCAATTTATCTTATTATTGAGAAATAAAAAGTTCAACGTTAAGAGTTACTAGTAGTGTTTAGCGTTAGGTCAACTCATTAAATCAGTTCAACTCAGCATCGTAGCTGTGCCAACACAATCGTATTGTATTAAATATTTATTAAGAGAACGAATAAACAAGTCGGTGGATATTTTGCTAATATTTCAATTTACTTAAGAATTCAAACTATTTAGTTAAATGGTTACACCTTCAGGGAATTGACAATGTCTTGCGTCTTCTGGAACTTGAACAATAATTTGTATCCCCAAGATGTTAATCAATAATTTACATCTTCATGAAGTTAAACAATTACTTATCTTCAGGTTGTTGAACAATTACCTCCATCACCAAGAAGATCAGCAATTACTTGAATGGCAATAAAGCTGAACAAATATTTATATCCCGTGGAATTCAAAAATGTACCTCCATCGCCAGAAAATTATATCCTTTGGAATTTTAACATTTATTTGCATCTCCATGAAGTTGAACTATTACCTATATACCTCGGAAGTTGAATAATTACTTACATTTCCAGTAATTGCTCTTTCATTTTATCTTCATGAGGTTGTAAAATTACTTGTATGACATGGAGGTTCAACTTTTACTTGAATCTCTTGGATGTTTAAAACTTATTCTCAGGTTATCTTTTGTTGACCATATAGATTTTCATGACTTATACGTATTCAAATATGTCATATAGACATCTTCGTTCAGTAGCGAATAGCATCAAAAGTAAATAGTCGTGGCTAAGGCAGTATAAAAGAAAGGCCGTTGTTGGGTACGATTATATTATCTAAACAAACCTCCCGGGGTCTAATGAGAGAATAAAAACCCCTGTTTCGCATGAAGAAGGAGAATTTTCAATGGGTTCTTAAGGAAGTGTATAACATAAATTATTAAAATAATAAATACTATTTTCTTACCAGAATGTTCACATTTGACCCAAGTAATGCGTTAACAATGGTGTAGATTGAATCACACAGCTGATTTACCACAACCCATTTTGAATATATCATGAACACTCCTACTGATACAAATCAATTAGATTTTAATATTAAAGTCTTTTAGGCAGTAATGTAATAGCTTTACTTTTTCTTCTATCCAAAGCCAATCATTGGTTGTTGTGTTACTAGACGCCGGGCTTTCCAATATATTCTTGCCCGTCCCTCTACTGTATCCTCCGCGTAGTCGGGCCATTCCTTCTCTATTGTTGATACGCCGCACTTTCCAGTGTAACCTTGCCTGTCCATCTACTGTATCCTTCACGTAGTCGGCCTTTCCTTCTCTATTGTTGAGACGCTGCGCTTTCCAGTGTATCCTTGCCCTTCCATCTACTGTATCCTCCACGTAGTCGGGCGTTCCCTCTCTATTGTTGAGACGCAGCTCTTTCCAGTGTATCCTTGCCCGTCCATCTACTGTATCCTCCACGTAGTCGGCCTTTCCTTCTCTATTGTTGATACGCCGCGCTTTCCAGTGTATCCTTGCCCGTCCATCCACTGTATCCTCCACGTAGTCGGCCATTCCTTCTCTATTGTTGATACGTCGCGCTTTCCAGTGTATCCTTGCCCGTCCATTTACTGTATTCTCCATGTAGTCAGCCGTTCCTTCTCTATTGTTGAGACGCAGCGCTTCCCAGTGTATCATTGCCCGTCTCTCTACTCTATGCTCCACGTAGTCGGCCGTTCCTTCTCTATTGTTACAACTAGTGTAGATCGCGGAATCCGCGAGTGCGATGCAGTGCAGGTGGCTCTATAGACAGTCATGCCCGGTGCCCATCCTGAAGTTAGCGATGGCGACATTCCTTGGCAGAGTGCTAGGAATAGCGTCTCCTATTAACAATTTTTACTTATTAGGATAATATTTTTGAGATGGGATAAAATAAAGGGTATTTCTTATTATTTTTTAAATGAAATCAATTTTAAAAATAAATTACAAGTTCTTAGGAATATAGTAATAAAATCATCTTCCACGTTTAAAAGTTTAATAAAGATAGTTGGAACAGGTGCTTTTTTGATACAGTTATACTTACTGAGACAAGATGTTGATTTGTTGCATAAACAACACTTAACGAAGAAAACGTGTCTATTGGTTGTGGTGTTTATCTGTGTGAAACCAGCCTTCAATAACAACTGGTTCCAAACAAATAGAGACGTCAATTAAATGATGCTATTGAGTTATTCCTCTACAGTGAAGAGACAAGATGTCAGGCGGTAATAAAGACATACAAATTAATGGCGAGTGCTTGATCTAATGAAAGCTGGCTCCTTCTTCAAGAATCAATCCAAGCGGTAAATCATAACTCGAAGAAAAAAGTCTTACGCAGCACCGCTTCTTTGTCGGACAAAACCTAGAAGCTGATATCCCTCTATAGAACGTCAGGAATATTTACTTCTTCATTAACAAATTAGATATCGAGATAAACATGCGATCGATGGATTTAATTGCTCTTGTCTTTACAGGGTTTGCTCTTATATCTGCCGATTTAAGCCGATAATAAATATGATTTAAATAATAATGATAGTAAACTTGTGTTATATTAGAAGAGAAGGGGGAGGGTGAAAACTCAACTGTTAATTTGTAAAAAACATTTTATATAAATATAAGGTATTCCCTTACTCCAAACCTGAAACATAAAATGATATATACATAACAAAATACGAAAGAAAAAAATACGATATATATATATATATATATATATATATATATATATATATATATATATATATATATATATATATAGAGAGAGAGAGAGAGAGAGAGAGAGAGAGAGAGAGAAAGAGAGAGAGAGAGAGAGAGAGAGAGAGAGAGAGAGGAGGAGTCAAGGACACACACACACACACACACACACACACACAAAGAGATAGATAGAGAAAGAGGGAGAGAGAGAGAGAGAGAAAGAGAATGGTTTTATAAGCCGATTGTTGAGTTTTAAGGCGAAACAAGTTTCAATGGATAATGTGAATAATCGATTGTTAGGTGCAAAGCACAGACATGACTTTCTTCATGTTTCAGGAAATAGGAAAGTAATAATTGTTCAAAAGGAAAGAATCACTTTTTCAATATAAATTGATAAACAGTTGATAACAGAGTCCCAGACAAAATCTGTTGTTAATGTCTTTTTCTATTCCTACTATTAGTTCACACTCTCCTATTTATACATATGTTCAAATTTTCTGTCGTTAATAAAATAGTTTTTTAACCACTCAGTTTAATACATTTTTTTTGTAGTGGATGACACTTGATGTAATACAGTTTTTTCAGATAATAATTCATGAATTAAATTTAACTATTTTTGCCACTTAATATAGTGATTCTGTCATGTTTATATTGATTGTGATAATTTAATAAAAAGTACCATGCCTAAAATGAAATTTTTCATTTTAGACCAAAGTAGGAATTGATTTGTAATATTTTTTTAAAATATTACTTCTATATAAATATGTTTATAAAAGCACACCTTTAAATAGAGAATAAAGTGAAGTTATATAACTTATATTTTATTGGATGTGTCTTACATTATTAAATATGAAAAATGCAGTACGGCATTTGAGAGAAGAAGTACCTACATATAAGCAGCGCCTTTTTACATGTAATGCAATTTACCATGGTTAGCTGTATATAATAACAGTCGGAGTAAATGACCTATCCCCAGAGGTGTCATGTACTTCTTTGTATTTAAAGAAATATCGATTGACTGACGTACCCCTTTAAACCGGCGGCAAAGTTCTTTCACAGCAAATACGTAATGGTCTTTCACAGTACTCAAGTTATATACAAATTAGTATGTCAGTTAGATGTATCAGAAATCACTGCATAAGCGATATTACAAAACTGTCAAAATTACAGCTCCTTTGTAACGTACTATTATAGCGCTGCGTTGAAATTACACAATGATGAAGCAAAACAAATTGAAGCTTATTTAGTCAGTACAAACTTGTGTAGGATAGACATTAAGCGCTTTGGTGCGGCAGGTGACTTCTGTGCTCCTAACAGGTGGATCTTTTATTTCTAAAGCGAAAAGATTTCGTGGTGGACGTACAACGAAATACTAAGAAAATTACAACTGAAAATTTGGTGTTTGAATTTACTTTCTATTATTTGAAGAATATCTGTATGGATTTTGTAGGGGAAAATTTTGCCCCTGGCCTACTTGACATAGTAAATGCCCACTTTACTTTCCCTTACACACAACTCTTTTATTTATTGGTTATTTTCTATAGGAAGGCATTTGTGATCGATTAAGTCAATTAATTATCTCACCCATGTTTATTTTGGAAGATATTAAAGATTTTTCTTTCAATAATTTTTACGATACTTTTCTATATTACTCGTATTTAAATAAGAACCACTATAAGAGATTACAGTGATTTGAAATCGTTAAATATAAAATGATATAAAGTAGCCTATAAGAAGCAAAAACTATAGGCAATCTGTTAACAAAAAAACAAAAATAACTTAAATACTTGATAAAAACTAAATACTTCAATTAACTCGGGCCAAACTAACTAATACTGAATTAGTTTAAATCCATCATACATTTACTATTTTTTATTTAAAAAAAATATATTAGTAATTTCCATGTAACTTTAGAGTATGTTTATTGTATAATTTCCATAGCAATCAAGATACTTTACTATGATTTTTCCAAAATCTGTATTTTTAATTTTGAAACAAATTCTTTTTAAATTCATTCTATTAGCTCACACTCTCCTGATATATATATATATATATATATATATATATATCTTGTACAAATTTTCAATCGTTAATAAAATATGTTTTTATTCATCCAATTGAGTTCAAATACATTTTTTTTAAACATATAGTGGATTACAATTGATGTTATTACAGTTTTTGTAAAATGTTTATTCAATAATTAAATTTATGGGGCCCAGCCGGATTCGAACTAGAATCTTCATGTCCGAAGCCTAGTGTGCCTTGGCTCTGCAATAACTTTCTAATAATTGGAAACATATTTCTCAAAGATGTATATGCATTTGTTTTCCCCCTCTGGTTGTCGTCGAAACCTCCGTTGTACATCCTTAAACTGTTGCAATGGTTACCACACAATATCATAAATAGTGCTCTAAGGTAAGTAGAATATTTCTTTTTTTACCTCAGTGGGAATCTACTTTAATTTTTTTTAATATTATTTGTTTAAATAATAGCCTAAACAAATTTCAATAATTTTAAAAAATAATGTTTAAATATGTTCTCAATATCTGTGAATTACCGACCACCTGTAAATACCACTCATTTTTCAGAACTATTAATATTTTATTATTTTAATAAGATTACTCTAATTAATCCTTCTGATTAAATAGAGTGTTTATTGAGAAGCGACGAATTTATATTCGTCTTACGTTATGTTAAAACGGCCACTTCTTGGCTGGCATGCGCAACTGTGACCTTGACAAGAAGCGAAGCGTGCCGTATGCGGGATGACCTGAGTAGGACGGTACAAATGGTGCCGTAAAATCCATTTAATGGATCTCCAATTCTGGAATCCAGTTTGTGTTTATTGGACGCATCCACTCGCAACTGCATTACAATAAAATTCCAATACATAGGGGAGAATTTAAGGCGAAGGTTAATTGGTCAGCACTTAGGTCTAGGCGTGTAGGTAACGCTAAACAATAGAGTGTCTGTTTGTCCCACGCTCTTACACAATCTAATGAAGACATAATATCCGAAACGCATTTATCCGTAATCTATGTCTAATAGATTGTTTGCGAGAGGTTTCTTTGTGGATAACTTGGCTTTATGGGTTATTGTTTGTTAGGCAGAGACAGACGGTTTTTTGCGTGTGGTCTTGCCCACTAGTGCTTGACCACTCCTTTGGAATAAATACAACATTTGCAGTTTATCTGCAAATTTCGTTTTAGCTGTTTCTCTTCAACCTTGGGCCTTAGGAAATCATTTAATGGAACTAACTTTTAAAAGAAATGGGTTTATTAGGGCATTAAATTTGGAAATCTGACCTAATAAAGTAATAATTTTGTTAAACACTTGGGCTGCTGTTATTTCAAAATTTTCACACATCCACTAGTCATATTATTAGCCTACTAAATATATTTTTTTTTTAATTATCCTTGTATCGGGAAGGTTAGGTTTATAACACTTTATTTGGTTTTTCAGCCTTTTGGCGAACAATAATAATAATGTAAGGACGGATTATTTAAGCAATGTGAGACGGATTCTTTTGTGATTCATGTAATAAGGCAAAACGTAGAAGCAGCTGAGAATCTTTTATCTTGCCCCGCCCAAACTTCAAGCTTTACTTTAACAGGAGATGTCATATCTATTTATAAAAAAAAACATTATTTTTTAAAGTAGAAAATCATATTAACTTGTTTCTTGTAAAAAGGCTATAAAAGTACACCTTTAATTAAATTACTGTAATGCAACTAAGTTAAGGTTCTATTGTTTATTGTTTTTGTAAGACAGACTCTGTTGTTGGTTCTTATTATCTAAGTAATAAAACATATGCCATAAAGAAACAGTGACACAAACACACACACACACACACTAAAATTTTAACAATTCTAATCGAATATAAATTTAAATAATAGTTGTTCCTTTTCAATTGACAATCGTTGTAGAATTTTCTTTTCAACCCGTGACAACAATTAATAGCAGCGTCCACACAAAATAATGTTCATGTTTGTAATATTGGCGTGGGCCAGACCTGTGACGAATAACATAAATTTTCCTCATTACGTTTTATGTCTATTGCTACTATTAGCCTATATAAAAAACAACATTTCACAATATGTTTTGTTTCTATAGCTACTATTATATAAAAAACAAGATTACTTAATTTGTTACTGAAATTGTTTGCTTTACAAAACATTACAATCGTTATCTAATAAAACATTATTGTTTGTGTAGCAATAACATACAGTTACTGGTAATAGCTTCCTTGCCCTATAGAGGAGTTTAAATGCAGGCAAATGCTCGCAGTAACTGGGTTTATAGCAAAGTCTATAACGAAGTATTGGAATTTGATTAATGTACAAAATATTTAATCATCACCTATTGAATGTTTAAACTATTTATATAAAATTATTTTTAAAAAAAATATCTGTTACTGTTATTTATTATTCAACATAAAGAATCAGTGGCCTCCGGGTGTGTAAAGAAATGTTTAAATAGCTTTGAAAATACAGTATTATTTAGTTGGTAAATATATTAAATTATGATTTGCACTTTAATAATGGCAACATTGTTAAACGTTTAAATCTTTATTTGAAAAATATTCATAAAAATTCAAGAGTATATGAAAATTAACTTTATGTAAATATATTTATGAAATTTATATATTCATTTAAATAAATTAAAAAATATTGGTACCCATTATGTAAATGAATTATTGTTATTAGACAATATACTATTTTAATTTATGTAGTAAAGATTAAAGTTTTCAAATGAGAAAAAGTAATTTTATAAAATCAATCTTATTACTTATTTTATAACATGATTTTGAAAGTTTTGTTTGATTGATTTGCAGTTAATAAAGAAATACTATTACGTTACCTGTCCTTGTAACGTATAAATAGAAACACTTTAATCATTCCTCGTAATTTAGTTACACTTGCAGTTATAATTTCATTTAATAATAGATATAGTCTACTTTAAGTTTTGAAATTAAAAAAATTAAAGAAAACCTAGCTAAGGTAATATACCTTTTCAGGAGATATTTAAATTGGGAGTAATGTTCTATTGAATATCTCATCTTAGTAAAAACCCAATTTAAAAATTATGATAAAATTAAGCTATTAACAATAATGTAAACATTTTCGTGTATTAGACTATATCTTTCAACAGTTGTAAAAAAGGATAAAACAAATTATCTAAACATTTTCTCACAGTCAAGTTGTATATTAGGCTAGTTTGTTATGTATCCTATTCTAATAATTGTTTACATCTTCTCCTCAGAACCTCTTCAGTACTTGAATACGTAAATTTCCATTCATATGGTCTTGATAAATTACAGTTAGCCATACAATATTATGGCAGCGCTACGTGTTAAACCTTAAGTACTTTCTTCACACGTTATGTAGATTTAGGAGTTGATAAACCACACAGAAATGTTTTGCGCTACCGGAAACCTTAGGTCAGTAGCCACGTGATCTACCACTACACCACTATTACGGCAAAACTAGTTAACAATATCATTTTCTTTAATATTCCAAGCAATTTCATAAAATCGGTTTGTTGTTTTGGTTATTTATAATCTAGAGTCTGGTACGAGGTGCGCTGTCATTATGATGCCCCAATAGGCATTAATTTCAACACAACCAGGGACAATGTTTTGGTCGCTGACCTTGGCGATCACCTGGTAGATTTTTGCTGAACAAATTGTCTGCTGATTGTTGTAAAGTGGATCGTGGGCGAGAGGTCGCAGATTGACAAATGGCGTCGTGGTCCTTGACAAAGACAAATTGTTTACAGAACGCAACACGGACAGCTTTTGGACTACTGAAAGCACTACCCTTCTACAGATTGTAAGCATGTGCTCCATTAATTTGGTACGCTTTGGAACACCCAGGAAGAATCGGTGATCATTTATATTCCAACAAATATGTAAAGTTTGGTAAAGGTATGGCCTGCGAGTTACAGCCTTAAATAGGGTTTAATTACATTTCCCAGCGCACGCACACGTGAGCACATACATTTGCATCAATCCAAGTTCAATCATTTGTTTTATTAAAATTCATTCCTTAGTGGTTTTTCTTTTTGATTAACACTTCGGTAAATTTGAACTATTTATTAATAAAAATTCATTTAATCGCAAAAGCTAATACTCACGATTTCATTAGAAAAACGTTTAGGACAGAATTACCTATAACACTTGCAAGAATTGGCTAGGTGCAAAAGAATTTAAAAAAAGAAAGTTCCTGATAATTAAGAGTATGCAGTATTGAAGAAAGAAGAAAGCTAAGCCTCTAACTTGGAGTGAACCTTGCAATTGACATTTAAAGGAAACTGCAAGTAAACATAGTTACAAGAAGGGACGAGAAGGATCCTGTTCATAATAGTTCAAACGAATAGATAAACGAATTGCTTCATCTCAACCTTTAGTGAAATATCCAAGACGCCATTAGCTGTTTCCCCAAGGTAGGAAATGCCTCTAAATAGATGATTCTAAATGTATTTGGTGTGATCGTATTAAAAGAGATTATGTTTAATGCCCTTCCTTGCAGAGAAAGAGGATTAAATCATCTATGACTACAGACCTATGAGGTAATAAAACTGGCGTCATAACGTTTGAGTATAACAATAATTTTCTGTAGTAAGTAGACATTTTTCTTCATCCCGGTTGAGAGCACATCTACTTCAGGTAAAATGCTCTGCCATCTCGATACCATAATTTGCCACATTACAAGTACCAGGAGATTCCATACACACTACCTTCTGCAAGGCAGTTTAACTGGCAGAACCCTCTTTATGACCCTAATAGAAAGTGGGTTTACTTTATATACCCGACCCTGCCTTCTCAATGCCATAATTGGTCCTCATGTCTAATAAGAGAGGATCATTATATTATTTCATTAGTCCCAGCTAATTTAACCTACCTTTCTTTCTCCTTTCGAGGCAGTGCAACTTCACATACCTCTTTATAACCCGATAGAGAGTGGGTTTGGTACGCGACCCTGAATAAATGATGCCATAAAACTCCTATATAATCTACCATAGGATTTATTTTATGTCTTAACCCTACCTATATTTACAAGCATCCCCTATTCTTCATAGAGAACGACAGTCATACTCATAATGTATGATTATCCTAAAACTATAAAATAGGAAAAGAAAAAAGAGCCTCAAGAATATACACTGATATGCTAATTTTTTTAATAAAATCATAATATAATGCAAGAATTAAATTTACTTTCTATAAAGTTTTGATTTATTTTATATTTACGATAAAATTTGTCTATATTATGGGATATTTACAGAAAAAAAACAAAGAAAATAACTAAAATAGGGCAACGCACAAATTTACTTGATAGTTGTTATCTTCAGTAGCATCAAACAAGAACCATTAAGCACCAGACGCATGCACTCAGTAGTGAGTGAGTGAACGATTACATCTCTTTCTATGTTAATCCGGACGAGTACTTATCCGGCACCCCATGAATAATCAAACGGACAGCACGAAAATAAGAAACTTCTAATCCAGTTATTCTTTTGTTGTCCTGAGTCCGAGTAATTCATCAAGGTTACTTTATCTACGGCTCGACTGTCCTGAGTTTTATTAATAGGTTTAGGTACAATTCTAGAATATTAAAAACCCTAATGAAGTAGGTCAAAATAGATTTAACGAGTACTTCGGCTTTATGCGGACAAGACACTGAAAATACGAGCGGTTAGAACAATCGGCTTCTCTACTGCTTAGACTTAACAGGGAAGTAGGATAATGCCACGTTCGCCTGACTTTGAATAGGTGACGGAAACGTTTATAATCACGCCGAAAAAAATTCACGAGCTATTTTACATTTGTTGCATTTATATTTTACAATATAATATTAGAAATTCTCATTTTTGAGAAAAAAACAATTAAACGATTAATATTTAACAAAATATATGTCAATTCCTACTGAGGTCAAACAATAAAAATGGTAGTGACTTTTTATTTCATATCTACAATTAATATAGATATTTTCAGGCCTGCACATATGACAGAATCACAATATTAACTATCAAAATAGAAATCTAATTTTCTTTGCATTTGCCTCTATTCAGTATGAGGTGTTATTACTTATTATTTTTGTTTGCTACTATTTATTCGCTTTCTTTTTTTTGTTTCTAATTTTTTAAGCTGATAGTGATTTATAATTTCATATTTTATCCATTTGCTTGTATTGGTTCATTATTGCAAGGTACCTTTCTCTCATAATTTCATATACATTTTTAAGCAATAGTGTTCTAGCAATGGAAAAGTTGGCCCATTGCCAGAGTGCTGGATTTCAAACATGTAGCTATTCAGTTCGAATCAAACCAAGAAATCAGCTTTATTTAAAATTGATATTATTGAATAAATATTTGAAAAAACTGTGTTAATATCAATTGTTATCACCTACATGTTTAAAAAAAAGTATTTGAACATGATTGGATGAATAAATAGGCCTACGTATTTTACTAGCGATTGAAAATTTGTACGATATATATATATATATATATATATATATATATATATATATATATATATATATATATATAAGGAGAGTGTGAGCTAATAGAAGGAATTGAAAAAAGGTTTTGTAAATGTATTGATTATATTATTAGTAAAACTGATAATCAAGTGAATCAAAAAAAAGCAAAACAAAAAGCAAAACTAGATATTTCCTTAGAATGTTGTAACTGACATGTTCATAACACTATTATAAATTATATTTATTTTTAATTAAAATGTCACATAATTTGGCTTAATTAACTGTGATCTAACTATAAAACACTGACGATGCTAACTGTGTTAGCGAAATGAACATCAAGGCTGTGGAAATATTTGTAACCAGGGTCATTGCTTAGATTAGGTTAGGTTATTTTGGTTTAAGAACCACAGCAGTTGCGTGCTAATGTACAAACCCCATGTACACACACTTATATCCAAAGACCGGTAAATATATTTTATTTATGAATAAATAAATTTTATTTCCCTGCACGCGACATGTAACACAAACGACTGTCATGCTACGTATTATGAACTCCACTTTTACCAGATGAACTTTACAAATCATTCCCACTTCTATCCAATCAATGCTCCATATAGAAAACCTTTGACATTATATGGATAGTGATTTATTTTATATTGTAGGAGTCAAACGTTTGTTGGCATTGTTTTTTTACGAGATAGATTATTGACTTTAATAAACTGTACACGTGTATGATGCAATGAAACAACTGTTTAACATCTCATTACCGCTACGGCGTGTTGCTAAACGGGTTGACAAATTGCAAGCAAGTCATATTATATCTTTGATAACCTACTTCCTTCAAATATAGGCCCGATAAAAACCAATAAATTTATCTATATAAACGTATAAGTGTTTTTATCTGCGAGTAGCAATATTTTAAGTTATTGGTCACGATCGTGAGAGAAATTTGAGCTTTGAATGTAGCAATCAGGCTTGTAGTTGCAAATAAATGCATTCAGACTTATTGTCTCTTGTGCTTCAGGTTTTAAAATTCAAATAATTTACTAAATTGTTTGTTTTAATGCAGCAACTATAAAGTTTGGAGTAAATCAAGGCTACTTCATATAAAGCTTTTTATAAAGTGAAATTTACAATATGTTTCGATAAATTTACTAACAAAAAATATTTTTTTATATTATTAAATTATTTGTAAGGTAAATCTTCCAAAACAAGTACACATTTCATAATGAAATATACTCAGACAAAATATATAAACTCATTTACTTACTTTTGTTCTAATGAATTTATAATTTAAATACTCCCAGAATTCATAACTAATTCTGTGAAACCATAGTTTGATGATGTGAAATATGAATTGAATTGTTGCTAAATGTTTAGTTTGAATTTCAATAAATATTTCAGAAAATTATTGATTTTTATCCAAATAATTAAATAAAAATTAACGAATAAAATATTAGTGAATAAAAAACAACTAGATAAAGTACAAATTTAGTAGCTTAAAATAAAAAATTATAATTAATAATTAAATAATTTCTACATGATAATTCCATTTCTGGATATTGTACGACATATTCTTCATCTAGTCAAAATAATTACGAGATATGTCTTGTGATATTTCAGTCTAAATTAACTCCAATAATTCCATTGATTTACAGTTATTAATAGTTACTATTTTCTCTGATAATCCCGCAGCTTGTTGTCAGAGTCTATCTCAACCGCATTACAAGAGGACGACCTGCTTTCGAAACGCCCGCAGTTAGTTGGTAGAGCCTGGCGTATTTGCGTTGTAAGAAGATGGCTTGAATTGATCCGCCCCAACTTAATCGCCAGAGTATGGCGTAACGGAAGTACAAATGGACGCACGACCTGCGATTGATACGCCCGCACTTAGTTGTCAGAGTATGGTGTAACGGAAGTACAAGAGGACGGAAGACCTGTGATTGATACGCTCGCCCTTAGTTGCTGAGTCTGGCATAAAGGAAGTACAAGAGGATGGACGACCTGCGATTGATAAACATGCAGTTAAGCGCCAGAGTATGGCGTAACGGAAATACAAGAGGACGGACGACCTGCTAATGATAAACCCGCAGTTAGGTGCCAGAGTATAACGTAACGGAAATACAAGAGGACGGACGACCTGCGATTGATAAACCCGCACTTAGTTGCCAGAGTATGGTGTAACGGAAGTACAAGAGGTATGACGACCTGCGATTGATAAACCCGTAGTTAGGTACCAGAGTATGGTGTAACGGAACTACAAGAGGACGGACTACCTGCGATTGATAAACCCGCACTTAGTTGCCAGAGTATGGTGTAACGGAAGTACAAGAGGTATAACGACCTGCGATTGATAAACCCGCACTTAGTTGCCAGAGTATGGTGTAACGGAAGTACAAGAGGTATGACGACCTGCGATTGATAAACCCGCAGTTAGGTACCAGAGTATGGTGTAACGGAACTACAAGAGGACGGACTACCTGCGATTGATAAACCCGCACTTAGTTGCCAGAGTATGGTGTAACGGAAGTACAAGAGGTATGACGACCTGCGATTGATAAACCCGCACTTAGTTGCCAGAGTATGGTGTAACGGAAGTACAAGAGGTATGACGACCTGCGATTGATAAACCCGCACTTAGTTGCCAGAGTATGGTGTAACGGAAGTAAAAGAGGACTGACGACCTGCGATTGATAAACCCGCACTTAGTTGCCAGAGTATGGTGTAACGGAAGTACAAGAGGACGGACGACCTGCGATTGATAAACCCGCACTTAGTTGCCAGAGTATGGTGTAACGGAAGTACAAGAGGACGGACGACCTGCGATTGATAAACCCGCACTTAGTTGCCAGAGTATGGTGTAACGGAAGTACAAGAGGACTGACGACCTGCGATTGATAAACCCGCACTTAGTTGCCAGAGCATGGTGTAACGGAAGTACAAGAGGAAAGACGACCTGCGATTGATAAACTCGCAGTTAGGTACCAGAATATGGCGTAAAGGAAGTACAAGAGGATGAACGACCTGCGATTGATACGCCCGCACTTAGTTGCCAGAGTATGGTGTAACGGAAGTACAAGAGGACGGACGACCTGCGATTGATAAACCCGCAGTTAGTTTCTAGGTTGCTAGAGCCGCATTACAAGAGGGCGACCTACAATCTACAAGCCCGGAGTTAGTTGTTTGACGCTGACGTAAGCACATCACAAGAGGACCTACGATCAATACACCTGCAGTTAGTTACTAGTGGCAAGAGTAACAGCATTAATATATGACAACATTGCAAACTGATGAAATATCGTTGAAAATATTGTAATAAATAGAATTAACAATTTCATCTACGTATAAAGTATTTTGCTAGATGTATATTGTCTTTGACAGAATGCTTTCTTATTACGTTTTCCCGATGCTTTCCAGAATCTATATTCCTTGTTCAGGGTAAATATTCGTCTATTAATATGCCACGAAAAAAAACGACAATAAAACCAGCTCACAAATATATATTGTACCAAACGGTGCGCTCTACCGTTTATTTCGGACAGCTTTTACATTATAATATTTACATTAATTTATTTACAGTATAATTCAAAATAATAAAGTTAATATAGAACAGAATTCCTATTTTCTCTGTTTGGTTTTTTGTACAGAAGGATAAAAAGAAAGTAGAAATCATTGCCTTTAGATGAAATATTTATTGTATAATAATTTATAAAAATAACAAAGCAAATGATTGTTTCAATTTTAATATTTTAATGAAGAGAGGCTTGGAAGGAATGAACAATAATGTTCCTTGATATTCGGGAAAATGTTGTTGACTTCCGGTATCGGAAGCATTGCACTTTATCGAGATGTCCACGTCTGCTACTCTTTTATTAAAACAATACAACAGTCGGAAGATGTCTCGACCTTGGCCTTCAACTTATGAAATTCAATAAAATAATACTCCCCAGAGGGACCTAAGTGGGTCAGGACGCCGCGCCGGCTGTTGTAATGATAGAGTAAGCGACTAACCTAACGTAACCTCGGTTGTATTATGCTTCTATTGTTTTCCATTCAATCTGACAGTTAGACGGACAGACCACAGACTGAGTAAACTAGTTTCAAAAAGTTTAAATAATAGGGTAATTTGTAGTCAATTAATATACCGTTCCATTTAACGTCATGTTCACTTGGCTTTCGTGTCACTTCGGGAGGGCCCGATTCTGGCTGCGTTCGGATGCATGCTTAATGTTTTCTACGTCTTTTAAAATACTTTTTCTAGGCGTGAAGATTAAATCTGTAACTCACATATATTACCACACGCATTCAAGAACGGACAAAGCAAGATCGCTGGGAATATTCTAAGAGTTTCTTTATCTTTGTGTTTTTATTGGACCTTATGCTTTGCTCTATTTGTTGGTTTGGTTTTGAAGAAGATAAATTGTTCGTATAACCTAGAGCACTTATGTTGTAAATAATCAGCAATATATTATCTCCAATGCAATTCGGTGCAATTTAATTTCATTTAAAAATATAGTAGTGGTCTTAGTTTTAAAAATTTAATTAAAAAACTCAAGTTGATAAATAGCCAGTATTGCCTTCTCCCAATATTAGTATTTTAGTAAAATAAATACAAATTTATCAATGAGTGCTACATATGACTCAAGATCTTGACATTAAAAATTGAGTGACTATTAGTAGGCCTACAGCTTTTGAGACTTGATAAGATATCACTTAGTATTTTTTATATACAAAATAATTTCTAAATATTAATATACATTTAGGTCTATACGAAGTCTCATACGACATCATTCTTTGCATTTATTAAAAACAATATAATATATTTTCTTAAAAACATTAAACTATAAATACGTTTTCGATATGTACGTAAGAATTTAGATTATATAGAAAGATAAATTAGATTTGAACTTGGGTTATAGTGTAAAGTAATCATTTATTATTAATCTATCACACATTCATAATAAATACTATCAATAAATCCAAGAAGATTAAGAAACAAAGTAATACTCGAGCACATCCTCCTACAGTGTCCAAACAAGGAAAGAGAGAAACTAAAGAATGACGTAGACAATTGAGAAAAGATTTTGGGCAATGGAATCAGAAGCATTCCTGCAACATCTGACGTCTGCATAATCTAGTGCTGGAGGTCGAGAACCAAGAAGTAAGTGAAACCAAGTCGTCATCATCATTTTATTCATGAAAGGCGTTAAATTTAAAGGTATTAATTGTACGTTATGTTAGATTTTTATTATTTAATATCATTAAAAGTTTAATAATTTTTCGGAGCACTTATTTGTTTGCACTTGTGTAAATACGTATTAGATAGGTTATCATGTTTTTACTCAAATGGAATAAAAATTAGTAGTAAATTTTGCAAGTGAATTGGCAAGAAAACGAATGTTATCTTTAACATGTAAAACATAATGTTACATGTTAAAGTGTCACGTGTTACACCACGTGATTCTTTTAACCATAGGCTAGATGTGATTCCCAGCAAATACTTGACTTTATTGATATTTCATGACTTTTTTCCTAAAACAGAGACAAGGATGGGCTCCAAAATACATAATTTGATACTATACATATTTTTCACCTGTAGTAATTATGTCTTTACTTCTAAAATTTTAAACTTAAGTTAATTTTACAGAATGAAAAATATTTTAAAAGCTAAAGCGAGATTATATTTAATATTTTTCTTACTTATTGGTGTTTTAAGGCATAAATACATTATGTTCATTTTTAAAGAAACAGTATTAGGCAGTGTTACCAATCCACTGCACAGAGACTGTCCACATCAATGAGGGAATCATCTACAAAAAGGACATCTACTATACAGAGACCATCCTCTAAACAAAGGCTCCACTACACCGAGGCCATACAATACACAAAGATGATATACGAAAGAAACTCTATAACGAAGGTTACCATTAAATACAGCCTATCAACTACAAAAAAGTTATCCATTAATCAGTAGCTATACACTACACAGAGGACATCCATTAAACAGAGCCTATCCACTAAATAAAGGTTATCCATTAATCAGTAGCTATACACTACACAGAGGACATCCATTAAACAGAGCCTATCCACTAAATAAAGGTTATCCATTAATCACAAGCTATACACTCCACAGAGGACATCCATTAAACAGAGCCTATCCACTAAATAAAGGTTATCCATTAATCACAAGCTATACACTACACAGAGGACATCCATTAAACAGAGCCTATCCACTAAATAAAGGTTATCCATTAATCACAAGCTATACACTACACAGAGGACATCCATTAAACAGAGCCTATCCACTAAATAAAGGTTATCCATTAATCAGTAGCTATACACTACACAGAGGACATCCATTAAACAGAGCCTATCCACTAAATAAAGGTTATCCATTAATCACAAGCTATACACTACACAGAGGACATCCATTAAACAGAGCCTATCCACTAAACAAAGGTTATCCATTAATCAGAAGCTATACACTACACAGAGGACATCCATTAAACAAAGGCTATCGACTACACACGGAGATCTTGCATCATACAGAGATCAATCACTAAACAGAGACTATCCACAACACAGAGATTCTCCATAAAATATAAGCTATCGACTATACATTTGTCATCCAGATCAGAAACCATGCACTCCTCAGGGGCTACCCACTACAACGAGACTATACAAGTTAGTATAATAATTCAAAACATAAGAACTATTACAATTCATTTGAAGTATAAAACATGTTTGTTAGCTAATTAGCCACACGAATCCTGATTCTTATTAAACATCTTTATGAAGTATTATCATCTAATACTTCCCACAAAATATTCACAAATTGTGTAGCATTAATCAAGACATCTATGAAGATACTTGGCCTGTTCAAGAATTTTGGTCAATATGAATCTATTCATTCTTCCTATAAGTATAAACTACTATACAGTAGTTTATTTAGCTTATTTGGAAATGCATATTGCTGACAAACATATAGCTGTGTTTCACTGAATCCAATAAAACAGAAAACATTTTCCTAATTTTTAGTAACCTTTGTATTTGATTTCTTTTTTAGAATAGAGTTTGGATATGTTTGAAGTAAATTATTCCAAATGACAAATTATTAATCTTATAAAGTTCCAGTATCTGGTGTGCAGCCTACATTCTTTGGAAAACGTTCCCAGGGTAGTGTATAACTACAACATATGATCACTATTAAATGTTGAATAGCCAACCTCGTCGGTGAGGTGATATATTGGCGAAGTAGTAGTCGAGGAAGGACGGGCGTACAGGCGGTGACGGACTTCTGTATTGCCTTGGCATTCCACAGGCAGCTCCGAAGCCCAGTGCACCTGTTGCTATAGCGACACTGCCGGCTGATAAAATTTCTTATAAAACTGTTAAGAGCATATTTTCAATAACATGTAAATTACATCCATACATGTTACATAAAAAAAATTGGAACCAATAACAAACTGGACATACACAATTATAAAGATTGTAATTAGAAACATTTATTTCTACTGTTCCTTAAATAAACGTTTAGCTCAATATATTACAATCTAAAAAAAGTTATTTTTCATTAGGTTCATTTTTAGAAGTCCATAAATACAAAGTCTGCAGTCTTATGAATAAATATTTGATAAATATTTCTCCTGTAATGTTATTTCCTGTAGTTTTGGTATATAATTGTCCTACTATAATTAATACAAAATCATTTCATTCATAGAAAAGTTACCTTAGTGATGCTAAATTTACAAATGCATGCTTTAAAGTAATAATTTATGTTACAAAATTATATTGTTGCTCGAATTATATTTCCTCGTTTATCATTAAAAGCATTTCCATAATAAAAGCTTTTGCACAGAACAATTTTTTATAAATATTTTTATTATTTATCAAATTTGTATATAATATTTTCTGTATAGTTTCATAAAAACACAACTTTAAAATTTTTTACATAAAAGAATACAACAACTTTTAAAATTCAGTTGATGAACTTGTATCCTTTCATTACTTTTTGTTTAGTAAAGAAGTGACTCCATTAAACAACGGTTACTGTAACAATTTACCAAAATGCAATACAGTGTTACATTATTAATGCTATTTGTAGCCTAATGTTAAATGAGGAAATAAAACTAAATGGCATCAAAGCTATATTGCAATGTCGTTCTAGTATTGATTTAGTTTTGTATGCGAAACATAATTTTTTAAACCTATTTTATGTTTCTTGTTTTGACATCATTACGATTACAACTGTTTAACCTACTTCATGAAAATATTGTTTGTATAAATAAACCTGACTTATTTATTAAGTAATATATTTATTTAATGTCTGTTAATAACTATTAATTTTTTTATATAGGGTAATGACAGATCACAGACAATTTTGCTTTTTTAAAACACTCAACTCGAAATTTCTTTTCAAGAGCTCAATTTTAACTAAACAATTACAAAGCATAACATACTATTTATAAAATACATAACATATATAAAACATAATAAAGATCAACAAATTATAAAACTCTTAACAAATATCCATATAGAAATTAATTTTTTCCTATCACAATAAAACAGACAAATCACAGATATATACACTAACACAAGATATAACAAAACAAGGAAAAAATGCTTTGAATAAAATGACGGAATTAAATGATTTTCCATCTGCATATGAATCTTTAGTAATGAAATTATAGTGAAACTTAACATTTTTTGTAGGTTTTTTGGTCACTCGAGGTAATGTATATATGTTAGAATGATTGTGTGTTTTTAAAAAAATTAAAATGTTGACTCTATTAATAATAGTAGATGTGTTAGTGTATGTATCTGTGATTTACCGTTTTATTGTGATAAGAACAAATTTGACCTGTAAATGGATATTTATTAAGAGTTTTTAAAATTGTTGATTTTTATTATGTTTTATATATGTTATGTATTTTATAGTAGTAGCATCTGTTCATTGATGTATGATTTTAATTCACAGTGTTCAACAATGCAATAAGGTAAAGCGATAATGTAATGAACCGTCAAGCGTATAATTAGGGTGTATACATTGTGAATTCCAACCAACCACAGAAGGGGCAATGAAATAAAATACGAATGTTAATCGAATAGATTAACTTTGTGGGGGAGGGCTGTTGACCAGAGTGATGTCAATATGGAAAGCTGCAGAATGTGATATTGGCAGGTCGCCATGGGTGAATCACACAGGTGAAAACCGATGCAGCCAAATTGAGCAAGACGTATCCGCCTTTGAAAGAGATGTTTGTGCGGTCAAAAACAGCTGGCACGTGTAATGTTAGTTTCATTGATCCTGTTTTGTGGTTTTCTCTAAACAAAAGTCAAATAGAAGGAAGAAGGAAAGAGGATAAACATTTTAGAATAGGAGGTAGATTTAAAAATGCGATGATTAGGAGATACCAGAATAAATGAAGAGAGAAAAGTTTTGGGAAAAATGTATAGGAGAAAGTAGTCTAATTGGGTTGGATTTTGAAATAAATATTTAGAAACCAGCTGAAAAACGAGACACAAGTAGACACAGAATAAGTGAATAACGGTAAAATGGGACTCCAAAATACGTTTTGATTTTAGAATCCAATTATTTCCTTATTTCTTCCATTAATATACGAATTAAGAATGTCAAAGTACGTCTTCAGTGTGTGTAAACTTTAATATTGCAGTTAAACTATTTTAATAACTTTCATGTTTTTAAATAGTATTTTAAGAATTTTTAAAGATGAAGCTACTGACGATCGGTCGATTTATTTATCCACAAGCTTTTCCATTTTGTAAACTAAGATTTAACTCTTAAGCCATAGAAATGTTTTAGTTATAGGAAAATTGCTAGTATAATGACTAAATATTTGACTATCGATAAATATATTTTGCAGAAAATATTTATATATTGCAATCAAACACAATGTTGAATTTATTGCAATAAAATACAATGTTGATTTTATTGCAATCAAACCCAATCGTGATTTTATTGCAATCAAACACAAAGTTGATTCTATTGCAATCAACAATAAAGTTGATTTTATTGCAATCAAACACAATGTTGATTTTATTGCAATCAAACACACAGTTGGTTTTATTGTAATCAAACACAATGTTGGTTTTACTGCAATCAAATATAATGTTGATTCTATTGCAATTAAACACAAAGTTTATTCTATTACAATCAAACACAATTTTAATTTTATTGCAATCAAACACAATGTTGATTTTATTGCAATCAAAGGCATTGTTGATTTATTGCAATCAAACACAATGTTGATTCTATTGCAATCAAACACAATTTTAGTTTTATTGCAATCAAACACAATGTTGATTTTATTGCAATCAAATACAATGTTGAATTTATTGCAATAAAATACAATGTTGATTTTTTTGCAATCAAACCCAATCGTGATTTTATTTCAATCAAACACAAAGTTGATTCTATTGCAATCAACCACAAAGTTGATTTTATTGCAATCAAACACAATGTTGATTTTATTGCAATCAAACACACAGTTGGTTTTATTGTATTCAAACACATTGTTGGTTGTGTTGCAATCAAATACAATGTTGATTCTATTGCAATCAAATACATTGTTGATTTATTGCAATGAAACACAATTTTGATTCTATTGCAATTAAACACAAGATTGATTTTATTGCAATCAAGCACAATGTTGAATTTATTGCAATAAAATACAATGTTGATTTTATTGCAACTACGAAAGTAGTTGAGAACACAATACAGTAGCGTAATTATAATTAATAAACAAATGTAAACCCTTACTACAAATATTTACACAACGTTTATGTACTTTTCACAAATAGAGTTAGCAACATCAAAAGGTAAATAAAAGATAAAAAAGGTTAAAAAAAAGTAACCCAAGAAGACGGCATCAGAATAAAGTTAACCTTCTGGTGAAGCTAACTGTGTCAGAAAAATGTACATAAAGGTTCTGTAATTATTTGTAGCAAGGATTTATAGTTATTTGTTAATTACCCGATATGTAATATGCCTTAACCTATTAGACTGAAGGAATGTCCGACCATAGAACTATCGAAACTAAATAGGCATCAGTAATCAAGAAAAATACACTTTACTTGCGGCAATGCTATATTAATACACTTAATTATACATTTATCAAATAAATTTTTCTATTTCCATTATAGAAATAAAGGATGGTCGTTACAAAAACAATACATTATCGGGGATAATAAGAATATTGGTTGTCCACAGCACAGCAAATTCTCAGAAAAACTATTCCAGAGTCGAAAGCAGAGTAACGTGTTGACATAAGTTTGCACTCCCCGCATTCTTGTTCCAGATAAGACGGCACTTGCGTGTTCGCAATTGTTCAGCGAGCGCGGGATAGACATTCGCCGTCTCTTATCAAATCTACCTCTTTAAGTGAGATATGAAATTGTCTTAAAATACTCGACTATTCCATTGCTTCTTTGCTTGTCTTGAAGTGCTGGAAACCATTAATAAAGAAGCTAAAACACAACCTAAACTAGGCGAGATAGTGCGACCGTTCATCTTTTCATATGTATTTGTATTTTCTGCTGCACACAACTTTAAGTATAATATAAAGATAGATTAAAGATGAAGGAGGCAATAAACCCTGAAATAGACGACAAAGAAAACGAAATTTTGAAATATAATTTGAAACGCATGATTTCGTTTAAAAAACCAATTTTTAGTTTTACAGAGTCTACCGCATTTAATATTTAAATCCAATAGATGTTTTTCCCAATTCCAAAATTGTGTAAATTTAAACAAGCGACAGAGGGGTTAGAAAGTTATAACTAACGATTAACATTTTAACGCTATCATACTGTTAAACATTATAAAAGCTTAAATTAACCTAAAATGTTTTTACCTAAAACGTTACCCTATTTAAATTATAAAATAATGTCTACCTTATGTGTTACAGGTATAAATAATGAAATTTTCGAATTAATTAACAGATAAACTTAGAATGTGGGAGAAACCTTTTCAACATATAATATTTGGAATAGATTAACATTAACATAATATATGCTCCGTATGTTTTCTTACATATATATATATATATATATATATATATATATATATATATATATATATATATAAAGATCTATGTCAAAATACAAATACAAGAATTATAATTGAATTTACAATTCAAAGCTTTTCGTTGGCTAACAGTACATACATCTACAGGAATATTAAACAATTGTTAATTAATTGTTTAATATTCCTGATGATGTTGGTACTGTTGCCAACGAAAAGCTTTGAATTGTAAATTCAATTATAATTCTTGTATTTGTGTTTTGACTTTGTTCTTTATTAATACACAAGAATACATATTGCGATATATATATATATATATATAGTGTTATTATTATTAATAAAATATATTAAAAACTACATTCGGTAATAAAAGTAAGATTATACTACGCCTGTAAAGTCTAGGAGGTAAGTAGGTACGTAAGGGCAAAAGGGACGAATTTAAAATTGTATAGAAACATGAAGCCCGAGCCAACCATAAATGTACATAGATTAAATCTGTATTTATTATTTTACACAGCTCAACAGAAAACATCGTATAACTCAAGCTAGCGTTTTCGTCGGAGAATAAAAATTACGTATGCACCGAACAACTCACAGACGAGACGTCACAGATGGGGAATGGTGCATTAAAAAGAAACTGGTGGTAATTTCTATGAACTTTATGACTCCAAATAACACTGAAAACATATGTAAAGCCAGCTAACCACACTAGCATTATAAATTTTACATTAACAACATAAAAATTAATGTTTACATAAATTGTTTGTTAAGTACGGCTGAATGAGCGTGGTATTCAGTTAAGGTGGTTTCTGGTATTCCATAATTTACATGAGTGTGTGTTCAAGATTGGGAGAGTTAGAGAGAGCATTGTTAACTGGACATAAATATGGCCGCTGTACGCTTGATTACAATACCTAACGGAGAGACTGTAGGTGGGAATAATTTGAGACCCCTGACCTCCCTCTAGCCTTACTCAATGTTTATATCGGCTCTTTGTATTCATCCTTCCTTGGACGGATCGCCGTTATGTTTGATGTATTAAAAGAAAGAAAAGGTAATTAAACTATTGTCCCCCGGTGGAGTGGAGTAAACACTCCCGGTCTACATTCTTTGACAAGTTGGGGTAAGAAATTCTTTAATTAGATGTATAATGTCAGACATTTAGGGGAAAAATAATAGGCGGTCTTTCGGAGGTGTGAAGAATAAAGGATCTTCAAGAATGATTCAATTTTTTCAAGAGATGTAATTTACATGTTATGTAGAAGCTCTTCACGTCACGCCCGGCACGCACCGTTACATCGACTGCAAGAGCCTTCGTGATCGCAGACAACACAACGGAAAATATATTAAGGCTTTACCGATCTTATTGTTACAACAAATGAAATCTTACAAAATTAGGTTTGTAATATATTTTTCAACTTAGTAGCAAAAAGAAAAGGTGAAACATAATATACACTTTATGAATTGTAATAATTATATTTTTATACGTGTGTGATATTATTTATTTTAATTTTGAAAATTTTTATATATGTAATTTATAAATTGAAACAAATTAGTTTAATAAATTGTAAAAAACTATAAATAAAATGTATTGTATATAAATAATTTTAAAATTTTATAAAAATACATAGTTCAAAGTTATTTAAATTAATTTTATAATTATTGTTTATAAACAAGAGGTAAAAAAACAACTACGAAGGATCAAATCAATTAGATTTCCTTGTATCTTTGAATTCTAAGACTATTGTAGATTGTATGTTAAAGACAGAAGTAAATAGAAGATAGGCAGAATTTCACGACGAAATAGATAAATATTTCTGAAGGAAATATATAATTTCTTTCTTTCTTCAAGTATGTTTTGTTTAGGCAATTTACGAGACTGAAAAAAAGTAAACCACGAAGCCAGATTCAGAGAGAGTAGAAAATGTTTTTATGGGGTACGTTAAGAAAATCTCGAAGGAAATAACTGTAGCAACAACGACATTTAAATGTAGTTCTCAAAGAGACTTGGAGTGTTGAACTAAAGTTTATATAGAGAATCTGTTGATAACCATAATTTTTATAAATTAAACAAGTTTATCCTGTATTACATGGAGTACGTTTAAACACTTGCAACAGCTACAAACATTTGTTAACCATTATCAATATTTTGATTTATTTATTCTTTTAATAGCAAGTATAAGTATCAATAGCAATTAAGCGCACATTGGCGTAATTATTATAGTTTATTTAGTAAACGTATGAATTATTTAAATTTACGTTACACACAGCAATTTATTATATAAAAGTTAAAACCATAAACGTCGTGATAAAATATGCTACATGTCAATATTAATATAATAAATACCCCAAGTAATTAAACAACTCAACTTACAAATCAAAACAGTTCTACTTTGCTTCCTTTACAATATTAAACTAACTTACCCAACGTTACTACACTTAGTGATTCAACATTTCTACACTGTGTTACTCAACTCTAGTACACTGAGTAATCCAACATTACTACACTGTGTTACCAAACTCTACTACACTAAGTAGCCCAACACTTCTACACTGTGTTATCCAACTCTTCTTCACTGAGTAATCCAACACATCTACACTGTGTTATCCAACTCTACTACACTGAGTAATTCAACACTTCTACACTGTGTTACCCAACTCCACTTCACTGAGTTATCCAACACTTGTGCACTGTGTTAGCCAACTCTACTTTACTGAGTAATCTAACACTTCTACACTGTGTTACCCAACTCTACTACACTGAGCGGCCCAACATTTCTACACTGTTACCCAACTCTACTACACTGAGAGGCCAAACATTTCTACACTGTGTTACTAAACCCTACTACACGGAGTAATCCAACTTTTCTACACTGTGTTAATCAACTCTATTACATTGAGAGGCCTAGAATTTCTACACTGTGTTACCCAATTCTACTACACCGAGTGGCCCAACATTTCTAGACTGTGTTACCAAACTCTATTACACTGAGTAACCCAACACTTCTACACTGTGTTATCCAACTCTACTTTACTGAGTAATCCAACACATCTACACTGTGTTATCCAACTCTACTACACTGAGTAATTCAACAGTTCTACAATGTGTTACTCAATTCTTATACACTGAGAGTCCCAACATTTCTACACTGTGTCACTCAACTCTACTACACTTAGTGATCCAACACATCTACACTGTTACTTAACTCCTCTACACTGAGCGGCTAAAAACTTCTAAATTGTGTTACCAAAAAATGCTACACTACGTTATCCAATATAAATAAACCTGCGTAACTCAACACTAATGAACTGTGTAACCTAGCAAAACTACACTGCATAACCCAACGTTACTACACCTAACACTATTACAATGTGCTCCTGATTACTAGTCTACGAGACAGTGTTTCCCAACATTACTATACGGCGTTACCAAATAAAATACGCGACGTGACACATCAAACTACATTACGTGGCGCAACACTACATAACTGTATACCAAACACTATTACACTGTGTTACTGATTACTACGAGACAGTGTTTCCCAACATTACTATACGGCGTTACCAAATAAAATACGCGACGTGACACATCAAACTACATTGCGTGGCGCAACACTACATAACTGTATACCAAACACTATTACACTGTGTTACTTATTACTACGAGACAGTGTTTCCCAATATTACTATACGGCGTTACCAAATAAAATACGCGACGTGACACATCAAACTACATTGCGTGACGCAACACTACATAACTGTATACCAAACACTATTACACTGTGTTACTGATTACTACGAGACAGTGTTTCCCAACATTACTATACGGCGTTACGAAATAAAATACGCGACGTGACACATCAAACTACATTGCGTGGCGCAACACTACATAACTGTATACCAAACACTATTACACTGTGTTACTGATTACTACGAGACAGTGTTTCCCAACATTACTATACGGCGTTACCAAATAAAATACGCGACGTGACACATCAAACTACATTGCGTGGCGCAACACTACATAACTGTATACCAAACACCATTACACTGTGTTACTGATTACTACGAGACATTGTTTCCCAACATTACTATACGGCGTTACCAAATAAAATACGGGACGTGACACATCAAACTACATTGCGTGGCGCAACACTACATAACTGTATACCAAACACTATTACACTGTGTTACTGATTGCTGAACATGACCTGTATGCCCCAACAATATTACATTACGTTACAAGACATTGCTATAGTGCGTTACCCTACACGTACTACGTGTGGCCAACACTACTATGTGGAACACTCATCACTACTAAACTCTTACTTACCACTACTATACCGTATACCGTGTTACACAACACGACTACAGTGGGTTTTAGTTAGGTACCAAAATTAGTTCCACTTTTTTAAAACGCATTTTACCTTAGAGTAACTACATTATTACTATTATCATATTAATGTTTTTTTAAATTAGATGATAAATATAAAAATAACTGAGCTGGTAGGAAAATGTTCCTAGAATTTATTTTTTGTTTTTGCTTTTTCATGAGTAGGGTACAGTTATTCTATTGGTAATACACGTACCCATTCGTGAAATATTGTAATCTACATTAGACTTTATTTAGAATATTGTTTAACTATTAAATAATAATAATAATTAAAATGTAGTTATTTTTTATTACCTAAAATTTGTTTAAAGAGAAGAATGGCTACTGTATGCATCCAGACAAATGTGTCAACTAATAAAATACTTGAGGACATAATTCATTTCCATTTCCATTACACAGACTATTACAGATGCTACTACTAAAAGCATTTCCATTTTCATTACACAGACTATTACAGATGCTACTACTAAAAGCATTTCCATTTCCATTACACAGACTATTACAGATGCTACTACTTAAAGCATTTCCATTTCCATTACACAGACTATTACAGATGCTACTACTAAAAGCATTTCCATTTCCATTACACAGACTATTACAGATGCTACTACTAAAAGCATTTCCATTTCCATTACACAGACTATTACAGATGCTACTACTAAAAGCATTTCCATTTCCATTACACAGACTATTACAGACGCGACTACTAAAAGCATTTCCATTTCCATTACACAGACTATTACAGATGCTACTACTAAAAGCATTTCCATTTCCACTACATACGGGTTTTGTGCAATAACAAAATTCATAATTTATATACTGAAATGTTTAGATGTTTAGCTTTGTTGAATTTTAAACATAATAAAGCTTCAAATTTGAATTAAAATTCAAGGTATTACAGTTATACACTTCTCACAAGCTAAATTGTGTGTAGGGCCTAAACAATACAATTTTTATAATAAGTTGTGACGTAATTTTTCTAAAAACATCAAAATTATTTGTTTTATGAACAAAAACATTTTGTAATGCTTTTAATGAGAACCCACAAACCCTTGTAAAACTTTTGATAGAAATTGATTTTATTGTTGACCTGTTTTTTGTGAAACCCAATGGGCAAATTTGGAAATTATGTCTGTAATTATCATTGGAAAAGATTCAGTTCTTTTCTGAAGGAAGTTGACTATATTTAGTTCAGTATCTGAGGAAAGATTTTAACATTTGGGTACAAAGGGAATCCTGTTGTTTAAACTAAAATATACTGAGGTTTTCCAGGTTTTGATTAAGTTTTGTTTACCCTTGGGGCGTTATATAATGTCCGCATTCACTTTGTCATTGTTTTAATAAGTTAAAGTTTATGCAAGTTAATAATGAGTCTTTGTTTGTGAAAAAATAGATTTAGTAGCATAAAAATCATAAAAACTAGACCTATATACTGTAAATATAGAACAAAGAGAAATTGAATAGAAACGTTTGTAACTTTATGTGGAGCATTGCGGCGTGAATACGTACATCAGAAGGAGCAACTGTGTGAGTTGTGAAAGGATAGCATCGCCTGTAGGAGCTCACATGTAAGCAACAGCCGGCGATCTGATTGCAATAACTTCAGCGATGAAATAACAACGACGTAAAAACCTGGAAGCCAAGAGTACGATATGGTTACAGAATGCCTAAGGTGTGTGTGTTGGAAAAGAATGACTCGACCATATTTAATATACAGGCTACGATTATTACTTATAGGAGGCATTCAGTCGTACGTTAAAACCTTGCCGCAATATCGTAGTTCAGAAATAGTACGGGTGCTGAGACGTCGTCAGCGCGAGTGTTGTGTTCCAGGTCATTTACATCGGTTGCGTCTTGGTTTACTGTAATAGTTTTGGAATGTAATGGAGAAAATTTCTCTTTTACGGTAATTTAAATGTTTATATTTAAGCTTGTGGTTGAAAGTAATTGTGCCGGTGTAAGAAATGAATAATTAATTTGTTGAAATTATGTATGTATGACGTCACAAACGTGATTGATTAAGTCATCTTACTGAATTACCTAAATTTTGTATACGATTTTAGATAAGTATTTTCATATATCAAAAAGGTACTTACTTTGTTTTTAATAGCTTTAAAAATGAAATGTTTAAGACAACAGAAAATATCATTCCAGAAATATTTAAAGATGTATTTCTTATTGTTGTTAAGAAAGAAAAGAATATATACAAAGAGAAGGTTATTTTCAAATATCAGATTAAAAGACGAATATAGATTTTTAAAAGTGATTTGGTTACGTCGTAGTAATATCAAGGCCGACGTTTAATAATGCTAGTAAAAGTTCTTGGAAAACAAGGTCCTGGCGGAAAACGTAAGAGCTTCTGTCATAAAAGTAATATAGTATAAACAAATATTGAACATTTTTCTGTGGCTGTGGATCTAGTGAAAGAGGAACTAGAAGGGCATAAATCAAATCGACTTGTCAGTGGCGAACATAAGTTAGATAAACACTTTCTTATCCATCAATGAAACGATGAGCACCACACAATGAGTACAAAAATATTCTTGAATAATAATTATCGTTTCAACATAATGCTGAAATAAAACCTGGTTTTAATTGTACATCCCTTAATTGTACAGATCGGACTTAATTAGGCCTACTATTGCCTTGTAATAAACAAAAACGACTGGTTATTTCGATGCCAACAAACTTTACATGGAAAATATGTTGAGCCTGTTGAGAATATTGATATGGCACCAAAACTTTGAATTACATACATATATGAGAAAAAACAAACTGGAACATTTATTTATTAGGTAAAGATTTAAAGTTTTTATTCTTTACCTAAGTGGAAATTTAAATAAAGTTATTTACTTAAGAAGAGGATTTAAACTCAAGAGAATTCTCAAGAAACGCATACAATAAAAAGAAGTAGAAAGTGTTTTTCATAACAGTTTACAATAGGGCGTGAGACGTACCAATAAATGGAAGTGGCGTAAAGACGACGATGATGATGAATATATTTCACAATCGTAATAGATATAAATTTTGTAAAATGTAAATATTGTATTCCATATTTATTTACCTTTACAGGTGCCTTTAAGAGTAATAACAAAAGATAAGGCGGAAACAAGGAATTTAATACAACAAATTTAATGAGAACGTGTTGCTGGAACATAAAACATCATAATATTACACAATATTGATTAAGAAAACCATCCAAAGTAAGTAGTAGTAATAATAATAACAACAATAAAATGAATGATACGTGAAGATAACGTCACAATAAATATAACTAGGTATTGTATAGTCTGAACAATAAAGATACAACTGTAATAACAATGACGGCTACAATGGTGGGTATTTTGTAATGGTAATAATAGCGATAAACATGAGACTGGACCTTAGGTAAGGATATCGATACGTATAACAATGGTTGTGCAGCACTAGGTAAAAGATACACTAAAGTGATAAAGGTACACTCGAAGATAGCAACGCTCGATATTGAGTAAAGACACCAATAACAATGAGGTTGACTATTCGTGAAGAACATCGATAACTATGGAAGAGCATAGGGTAATGGTAACGGTGAAGATAAACTTTTTATATATGATTAAATAGGAATAACACTATTTCCTCTTCGATATAGCAAGAAAACTATGTATGGTTTGTAAGTATTGTTTAGTTAAATACCACTATGATTAGCCTATACTTGTTAATCCCTATAACATTGAGGTAGACAGCACAGCCAAATATTCCAGAACTTAAATCATGTTGTACACGTTGTAGAAGTGACGCCTCGTAACAAAAGTAATTGCACCTGAAACATACACAAAGGTTATAATAACCTCTAGTTATCCTTTTGAAATCTTGAAGAAAAGATATTTTTATATTAATAAAGTATAAGAGACAGATTATTTAGAGATTTATTAATTGCAACTTAGCCTATTATTTAAGATACTTTATAAAGGATTATAGCAATTAAAAATTACAATCTGGAATACAGAGTTTAGTTTTAATTATTTTAGACTTAATTCGACCGTACTACGTTGCTAAATGACCTTAGCTATTGCGTAAATGACCGCAACATTGAAGACATACAGGCATATCGATATTCCCTGCACCAGCACAAGTGTCTCATATTAAATTTCCGCAAGTCCATAAATAGATCGACCGCATTAGAGACAAAAGCAATCAACTGGAAATACGGACCGCAGATTCAACGCAACAATTTCCTATAAACTTCCTATGTAATAGACCGATATCTCCATTAATCTCAAAGTACGTTATAACTAAATATATGAGATCCAACCGGATAATTTACCGATGAAAATAATTTCTCATATTTCACTAATTTTAAATCAATACGGCAAAAGCTAAAAATATTTTGTAGAAATATAAATAGGGTTTACCACTAAAACACCGTTCTTAGATATAAAAAATAAATAAAAATCCCAGAATTTATAAACTATGTTTTATTAAATGTTAGTTTTAAATCATTCAATGAAAAACAGGGTTTTTTTTATATTACCTTATATTTTATTTGCTAAGTTTAAGAACATGGTTTTACTCATTTTTCATTCTGGAAAAGATTAGATTGATTCTACGAAACTCTAAACCAAAATTATTTCGAATAGGGCAAGTAGAAAGTAATGTTCAAATGGCAGTGACAGGATAGCTGATCTCCAAGAAGATGATGTCGGTCAGTTGAGTCGTGAGCTGAGGTGCGACGGGAGTTTAAAATACTTTCTGAGATTGATCAGTAGTGACTGAGTGTTTGATTTCAATGATCGAACATAAAATCAAGAAACGGCGAGTACAGGGGTAACAGTTCTCCACTAGTTTCCTACAAGTTGCTTGCACAAAGTGCGCAGAAAGGAATCTTCCGCTTTTAGTTGTCAACTCTCTTTGATCTTTACCGTCACTCCACGGGATACCAAAATTTAATGGAAGATTTGTCTCTCCACAAGTGAAAGATAGAAAAAGTTGCTGCATTTTGGAGAAAAAACGACAAATTGCCGCAACTTTTGGAAAACCTAGTGGAAGACTTTTTATAAGCCTTAAGGACGTTTTCACTGGCTGGCTCGACATAGAGGCTGAACAATCACACTGAACATCTTTGGCGCCTCCTGCCAAATAACGCAGAACCTTTGTATTAGTAGCTGTGCTCTAGCCAATCAACTGACATTGATGGCTTGGAAATCATTAAAGCCGTTTTACCACAATAATATTATTATTATTATTATTATTGAGCATTTCTTTATCAATGATTGCTCAAAGAAAGTTAGTATTGCTATAATGCTCAAAGAAAGTTAGTATTGCTATAATGCTCAAAGAAAGTTAGTATTGCTATAATGCTCAAAGAAAGTTAGTATTGCTATAATGCTCAAAGAAATTTAGTATTGCTATAATGCTCAAAGAAAGTTAGTATTGCTATAATGCTCAAAGAAAGTTAGTATTGCTATAATGCTCAAAGAAAGTTAGTATTGCTATAATGCTCAAAGAAAGTTAGTATTGCTATAATGCTCAAAGAACGTTTTTTAATGATAGGTAGGAAATTGATATTTTACTTCTTCACATTACACATTTTACTGAAATGTAGGGGCTTTGTTTGTTATAACACAACAGGCTTAGTAAGAATATCGATCTAGTTACAGAAAGGATATTGATTTAAAATAAATATAGCTCAATTTGTTATCACCATATTTTCATGCATATTCTTTCCAGTGTAATTAGTTACCTTTTTGCGTAAGAATAGGCTACACTGTTAGGTTAAATCGTAGAAGAAAAACCTACAAACAAATATTTGGTCTTTTAATAAAAAACATTGCATTAACGCTCCATGATGCATGTTTTTAATAGCAGCTAGTTGCATTTATATATGCGAGCGAATTTACTACATTTACTTTCTAACATTTCAATGATTGTATAATTTTATTTTATCACGTCATCTGCTTGTTCTGTAATCTTATTATCTCCTTATGATTCAGTTAGGCGAACAAGCGTATTTTGTTGTAAATTTAGATGCGGTGAGTAGTTGTGCATGTAGAAATAAACGGGCTGTCAAGATATCACATACCTTCATAAAGTATTAGAACATCTTCCTCTACTAGATAGCCTGGTAACCTTGAGAGGTAGAAATGCCTTTTGTTATAACCAGCAGACCAATTTAGTACAATGTAGTAACGATAGCTTCAGTGTGAGAGTAGGTGATATTGATGTAAATAATTTTTATAGATATTAAATTTGTCAGTAACTTTGGAAGAAACATTAATTTTAAAATAGAATGCAATGGCCTCGCCTGTAATGTAATCAAGAACAAAGACACGTAACGTTATGTTATTAGGCTAAAAATCTCTGTTACAGGCTGTTATCTATGTTATCGTTTTTCAATGCTTTCACAAATTAACACCACATAATATTTTTAATAAATTGCAAGAAAAAATAGTTAATTTAAATCCATAAAAACCTATTTCATTTTTCCCTGCCTTTATTACTATGAAAATATTGGAAAGAACCCCACTCTAGTTGTAACTTCTTATTTGCTAGATTGTAATTTTGTAATAACACCCTCCGATGATGATGACATGGTCATTGAAATGTACATAAGGGTTTAATCTTAAGTAACTTTTTTTTGAAAGTTTTGATAGTTTTTGTGGTATTGTGGTTCTTTCCAATATTTTCATTGTAATATATTGTACCGCCGTGCTTATGATATTGTATACCCTACCTTTACTTTATTGTATAGAATTTTAAAATTTAAATAAAACTTCATATTAATAAATTATAATTATCCCACTCGATAACACCCTTAGAGCAGTGTAGAGAAATATTTTTTTAACACTTAAAACCCCTAGCTGAACAATAAAGAATTTACAAAAACTTTATTTACATTTCGTCAACAGAGAGAGAATTATTAAAGGAGAAGAGAACTGAATGCAGGTGGTAAAGGTTTAGTAGCAGGTTTAATTTTGTAGTAGCGGGTTTTTAATTTGCTCGATTAGTAATTAATTTTTTTTATGAAGTAATAACTGTAGAAATGTTTATTACTTGGTTACATTGTTTGTATCCTAATGGGGTAACCTACATAGACAGTTTTAAATGTTTAAAGTATTGTTACTCAAAACACTAAAAAAATAAAAATTCAAAACTTTACAAATAATTTTTGTCTACAAATAAAGATTAAATTACATGCCTTTAGTAAATGTAATCAACGTCACGTTTAAGAGTTTCATGAAAACATTTGTGTGGGATACCGTACACTCTCTACAAATTATACCACATATTCTTGTAGTTTGGGAGCAGACTTTAACACGAGATTTTAAATGTTTATTTGAGCATTCCAGATAATCATTGAACAAATGACAAGCCGGTTGAATATCCAGTGAATTTTATTTATATAATGCAACGTTTCGGCAACTGATTTGTTGCACTTATCAAGCCTGTAGTGTTAAGAAACACAAAGTCCTTACATTTAATGTACAAGTGAGTAATGTGAAGCGACAAAACACCAACCCCCTTCACTTTACCAATAGAGTTCTTTTTAAGTCGTCAGCTAACTTGAATGAGCCTGCACGAGTGAGATCTATAGCTCAAAGAAAGTTCTTGGTAAAGTGTAATAAATAAAAAAAAACATGACTCGATATTCAACGAGCTTTTTAAATTTTACTGCACAATTTATTTTTTAGATAGAAAATCCATGATTTTATCGAATTTTCTTTAATAATATTTTTTTAAAATCATAAAACTGTAAAAACATGTTGACGCTAAATATCCCCATGATAAAGCTTTTATATCGCAACAGATAAGTACCAAAGCATTTTCAGTCTTATACCTATAGTAGTTTCGGAGAAAAAGGATTATCAATATGGGAAAGTTAACACCATTAAATACACAAACAAAACCACAACTTTAACTATATAATAGTTTTAAATATAATTACTTTTATTGTCTATAGTAAGAGTATAGTACACCATACACATACTCTCTCTAGTTCATTAGTTAACGTTTTCCTATCAAATTCTAGCCATATATACTTTGAAGTTTCCACTGTAACCATACATTTTTCTCTTGAAAATGAAAAAAAATATTACTAAATATTTAGTTTTTATATCATGTATGTTCTTCCCTGATAATTGTGAAAATAAATGTTTCACAGAAAATATTAAAAGACACATTCCAAATGTACAAAGATGAATATAACATTTGTTACCCATATTTATCAAATACAACCTATTTGTTTATATTTATTTGATCTTTAACACACAATCAAGAAAACCTGTTTAAAAATCTCCATTTTTAGGAAATTAAAATAAAAATCGAATAAAAGTACAGTTGATTCATAAGTCAAGAATACTTATTTTAATAAACACTCGGCAACGTTTCGACAACCATATTGTTGTCCTTATTCAGGCCTACAGGTACAATAGACAGAATTAACTATTTATGTCTAACATATTCAAATACAAAATTAATATAAAATTAAAATAGCATTAGAATATAGTTTAAGTTATTAATGGTAATAAATTAACATAACAAACAATACAAATAATCAAATTAAATTATTGAAAGCACACTGTAAACTATGAGGGTTCATGAGAATAAAATCTATAAAACAATTAATTAAAATAATTAAATTATGTCAAAAAACATTCCTAAACCTCTTACCAATTAACATAAACAACCCTCTTGAAAACTACGTACAAAGCAACGTTCAATTGCTTAAAACACCAATATAGTTGTCGAAACGTTGCCGAAACTTTAATAAATTTAGAATTCTTGACTCATGAATCAACCGTATTTTTATCCAACAAAAAAATTTGTGAGTGCACACATCATCATAAAACACAAAATTCACAAAATGTCGTGTAGGAAGTTTTGTTGTTGTTAAAGTAATTAATTGTCTGAGCTTACAAAATTATTTAAAAATTAACAAATATTTTAGAAATTATTTTCTATTTATTGTTGTTTTAATAAATTTAAGAACTATAAAATACTATATTTACACAATTCAAATGACATTCAGCAATAGTAAGTTGAAGTACAGTAGTACGATAGATATACAGGGCAATCTGTTGAAAGTATGTCAACAGAGTGCAGGATAAACTTAGTTCAATCTAAACTGGACAAACAAAAGTTAAATCGTCATATTCTTTAAAAAAATCAATCTTTAACTTACCTTAAGCATTAACAGATACTTGATAAATAAAACGTTAATTTAACTCGTCTCACTTTCAAAATGTCTTCATTTTAATTCTTCGTTTACTTAAGGCCAAATGTTTTCACTGGAATTGTATTTCCATATTTTAAGGATTTGTATTTTTGTTCTAGAATAGTTTAATCTTGAAGTGGTAGAAAAATTAACAGACCGACATGCGAGGTATTCAAATTTTATCACATTGATTTTTTAGTTTGCTGAAGTTAATTTTAATTTTACAACTACATACAATATCAATAGCACAGTAGTACAATATAATACAATAGAAATATTGGAAACACTCCAATACCACAGAAATAATAATAAATCACTAATAATATAAGCTACCTAAACTTAAACACTTATGTACATTTCGATGACCATGTCAAAAGACGGTCTTATTACAAAACCACAATATAGAATACAATAAATTACAAACTGACTGATAGGTCATCAAATTACAAGGTCAGGCAAGCTCGTAATTTATTTTATTCTAGTTTATAATTAGACCCTCTGATGATAATTATGATGATGATGGTGGTGATGATGATGATGATGATGATGATGATGATGATATGATCATCGAAATGTACGTAGGAGGTTTAATCTTCGGTAACTTGTACTTATACGTTTTTAATTATTTTCGGGGTATTGGGGTTTTCCAATATTTTTGCTGTAGTATTACAACTACATTTATTAGAAACATAAAAGACGTGTGGAGTATCGTAGCTTTTACTAATAAGTTCCTTTAATTACTCCAATATTTTATCTCTTCATTCAAACCAACTGTTAAAATCACTTTCTGACTCGAATCTACGTCATTACACTTTATAAGCTTCGGAACAAGAATAAACCTTGTGGTTGAAAGAATGTGAAGAGCAGCGCAATCCGAACCGGCGCGGCGGACTTTATCAAGTCATCTTGAGACGAGTGACTTACCGTGGCGTGCATTATTTTTAAATAGGTAAAGGAAACTTGACCAGCTGTTGAATGACCTTGATAACCAGTTTTTATGCAATACAATAACAAAATGCACTTTAGCGAATATCAGGCTGAGGTCGTACACCCCGTGTTTACAGCATTTACACATCTTCTGAAAGTAATACAAGAAATTACGTATCAGTTATGGCCATATGGCGAACAGCACTAAGTAAGAATTGTATTAGTCGGGGTTATAAGTTACATATTGTATTTGCCTGTGAGGGTGGAGCATTCTTATTGCATTAAACAAGACAGTGCGTTGATACTGTTACAAGCATGTTAGGTCGACTGTTATTTCCTTGGCCTCACCCTGTCAAACACTAAATGTATCAAGTCTGTGATTTGTTACCAGCAAGATTGTACAAGCCTTAACAGTTTTTTAAATTAGAGTGGAAAACAATTTTCATAAAATATTTAAAAGGTTTCATTATTTTGTTTACAGCTTGTCTATCACTTATAATATAATAATCAAAAACGTTTACCAAACTATTTAAGATTATTTTGAGATAATTTCATTTATCAGAGTTGAATCTTTGTGTAGAACTTAACCAGGAATCGTAATACACTAAGAAAAATGTGACTTTAACCTTTAAAAACAAAAAAAAAACTTTGTGTGTGAAATATACACTTTTGATAACGTTTTAAAAACAATATATCCATAAAATCACGTTAAATATTTGTAAAACCATGTACTTTAAGCCTTATATATATATATATATATATATATATATATATATATATATATATATATATATGTGTGTGTGTGTGTGTGTGTGTGTGTGTGTGTGTGTGTGTGTGTGTGTGTGTGTGTGTGTGTGTGTGTGTGTGTGTGTGTGTGTGTGTGTGTGTGTGTGTGTGTGTGTGTGTGTGTGTGTGTGTGTGTGTGTGTGTGTGTATTATAAAAAGTACACTTTATACATTTATTTAAGTCATTTTATAAAATTGAATCTCTAAAAATTATCATTTTTTTTTGTATTTTGTTGCGATGGTAAAATTGTGTTATTGAGGTAAAATAATATTAGTATGTTGCGTTATAGACTGTAGGTAGAAGGTAGTCAGGTGGGCTAGTACTTTACACAGAGTAGACAAATTATATAATTTCTTTATTTATATCCTACGTTATTAAATATGTATATATATAGTAATTTTTATTGTCATACAATAAAATAAAATCAATAGTAAAAATCCGTAAAAATCAATTCTCTAAATTAAAAACAGATGCTATAATACACAAGATATATTTATATATTTTTTCAGTTTCCTCTATTAGTTTACACTCACCTTATCTTGCACAAATTATCGATCGTTAATAAATATATTTTGTTATTTGCCCATTCAAGATAAAATAATATTTTTAAAAGCTGTAGTAGATAACAATTAATCTTAATACAGCTTTAAAATACTTATTCGTTTATTAAGATTTTAAAATGTCGAAGTTTTCGGTATATCGAAATGAATTACTACATGTTTAAAACGAAGGACTTTGGTACTGACCCAACTTATCCATACTTAATACTATATACTATATATTACACATATAATTATAAGAGAAAGGCTCCTTCCACCACTATAGGAAATAGATAGGATGAAAACTTTAAGGAACACTATCAGCTTCATAAATTAGAAACGAAACTAAAGGAAAGTGAATATATAGTAACAAAAATATTAGTTAAACATCATATATTATATAGAAAGAAAAATGGAAAACTGCAAGAAATTGGTTGTTGACGAAACCTCCACTGTACACTCTTATATAGTTAGCATAGTTAAAATATCGTAAATAATGCTCTAGGATTATAAATGAAAGAAAACAATAAAATAAACAAACAAACTGGATTAACTGTATTGACCTTGATTCACAAACAGACAATGCGAATGGAAAAAGAAAAAAAAACTACAAAACTACGCAAGTGAGGAAATAAAAGAAAGCAAATAAACACTAACAAACAAAAATAATACGTCAACCCCATAGATAGAATAAAAATGGAAAATTGCAAGGAAATTCTCTTTCTATCTTACCACGTAATATTGTGGTTCTATCATATGATACGTATTTATATTAATTGCAATTATAAAATAAAATGTAACTAAATACAATTTCTCTTTGTTGACCTCTGTAGGAATTTATTTCTTTTTAATTTCTATATTACTTATTATACAACACAGCCTATGGAAAAATAAATAAATCGGACTGTATGTAACTTTTGTATAACCTTTTTCATACCTGTAACCATATGGACGGCTACAATAGTAAACGAATTCTGCTATTTAACTGAAGTAACGCAGCTGTTATAGAATCCCAACCAAACAATAGTTCATAGTAAGTAGCGTGAACTTGGCTGTAGGTGGTGCCGTGTACAGGTGGAGGGAAACGCTGTAGAGTCCATGTTGTCATTGAACGAGAAAGGATCCCTTATAATAACCCAAGCATACGCTTATGGAGAACAATGGCACCTTGTACACGCCTCAGTAATTAGGACGCGCAACAGTGCCGCACTCTATGCAGAACATTACTTTGTCAAGTTTTTTTTTTTATTTTCAAGATGTAAAGATTTAAAAAAAGGTCATGGCAACAGAAAGAATGTCAAGATTGGAAAGCAGCAGCCAGCAGGTAGATGCAAGCCTCCTACTCTTGAACTTAACCTGTATTCGGAGTTAAAATCACCTGGCTTGACTTCAACTCTCATTTAAAAGCCTTCATTTGTTATTTTATCGTTATACTTTTACAAATTACAGTTACTTCCTGTAATAGTTTGCTTAAAATTATGTTTTATATACTTATATTAAAAAAAAATTTAAACTAGAAACATTACACAAAATATTATGACTTACCGTGTGTTTAAAGCTTTTGGATACCTCACATTACCAATATTTTATCATAATGATATTTTGACGTCAGATGAAACATTTAAAGGCATTTGATACAAAGTTGTCATTGTGACATAGTGCTGCATAAGGGGATTATAATAATGTTAGCAATGTGTGTCCCTATATATATATATATATATATATATATATATATATATATATATATATATATATAACTTTGCAACACGGTTTTCTTGTTTTCCTTGTATATACAAATATATATATATATATATATATATATATATATATATATATATATATATATATATATATATATGTATAAAGTTAGTATAAATATGATATATTAAAGAAATTTTTGATTCATCAAATCATTTCGTTAAAAGTATTTCGGAATTCATCAACAAGTCGTACGAAAACACGAGATGCGTGTGTTGATTAGCTGAATTTGCCAAAAAAACTGTTTAAAATGATTTTTATAGGAGAAAAGTTTTAAAATGCATATAATTAAGGCACTGCTTAAATCTTTTTAATAATAGAGCTTTTTAATGTTACAAACAACTATATATTTTTCTTAGACGACATTAAGGACTTAAGTAACAAATTAATCATAATAGTTGATGTAGAAGGATGGATTAACCTAAAATGTGGAAAAGTTTAAAATACACTAATCTAATATTCTTCAGACTAGAGGTTTTCGTATTAAAGATCATGAATTGGGAGTTAGTAGCACTCTAAAAACTTTAAGGCACATTCTAACTTTTCAAGGCTGCGTTCAGTCCTTTAAGTACAGACCGACCTATCTGTACAACCTTAAAGGAGATCTAGTAATGATAACCTTAAAGTAAAAGCAAATATATTTAACGCTGTATAATGTCTGCTTTAATCATTAAATCTGCATCGAACAACTAATCCAATAACAAAAACCTATATAAGTCGCTGGCTTAGGTTAAGTTAGCCGATGTAGGTGTTACAAGTTGGAATTCACTTACTATACCACTATAACTAACGGCTGCATAAATATATTCCAGGGTTATTGTTTCCTCGCGAAGGAGTCGTGGATTTACAATAGCGATTCTGGTTTTCTTGATTGTTGTTCATCGCAGGTGGGATCCTCTGTATTGATTTCAACGGACATAACATAGAATTAAGATGGCGTTGGGCTCTTTAAATTTGTCAGCAGCGTCCTCCCACCTGCAAGCCGGATCAAGGTCGGACGAGACGTTTGTTATATTTTATGATAGACAGGATTAAAGCTATAAGCCGATAAATAATTCAACACGGATCGAAAGTAAAATTGATAATAAAAGTCGGTTGGTGAGCATTCGTGGTGTTTTATGAAGGCGATTAAACTTGTGCGGAACTCGACTCTGCTTGCCGTTGTGAAATCTTGGATAATTTGTTACTGCGATCGTAGCGGGGACGAAATTCGAAATTTATTTGATGATTATCGACAACTTTGACACTTTATTTATGCCTTCTCGTCACTTTAAAGTCCAGTTGTTGTGTAATGCTTTCTGTATAACGCTTAACCTACTGTTAAACAAGCAGCTAGGATTTAGATTAATTTTTAAATTATTAATTTTAAAATCACAAACAATATAGCATTTCCTATAAACATTATTATAATTTAACTGTATACGTTTAACCTGCTTAAGTGTT
>JBAIZL010000002.1:61979228-62084228 GCA_036971475.1 Prosapia bicincta
AAACTACAGAATAGGGCGTCTGAACTGAGTGCTGGATGTGGCTACCGGAGGCAAACTGTAGGATAGGTAGCACTTGCCTCAGTGACAGATGGGATTACCAGAGGCAAACTACAAAATAGTGCGTCTGAACTGAGTGCTAGAGTGGTTACCGAAGGCAAACTGTAGGATAGGTAGCACTTGCCTCAGTGACAGATGTGATTACAAGGGGCAAACTACAGAATAGTGCGTCTAAACTGAGTGCTAGATGTGGCTACCGGAGGCAAACTGTAGGATAGGTAGCACTTGCCTCAGTGACAGATGGGATTACCAGAAACAAACTACAGAATAGTGAGTATGAACTGAGTGCTAGATGTGGTTACCGGAGGCAATCTGTAGGATAGGTAGCACTTGCCTCAGTGACAGGTAGGATTAACAGAGGCAAACTACAGAATAGGGCGTCTCAACTGAGTGCTAGATGTGGCTACCGGAGGCAAACTGTAGGATAGGTAGCACTTGCCTCAGTGACAGATGGGATTACCAGAGGCAAACTACAAAATAGTGCGTCTGAACTGAATGCTAGATGTGGTTACCGGAGGCAAACTGTAGGATAGGTAACACTTGCCTCAGTGACAGATGGGGTTACCAGAGGTAGGCTACAGAATAGCGCGTCTGGACTGAGTGCTAGATGTTGATAACGGAGGCAAACTATGGGATATTTAGCACTTGCCTCAGTGTCAGATGGGGTTACCAGAGGGAGGCTACAGATAGAGCTTGGTTTAACTGCCTACGTCTATGCCGTATTACTAGTGATGGATTGGCTCATTTATGAGAAGCCAGAAGGTAGACACCGTGTCTGCTAGAACTATTGAGTGATAGGAGTGGTTACCTAAGGGCAGCTATAGGTGTGTGTGTGTGTGTGTGTGTGTGTGTGTGTGTGTGCGCGTGGTTGCATGCATAGATGCATGAATGAATAAATGGCCCATGTTAATTACAAATATTTATTTTAACAGTTTGACAAAAAAATATTATTTCTTTTAAGCGTTATTGAATTATTTATTTATTAATAAAACCATTCTCTTTATCGTCCCTTAGAGTAATTTAGACATTCCTATAGTTTTATAAAAATAATAATTTTGAAAGGTTTCCTTTATGTTTCGCTATCAATTTCATAAAAGTAATGTCTTGTGTGATAGATAAATAAATATCTACATAACCTAATGTGATGTAATTAATATTGCTATTTGATGATAACTGTCTGAATGGTAAATATCATATTTTACAATATCTGCAGGTTATGCCTCATATTACTTTTGTTGTTGAATTATGTAGCCACCCTATTTTAGAACTATTGCGATATTTTAATTTCAAATCCAGGAAAATATAAACATATCAAGAAAAGGGTTTAGGTTTTTCAACAAGTATACATTAGATAGATACTGTTATAATATATATAATATGTACATTTCTCATAAAAAGCTATTGATGAGGGTTAAGTGGTCAATCAAGCATAAATAAACAAAATTAATATACAGAAATAATGAAAACTTATTTCATCTTTACAAAGAAACCAAAGGTTACAAGGAGCTGTAACTCTGTGCTGGATCGTGATATTTTGATGGGGCAATGCCTTTAGGTCAACAGCTCAATCTAAAATGTTGAAACCAAGCAGAACTAATAACAGAGCAGTAAGCTTCATATTGACATGTCTGAGACGGTTTGGAAATTTTGTTTCCCCGTAGACAAAATAAAGACATCAACGTTCTGACACTTGTTTGCACGTTTTTCATTCGATCATGGTGAGAAAAGTTGACTCAAAGGCCAAAGTTGAAAACACTTATTCTATCATGGTCAGTGAATATGTGCAGATCATGAACTTATCTTATTATTCAACTTTCCAATTACATTGTGTGTATGAAAATAAAGCATGGAACTTAATAATAATAATCAATGACCATTAATTTTCTTAATACCGCACAAAAGTTGATTTGTTCAAGAGTAATTATTAATTTCATAAAAATGGCGTTATTACATGTTGTAGCTGAGCGAAGCGAGTTATTTTAAAAGCAATCTATAAATAGGCGCACCTGTACGAGCAACCGCCACCGTTTGAAGTGGATAGATATATTGGAGCGTCATGTAATGATTTAACTGGCTTTAGATAAGACGTTTTACAAGAGTTTATCCTTAACCCTATAAATATTAGTTCATAAACATTTTAACATCAAAAGATTCTGAGAATGTTATGATGTTCTATTGTAAGAATTTAAATAGTTGTTTTTGATTATTATAAAAAACTACTTTAATATATTTGGTTTGTTTTATTTTGAAATAACTAATTATATAATAAGTGATAAACTAGCAAAACGTTAAGTGATTTAATGAATCGAGTTCCATCAATAGAGTCTGAGTGTAACATATTAATTTTTCACACTTTAATTTCATATTTTCTACATTTAGTCATGACAAGGATTAGTTTTAACTTATATATGACTTTTATAATTTTTTTCATATGATTTTAATAGCATTTACTGCAACCAGACTGCAGCAGTTAAGTCAACAAATTGTGAAAAACATTTAAATGACAGTAAATAATAAGAATAACATGGAAAAATGTAAGCAAATTATGAATAAGTCTTAAGTAGACAATGGGTGTTACCAATCAATTCCAACAACGTGTTGAGATTTATAAATTTCTAATTTACATATATTTTTATAAAATACGTAAAATTTATAACCATTTTACAAATCCTAAAACTAAAACAGCTCCAACAAAATTTATTTGAATAATACTTTAAAATCCAAGAGTTAGGCTCTGGCCTAATGTCAGGTATTAGAAACGGTTTGACGGCTTCGGATATTAATCTGTAACTCTACGTTGCTTCTGAAGTTTAGCAACCTATTTAGTAATCTACCTTTGCTTGGAATGTCCATTTGGAACTAACTTTTCCTACTGAAGCATATATACTATGTGTTGTAAAATATTTTATTCTGCTTTTACATAGCCTATTTTATTATTTTTTTTTTAAATATCCTAACAGTATCTGCCAGTAAATGTAGCTCAAATATGTCCTTGGAACAACGGTCTCAAGGTCAAATAGTTTTATCATATTCAGTTTAAGAAATACGTCTTGTGAGGTTTGATGCTGGTGAATATATGAGTAAAACACTTAACACTAGCATCGAATTTCAACTAATATTAATATAGCTAACTATGCTTTACAATTTTCGTTTCCTGCCTCCTGAAAAACGTTTAAAATAATCATAGAGTCCAGTGATGTACGAGTTCATCGTTATGTTTTGACGTTTCCATAGGGTAATTCTGTAGGCCTATAAAACCGTTTCTACCGGATCTTTTACAAAACGACCTTCACTGCGTCTAAGCTTCATTCTAGTGATTTTTCTACTTTATTAGCGGGTCTTAAGTACTAATGTATTGTCGTTATATGTCCGATTTTTTGGGGCTCTGCCCTTGGTAATTGCTGTGCCTTTTGTTCCTGGTTGGCGGGACAAAAACATTGTTCTGGTAACAGAGCTCGATGAATGAGTTTGAACACTTGAAGCCATAAGACTTATTAGAAAGTATGTTTAGAATTATTTAGACTAAACTCATAGACATGCTATAGCAACACATATATTACAAAATAATATTGTGAGATATATTTATGTAGATATGTTTACATTGCAAATATTACATTTCATCTAAATGGTCACTGGTTAAATATATTTGTGTCCTTACACCTGTGTTTATTTACATTATATCAATGTAATAAAACAACGTTTTATGTAACACATTTTTTTTGAAAATAGAAGAAGACTTCTGTACGGTTGGGAACTGAACAAACACAACAGGAATCAATGACAGGTCGCTGTACGTCACAGATCAAATAATAACTTTCGGACAGATGTATGTGTGCGTACAACACCAACACAAAATAAATAATGTATTTTACATTTATATACAGTTAGAGATGGGCTAGAACACAGAGCTGCCATGGTTACTAATTAAATACATATGCGGCTAGATAGAAAAACACACAGACACACACACACACACACACACACTGCCACGCCCAAACCTTTTGCACCCTTCTCCGGGAGAGTTTCCCCGATTTTCGAGTGTCACACTCTACCAACAACTTGACTACACTTACGCGTTTTTCACTGAACCTGTACGTGGTGATGATGGGGACCGTGGGGCCGAAACGCGCCAGTTGAACCGCGGTTAAAATATGATCCCACCCGACTTACCATATCCTGGTACCTGTGGTGTATGGAGCGTGATCTACCAGTGGAGAAATCCCTGGACTTTGTTTACAAACCAACCAAAATATTCAATACTCATTTATGTGATAATATGTACCTTATAAATTCTTGTTTAACTGTAAATGTATCTGTTGCCTTTCTATTTCACGGCTATATTAAAAGTATCTTTTCGCTAGTTTAATTGAATTATTTAATTTTACTTTTGTTGCAGATTGGAAACATTTCAGAAATTTTATTAGTTAATTTACCACAGGATAGTTAAAATAATTTTAATTATTTTTTGTTTCAACTTGTTTTAATTAATTGAAAATAAAAAATTACTTTTCTTAAAAATTTTACGTATCTTACTTAAATTCCATCAAATGTTTGTTATTTATTTTAATATTAATAAGCAGTACTTTAAACATGAAATACACTTAAATGGTTGATAAAGTTTAGAAACGTTCATATAATCTTTTCATAAAGTTCATCAATTAATTGGATAACACTATTATTTAACTGTCTCTAACTTTTCTAGCCATTATGAGAATATTTTAGTTTTTTATCATTGAAATTACACACTTAAATTTACATACTTATTTAAAAACAACAGAAGAATAATTGATACCAATTTATTTTATTTTATGACCATATAATTATTTGTAGAAGTAACAGGCAAGACTACTTCCTATTGGCTTTGTGTTTAACTTATATTTATCCTCCCAAACATAAATCTGAAGGATTTTAGAATCAATTTTACTGGATTTACATCTTTACAGTTATTTGATGTTTAATATATGATATTAGGACATAAAATGAGTTATATTAACTAAAGTACTAAATCATTTTTATTTATTTTCTTTACGATTTTTTTCATTTTCTTGATTATATTGACTTAAAATAAAATATGTTACTATTCATTTTGAATACATAGTGCTTTGACTTTGGAAAACGTTAACTTGTTATAATTTGATGTAACTTTAATCTTGTGTTATTAGAAATTGCATTTTATATTTGAACAAATTTATATTTCATGAACCCCACTTAAATTGCTATTTAAAAAAGAGTCATTTGCCTATATATTTTTTAATTATTACTTTCCAATAACAGGTTATGTTTTTTTAAAGAAAATTTGAAACTATAATTTTAAGAGATTTACTAAATTTAATAAATGGTTATTTTGCTATAAAATTCATTCTTGCCCCAAAAACATTCACTGGGATCGTTCCTCTTGTCCCTTCTGATTTTCCTGGAGTCTTGGATCTTGTCAATCACAACTGATCGATTTTATGGCCGCCTTTAATACTTTTTATAATTTTTTAATAAAATATGTTACTATTCAGTTTGAATACATAGTGCTTTGACTTTGGAAAACGTTAACTTGTTATAATTTGATGTAACTTTAATCTTGTGTTATTAGAAATTGCATTTTATATTTGAACAAATTTATATTTCATGAACCCCACTTAAATTGCTATTTAAAAAAGAGTCATTTGCCTATATATTTTTTAATTATTACTTTCCAATAACAGGTTATGTTTTTTTAAAGAAAATTTGAAACTATAATTTTAAGAGATTTACTAAATTTAATAAATAGTTATTTTGCTATAAAATTCATTCTTGCCCCAAAAACATTCACTGGGATCGTTCCTCTTGTCCCTTCTGATTTTCCTGGAGTCTTGGATCTTGTCAATCACAACTGATCGATTTTATGGCCGCCTTTAATACTTTTTATAATTTTTTACATAGTGAACAAGTTCAAATTCGAAATCGCGGTCGCTCGAAGGCAGACCTTCTCCACGTTCATCTTGGGCTAGGTTTTCCTCTCAGCCACGGAACAGCATCCTGGAACATCCTTCTGGATCTCCGGAATATCCGTCTCTCTCGAAAGTTGACGACGCTCTCCCCTGCTAACGGGCCGTCCCCACTACTCCGCTACGCGGTATACTGGCTTATCAAAACCTTGTCTTGACTTGCAAAATACTATCCTAACAATCTTTCTTTCGAAGATTAGTGCTCGTTTTTTAGTTGATGCTTAAAAATGCCACTTATGATGTAATATTGTCATACTTCTTGACACCATGTGCTATTTCAATATTGAAGATGTTGTTACGAACTTGAATGACAGTTCTAGCCCACTCCAATCGTAAGTTATGCTTTAACGGCACTCGAAGCTATTTTCTCCCGCACTTGCCACCTTTATAATTTTTGGAGGATTTATTAAACCATTTATTAATTACAATTATTTTAATTTTGATTAAATCGAAACTTTAAAAATATTTGTTTTTTAAAAGACCTTGAAACGCATAGGCTATAGTATTTAACTAATAAGATAAGTGATGTAAGAGAATGCGGTAAAAGATAGAAAAAACGTTACACAAAACGTTATACGAGCTTTTGGATGACATGAGTAACGTCATGTATGAGAAAAACAAGGGGAATAAACAAGAAGAAAAGAGTCCAGGATGGCACGCAGTTGTACGAAATTTTCCTATGCATGTATCTTGTCAAATTTAAACTTGAAAGCATAAATAAAACCTAGTTGGCTCAAGGCAGAGACAGATGGAATTTGTTTTGTTTCACATGACAATATAGTAAAAAAAAATGTCAAGAAAAGTATGAACATGTATGTTTTATAATATGTCAAGGACAACAAAACATCTGTTCAGGTATTACACCCAATTGTATTAACATACAAAATATTTTATAACCTTCAAAATATTGAAATTGAATAAAAATTTTAAAAATTAAGTATAATATTTTTAAATATTCTACAACGCACTCCAAATGCAAGTTACTTTATTTTAAAATAATAACAATAAATTGCAAAGACAAAAATAGGTATTTCATAACACACATAAATCCACGACAACAATGGTCTATGTGTCTGTATGAAGCGTGCTATCTCGATTAAACGAAATTCCCGTCCGTATCGCTGTAATTTAACACTCGGATATTGTTTGCTTAGAGAATTGACGTAGTAAATTCTCATAAGGGGCTTCGTTCTGTGAATGTTATTCCGCGATATTATCTCATTCCGAAAACACTCTCTGAAGATTTTAAATCTATCACTTTTATTTAAATTTGACATTTTAGCACAGCAACATTTATTATAATCTTTTGAAAAAAATCCTTGAAAATATTTAATATTGTCTTTTAATCTGAGGCGTTTGATGTTTATATTAATATAAGCGTTTTATAAATTGAATTTATTTATTTATTTCAATTTTTCCTAAACTTATAACTCTAAAAACTGTTTTAGAAGTCTTCTAAAAAGCTCAGAAATGCGAGCACTGTGATTAAGAGCTCTTGGAAGTCGACTCTCAGATACACCAAGAATATGAGTACATTTTGTTTAAGTGCATTAAAGTGTAAGTGATATATATATATATATATATATATATATATATATATATATATATATATAAATGTAGGTATTAAGCATATTATTATGACTTTGACTATACAGACATCTTTTCTCTGTCAACGGAATTGTGTATTTATTTTTATTAAGGTCAATCACTTTGGGTCAGATATGCTTATATTAAATATTAAAAAAAAATCAACAACAATTATACTTGATATAAAACAATGTGTCAGATTAAATAACAAAGACGTGCACAGATGCTTTAAAATGTTACGTAGCTTAAATAGGCCTACATGATGGTGTAACATACTTATACAGTAGTACATACAGTACTACTTACAACTATAACCTAAAATTATTATTACTAAAAGCGCTATATTTAATATATAATATATATAGTTGATTAAATCTTTTAGTTACTTTAAAGAAGAAGAAATGTATTTTGTCTATTTTATTAAAATTGGAAACAGACTATGTGTTTCTTCGTAGGCTATGTGTATGATATCATAATATATACGATATAGCGTATCATACTAGGCTGTATGAAACCTAAATGAAACTTTTTAAAATGAAACCTTATTAACAGCTTTAAAGTCAAATTGGAAAAATTAATTTTAATTTTAAATTTAGTCACAAGTAATAAAACTCATTTATTTAAATGACGTCACAGAATTCTGTTATTCTTATGAACATTTTCATTGTACTTTATATCAAATACTTTATACTAGCTTTGCGTTTTACTACTGTTGCCAACCAACAAACACAAATAACCCTTTACTCCTTGAGGATATTAAAATCCAAGTTTTAACATAAATAATAAAATAATCCAACGCGTAAACCGATCACGTTTGTAAATTACGAGAGTCCGCCATGTTTTCAAAAGCTCAGAAGCCGTTCAGAGTTATTTTGCCGAGTCATTAGAGCCATTCGACCGAGTCTGCAAGTATTTATCATATAAATAACAGCAGTTGTTATTGGTTTGTATGGGTATCAATTATACGTTGTCAGAGGGAACGTGCTTGTCCGAGTTGCATTGGCTACCGCTCCCGGTGATGCAATCTTAACCTTTAACCGCGAATATCAAGGAATCAATAGTTGCTACTTGCGCCGGAACAGGTTCCAAATTGTGGCGGTCGTATTTGAGCCACCAACGCAAGGACAACCTCGGGCGATTCGAAGGACAATGGAACCATAAATAACAATGCATGGGTCCATACAACTCGACTTGGCCGCGCGTTCTAAGGCGAGGAAATATTAAGGACAAGTTTTGATAACCTTAGAATTGAAAGTAAATCGTGATTAGCTTGAATCTAAAAAAATTGTGATCGCAACATTGACGACTCCGTGGCCATAACGTAGTCTACGGTTTAGAATAAAAATACTATTAAGTTTAAAGTGTTCGCCCTTGGATGTTGTTACACAAATACGAGAATTTGTAAGTACATCCGACAATACATTTACTAGTGTGTTGGAACGCAGGATTTAGGTGAAGGGAAATAAAGATGTAATAGGGTTTTATCCTAATTAAAGACTTTCCGTTAATCACTGGGACTGGCCGACAGAAGTGTATACATCGTTTGAAGGACGTGCAGTGTTTTTTTTTTGTACTGTAGTTAATATATGTTTAAATTGAATCTATTTATTAATAAAACAATGTAGTTAGTTTGAAGTATTTATTAGATGTTGAAAAATGTGTAAAACAAAAATTTCATTTAACGAATTTAATTAAAATCAGTTTGAAAATCTGTCAGACATCTACAGAAGTTTTCAAAAACGTGAATAAAAATATATAACTCTTACCTTTATACTGGTTTAAATTATAATAAGATTTATCGAAATATAAATAAATTACTAAGTTTAATAACTAATACAAATTATTCATTAATAAATTTTAATTGAATAATGCATAATAAATCAAGTAAAATAGCTTACGATAAAACAGCTGTTGTACAACATAACCTATAAGATGAAATCTGCTGTTGTATGAAATCATATGTTATCACTTAATTTAGGTTAAAATATGAGGAGCTTCCCGTAACGGAGCGAAGCGTGACGCATGAAATGATTTTCTCCTGTGTAAAATATAGAGTCGTACCCACGGAAACACGTATTTACTTCAAAAGGTAATAAATATGACAATATGAAATTACAAAATACTGCGCACTTTCTTTAATAGAAGTACGAATGCTAGTAGAGTAAATCCTAAGAAAACAATACAATACTCATGTTTCGGTAAACACAAGCCATATGTATATATTAACACAGCTTTACAATTGTGTCTTTTAGTTTAAAAATAATATAATTAGCTTTATTCTAGGTAAAAATATAAATTCCAATTAAAAACGAAAGGTTGTACAAATAAATGTATAATATATTGTTTTACACAACCGTGGTCGTGTTTCTTCAAAGCAATTCATCTCCTTTAAAACTTTTAAGGAAATCAGGTTCATTAAAAAGGCCTGATCAGCCGTTTCCTTGACTAGTGTATCTGTTATTCCAATACAACAGGGTTCGATTCTTCTTATAATCTCTCGATTTGTTTATGTGTAATATGCGTTTAAATACTTGGCTCTGAAATATCTGAACCTTTTATAAGGCAATCCTAAAGTTCGATTAGGGCTAAACGTTGATACTGTTAAAAAAGAAATTTCAGTATTGATTTCGGTGAAGATTTTTTTGTAGTTATTGCAAACAACTATAGCAATGCAGGATTTGCCGCCACTCCTTTCTAGTTATGATATTTCTTAGGCGCAAAACTTAACAGACTCTCGTGTACATCTGCACATAACCACTATCTCACAGGCATATAAGAAGAGTCACATCTCTTGGACGTCGATACAGAGCAGGCTTAGTGATACAAAGCAACCGCTGACCCTTTCGTTAGTCTTATTTCTACTCCATCCAAGCTTCTTTACTCTTCCCCAAGTGCTCGTAACACGTAGACGGTCCTCTACAAGCTCAAAGGGTCGGATATTCTACCTTACTCATGTAAGAAATCTCGTAGATCAGCGAGTTTTATGATCAAATCTTTGTAGGCGAAAGTTGTCAAATTTGCTGACAAGCGTAGCAGGTATTTAACGAATGTTTCCTGTTTGTTTTATTAATGATCAATTTACTGACTAATTGTTTCTGTCCAAGTCACATTAACACCAATGTTTAGCACAGGCGCGTGCTTAACAATCGTCGACACAATGGAGCGGGCAGTCGATTTAACCGGTTACATTTAACGGCTCACAATTCGTGACATAAATTCAAACATTTAATGACGATCTTGATGTTCTACTAAAATCACTGTCGCAACTTTATAACATAAATAAAATATGGCAATAAATGTTGAGTAATATTTGGGCACGACAAAATCCAGATTAAAACATTAAAACAGACCACAGACAACAAACCATTGGCTGCTACCTGTTTGGTAGTGACGCAGGAATTGATTAATGACAAACTGGTTGTACCAAATCAGTGGTTAATCACAACGCTAAGTCTGCCGGCTATCTCAAGGCTCGGACATAATGCTTTATGTATTGTTCGTGTTATATGTAGTCTTTCTTTACGGGTTTCAGTGCGAGAGGTCAGATCGGATCAGCTGACCGGTCCTCTTTCCTAACCAACACTACGCTACTACAGTATAAGTTTAAGCCTTTATGTAGCCTATTAGAAACAAATATATTTATGTGTGTCGTTACTCCGAAGCCCCTTTGTGTAGCCAATATTTACCGTCCACGTATTAAATTTATGGTAATATATTTGAAGATTTTATTCGAAACATCCTGTATAATCTTAACGGGAATAATAATTTTATTTGAGTTCTAATGAAAGAGTCAATAATGTGACAGGGTGATAATTGGATACAGACATTACACAGCGCATTAGGGTTAAGATAAATGTAGCGATATCAAAATTTCTTTGTAGAGTTATAGAGAAGAAAATTATTGTTAGTAATAGAGAAGAAAATTTATTATTACCTTGGATTTGTCCCATTCAGTTTATAAAAGGTTAAATAGAAATAAACAAAAGTAATTAAAAGGTGACACATCGAATATTACTAAATTAGTACTTTCTTCTAAGCTTTCACATTCATTTTATGAAATAAAATGTTTAAAAAAATATATTGTAATCAGCTTTACAGATAAAATATTTATAAAAGACGTCCTGCATTAAAATCAAAAAGAAATGTTTCCCCAGAGGATGAAACAAGAGGCATCTAGTTAGAGCCGCTTTGAACCATAGTCAAACATCCAGTACAACTTCATTTGTATACACTATCCCAACACTCTAATATAGATATACACTAAACTTCATTTGTACACAATATCTCAACACTCAAATACAGATATACACTAAACTTCATTTGTATACACTATCCCAACACTCAAATACAGATATACACTAAATTTCATTTGGCACATTGCCCATACACTGAAATATAGATATACACTAAACTTCATTTGTATACATTATCCCTACACTCAAATACAGATATACACTAAACTTCATTTGGCACATTGCCCAAACACTCAAATATAGATAGGCCTAAGCACTAAACTTCATTTGTATACACTATCCCAACATTCAAATACAGATATACACTAAACTTCATTTGGCACATTGCCCCAACACTCAAATATAGATGGGCCTATACACTAAAATTCATTTGTATACACTATCCCAACATTCAAATACAGATATACACTAAACTTCATTTGGCACATTGACCCAACACTCAAATATAGATATACACTAAACTTCATTCGTGTACGTTGCCCCAACACTCAAATACAGATATACACTACACTTCATTTGTATACACTATCCCAACACTCAAATACAGATAAACACTAAACTTCTACAGATATAAACTAAACTTCATTGTGTACACAGCCCCAACACTCAAAAACAGATATACACTAAACTTCATTTGGCACTGCTTCAATACTTGAATACAAATATATACTAAACTTAATTTTTGTATACTACCCCAGCACTCGGTTACAAATATATAATAAACCCTTATGTGTAGACTACCCTAACATTCAGTTATAGATATACATTAAACTTCATTTCTGTACCAAACCCCAGCACCAGTTACAGATATACACTAAACTTCATTTGGCACACCGTGAAAACACTCAAAGACATATATACATTAAACTTCATTTGCTTGCACAACCCCATCACCAGTTACAGATAAGCCTATACTATAAACTTCATTAACCCCATCACCCCAACACTCAAATCCATACATACACTAAACTACATTTTTGTACACAACCCCAACACAAGTTACAGATATACACTAACATTCATTTGACACACTGCCCCAACAATCAGATACAGATATATTAAACTTCATTTGGCACATTGCCCCAACAATCAGATACAGATATATTAAACTTCATTTGGCACACTGCCCCAACAATCAGATACAGAAGATATATTAAACTTCATTTGCCACACTGCCCCAACAATCAGATACAGATATATTAAACTTCATTTGGCACACTGCCCTAACAATCAGATACAGAAGATATATTAAACTTCATTTGGCACACTGCCCCAACAATCAGATATAGATATATTAAACTTCATTTGCCACACCGTCCCAACAATCAGATACAGAAATATTAAACTTCATTTGGCACATTGCCCCAACAATCAGATACAGATATATTAAACTTCATTTGGCACACTGCCCTAACAATCAGATACAGAAGGTATATTAAACTTCATTTGGAACACTGCCCCAATACTCAAATCCATACATACACTAAACTACATTTTTGTACACAACCCCAACACAAGTTACAGATATACACTAACTTTCATTTGACACACTGCCCCAACAATCAGATACAGATATATTAAACTTCATTTGGCACATTGCCCCAACAATAAGATACAGATATATTAAACTTCATTTGGCACACTGCCCCAAGAAACAGATACAGATATATTAAACTTCTTTTCGCCCACTGTCCCAACAATCAGATACAGAAGATATAATAAACTTCATTTGGCACACCACCCCAACAATCAGATACAGAAGATATATTAAACTTCATTTTTCACACTGCACAAACAATCAGATACAGAAGATATATTAAATATCATTTGGCACACTGCCCCAACAATCAGATACAGATATATTAAACTTCATTTGGCACACTGCCCCAACAATCAGATACAGAAGATAAATTAAACTGCATTTGCCACACTGCCCCAACAATCAGATACAGATATATTAAACTTCATTTGGCACACTGCCCCAACAATCAGATACAGAAGATATATTAAACTTCATTTGGCACACTGCCCCAACAATCAGATACAGATATATTAAACTTCATTTGCCACACTGCCCCAACAATCAGATACAGAAGATATATTAAACTTCATTTGGCACACTGCCCCACCAATCAGACACAGATGATATATTAAACTTCTTTTGGCACACTGCCCCAACAATCAGATACAGAAGATATATTAAACTTCATTTGGCACACTGCCCCAACAATCAGATACAGATATATTAAACTTCATTTTGCACATTGCCCCAACAATCAGATACAGAAAATATATTAAACTTCATTTGGCACATTGCCCCAACAATCAGATACAGATATATTAAACTTCATTTGGCACATTGCCCCAACAATCAGATACAGATATATTAAACTACATTTGGCACTCTGCACCAACAATCAGATACAGAAGGTATATTGAACTTCATTTTTCACATTGCCCCAACAATCAGATACAGATAAATTAAACTTCATTTGGCACATTGCCCTAACAATCAGATACAGAAGATATATTAAACTTCATTTGGCACATTGCCCCAACAATCAGATACAGATGATATATTAAACTTCATTTGGCACATTGCCCCAACAATCAGATACAAATATATTAAACTTCATTTGGCACACTGCCCCAACATTCAGATACAGAAGATATATTAAACTTCATTTGGCACATTGCCCCAACAATCAGACACAGAAGATATATTAAACTTCATTTGGCACACTGCCCCAACAATCAGATACAGAAGATAAATTAAACTTCATTTGGCACACTGCCCCAACAATCAGATACAGATATATTAAACTTCATTTAGCACACTGCCCCAACAATCTAATACAGAAGATATATTAAACTTCATTTGGCACACTGCCCCAACAATCAGATACAGATATATTAAACTTCATTTGGCACACTGCCCCAAAAATCAGATACAGAAGATATATTAAACTTCATTTGCCACACTGCCCCAACAATCAGATACAGAGGATATATTAAACTTCATTTGCCACACTGCCCCAATAATCAGATACAGATATATTAAACTTCATTTGCCACACTGCCCCAACAATCAGATACAGAAGATATATTAAATTTTATTTGGCACATTGCCCCAACAATCAGATACAGATATATTAAACTTCATTTGGCACTTTGCACCAACAATCAGATACAGATATATTAAACTTTATTTTGCACATTGCCCAACAATCAGATAGAGATATATTAAACTTCATTTGGCACATTGCCCCAACAATCAGACACAGATATATTAAACTTCATTTGGCACTCTGCACCAACAATCAGATACAGAAGATATATTGAACTTCATTTTTTACATTGCCCCAACAATCAGATACAGATAAATTAAACTTCATTTGGCACACTCCCCTAACAATTAGATACAGAAGATATATTAAACTTCATTTGGCACATTGCCCCAACAATCAGATACAGATGATATATTAAACTTCATTTGGCACATTGCCCCAACAATCAGATACAAATATATTAAACTTCATTTGGCACACTGCCCCAACAATCAGATACAGAAGATATATTAAACTTCATTTGGCACATTGCCCCAACAATCAGACACAGAAGATATATTAAACTTCATTTGGCACACTGCCCCAACAATCAGATACAGAAGATATATTAAACTTCATTTGGCACACTGCCCCAACAATCAGATACAGATATATTAAACTTCATTTAGCACAATGCCCCAACAATCTAATACAGAAGATATATTAAACTTCATTTGGCACACTGGCCCCAACAATCAGATACAGATATATTAAACTTCATTTGGCACACTGCCCCAAAAATCAGATACAGAAGATATATTAAACTTCATTTGGCACACTGCACAAACAATCAGATACAGAAGATATATTAAACTTTATTTGGCACACTGCCCCAACAATCAGATACAGATATATTAAACTTCATTTAGCACACTGCCCCAACAATCAGATACAGAAGATATATTAAACTTCATTTGCCACACTGCCCCAACAATCAGATACAGATATATTAAACTTCATTTGGCACACTGCCCTAACAATCAGATACAGAAGATATATTAAACTTCATTTGGCACACTGCCCCAACAATCAGATACAGATATATTAAACTTCATTTGCCACACTGTCCCAACAATCAGATACAGATATATTAAACTTCATTTGGCACATTGCCCCAACAATCAGATACAGATATATTAAACTTCATTTGGCACACTGCCCTAACAATCAGATACAGAAGATATATTAAACTTCATTTGGCACATTGCCCCAACAATCAGATACAGAAGATATATTAAACTTCATTTGGCACATTGCCCCAACAATCAGATACAAATATATTAAACTTCATTTGGCACACTGCCCCAACAATCAGATACAGAAGAAATATTAAACTTCATTTGGCACATTGCCCCAACAATCAGATACAGATATATTAAACTTCATTTGGCACATTGCCCCAACAATCAGATACAGATATATTAAACTTCATTTGGCACACTGCCCGAACAATCAGATACAGATATATTAAACTTCATTTGGCACACTGCCCCAATACTCAAATACAGATATACACTAAACTTCATTTGTGTACACAACCCCAGCACCAGTTACAGATATATACTAAACTTCAATTGTGTACACAAGCCTAAAACTCAGTTACAGTTGTACACTAAACTTCACTTGGGTCACTGCCCCAAAACCCAAATAGAATAAACTTTATTTGTGTACACTGCCCAACAGTCAGATATGTTAAAAGCAAAAACTTTAAAACAACAAAATTCAACAGAATGATGTATGATATGTTTAAATTACAAATAATAAAATGCCACCCTATCAAAATAACGTTCTGAAACAACTTTTTTTTATGAAAAATATTTAAAATTTATTTGCAACATATCATAATTCTATTTTTTCAGTGGTTTTTCCACACTATATGTAATAATTTATATACGAAAAACCTGTTGTAGTAATAGTTGTTCAGACTCTAAATATTTTCAAAATATAATTTGACACTGCCCTTAATAGACAGCTACGAAGAAATTTTAAAAGTGGTTTGATGACATTTTTACTGCCTGAATTCCAGTTTTCGCTAGCGAGAATAAAACCCGGCACGTATGGTGTTTGCTTTCTAATGTAACCTGATACAAGAACTAAAATAGAATCGTCATAAAACAGGTGTGGTCAAATGCGTGAAAAGACGATGAAATTATTGAGGGTTAGTGGGATGTAGTGTTTTATATCATTATAATATATATTGTATAGAGAGTGATTGACAAAGATATGAAAATACCTCAGGGAATAAATCAAAGTAAAAAAGGAAATAAGTTCATATAAACAAAGATCCGGAAATGTTTTGTCATCGTGTTACTACTAGCGAAAGTTTATCAGCTTATCCCACGAATTAGGTTTGTAATTAGGCATAAGTTTTTAGAGCACTATTTAGGAGTGAATAAAACAGGTCGTATACTTGAACGTATATTAATATGTCACACTGTCATACACTAGCACTTTGGGGTGTTTCTGGAAACGTAGCCCATTGTCAACTCAGACTGCTAGAATAGGCGTGTTACATAATAATATATGCGTGTTTTAGTGTAAAACTGATGTTGAAAATGAAATAAAAGTATATAGAGTTCTTTAATGTTTGACATAAAAATAATTGATTTACAGTTTTGATTATGTAGTGGTGTCACTGATGATGAGGTCATGAGTCATCGAAAAGCTTATGAAAATAAAGTGCTTACGTTCTTGAGTTCATGTATAGCTATTTATTTATTTCTGCAATTACTTCGATAAATTAGAAATAAACACATAATTTTGAGTAAAGGATGAAGGAAATTTAGTTTTGAGACAATTTATAAAAATAAAGTTAAACACAAGTTAGTTCAAATAATTATTTTTATTAACAACAAATATTAGAAATTGACTGGAAAATTTGTATTATTTTTAAAAGAAGAACTATACTTCTAATATGAAAAACTAACAAATGAAACTTAAAAATTAGTTACCAAATACCTAATTAAAATCCGCTAAAAAACAGAATCATTTATCCCTGAATATCACTTTTTGATATTATTTTTAAAAAAATAAAACCTCTAAAGCTAAATATCAAAGATGATTTGAAAACAAAATGTTTAATGCGTTTCCAAAAATAATCCGACGAGTCACCAATAGATCAATGCTAGAGTACAGAACTTAAAATACAAGAACTTTCAAACGAGAAAACAGTAGTAGTTATGGCAAAATACATCTGGAAAGTTATGAGATCATATAGTAATTTTTTTAACACAAGGAGGAACCCGCTAGGAATTAGATATATGACAATATTAGGAAGTACAGAAGTAGCTTCGGAATTCCAATATTTCCATCGACTCCGGTTAATTATACGTAAATGAGGTGTTCATCAGTAGTGTAGGAGGAGACTAAAAAGACAAGCTATTAGATCGTGTTAAAGACACTAAAAATTGTCCAAATTCTCTTCAAGCAAATTATATATGATGACCCGCTATAATAATTGAAAATTTGTATACGCAGAAGTGGTAAATGCTAAAAATGATAGTATAGAAATGGAATATAACCAGAATATAAAACTTAAAGGCCAGAAGGAAGCGAAAAATTAATTCATCTTTGGTTTAAGAGAGAGTAAAAATATTTGAAAATAACTTGGCCATGATGCAAAATAAGAGTATGGTCCTAACTCGTCATACAAATTGACGCTTTACGTATTCGGAAATTGAATGAACCCAGGCGTATTAAAAAAGCGTGCTACACATTAGGAAACTACGAACGATTTAAATGGTAGGCAATGAACAGAAATTGAATTTGTAATCAGTAGAAAAACTCAAAAAAATATTCAACAATCTAGAAACAATACTGTAAATTCCTAACCTTTAAATCAAATAGCCAACGAAGTTATGAATAATGAAGCGAAATTGTGTTGAAGCTAAAAAATTAAAATGTAACTATAAGAACGTTCTTTAAGAAAATAGCTACAAGAAAAAAGCCTAATTGAAGGTATAAGACAACTTTATTCTTTAAGATATTTGTAATACCCAAATATCTGGAATAATTTTTTCAACATGCATGTTATCTCCTGTATGGACGACCTCCTGACAGTATTAAAATATTTTATTTTAAATATTGAAAAATTACCTCTAAATTACACTGTATATTTGAAATTGAAAATTTTAAAAAAAGAAAAATTTATCTACTGTAATAAAAGTTTACGTGACAGTTTTTTTTAACAACTGAAACCTGTTTTATAACAACTTATCCAATATTCACATAAATAATATAGATGTGTATATTGTGGAATTGAAAGTATAATTAACATTATAGTTTTGTCTTAGAGGTTATCTAACAAATCGAAAATATCTTCCTGATGAATATTAAAGAGGCCTTCGTAAAATATGTGTGTTTATTGTAAATAAGCTTAATTTATTTTCATCTTTAGGCGTCCTATTTATGAACCCCTCAATAACTCAGACCTTTCTTTAATCTATTTCTAATTAAAATAATGATGAATGTAACTTTCTTCGATATCTATATGATCAAAATGTAATCTAATCATAAAGCACTCATAAATCAAACGACAATGCGCTATAGGTCGCAGATAGTTGGTAATTGGTGTTGTGTCGGTATGCACTATCGGACTCCACACCTACACCCAGGCACGTCGTAGCCTAATGACAAACGATGACCACAAATAACGTAACGTTACGTTGCGTTACGTTTCATAGGATAATTACGTACGCAAGGGCTAGGTCACGGATAGACCGTCATAGATCTTCCTAATTCAATTTACTTCGACCGTAATGTGTCTTCCGAGAACGTTAAGGAATCCCTAATATTTTGTCCCATCGATCACACATTGTTTGTAAATAGAATTGTACCGTAATAACATATTCAATATATAACACTGTGATTTATATTTTAACGGTATCTATTAATCAAAATTTATTGCTTTCTCAACTATCTAAATTAGAAAATCTTTTTATTGGATAACCTTATTTGGAGTCGCACTGAAAAGGTGCGTAGTTAGGGTTTATAGTTGGTAAAAAAACTATTTATTCTAAATAGGGTATATATATTTTTTTTTTTGAGGTTAGCTTGTGCGAAAATATAATAACTAAAGAGTAACGAACATCAACTCACAGCAGTTATAATTTAGAATTGATGTAGCTATGTTCAGTTATGATGATAACATTGTTATTGAAACGCGTATGAGAAGTTAAATATTTCTTTTTTGAGTCGTCGTCTTTAATTACATCTAATTTATCTTCATAAATCTCGATTTAAGAATATGGAGAACTTAATAAAAATAGTTTTTCTATCCACAATAAAACTTTTATTTTATCAAATATCTGGGAAATAGCGTTATTTGGGAGAGAAAAGAAATATTTGGGAAAACTAATATCTAATAAAAATACAAAAAGAACAAAATAAATGTATATGAAATAACCGAAGTAATAAAAATCAAGCATATAAGGGTTTCAATTTATTTTATATTAGGCCTATAGGCTACCTATTATTACACTTTTTTGCTGTTGATGTTATGTTCGTATTCAAAAATTTAATAAAGTTAAAGAATGATTTGATACGGATCTTTGATTTCAAGAATATAGAACATTAACAGAGAGAATAAAATTCATAGCTTATTTTAGAAAGTTCTATTGTGACTATTCAATACTATACTCGTATATTGTTATAACTTTAGTTTAATATACATCATATTCATTATTTTTATTTTCTATAGGTTCATTATAATTATTATAGAAAATATTTGTATTAATGAAATGTTTCATTCATTCTATTTCAGTTCATCTATATTTATATTATAAATATTTCTGCCACTGATATATCTTTATTGGTTTATTTTAAAAGTTGATAATTACTAAACAGTAAATATTTTAACTGTACAGACAATGTAAAATTTGATTTAGGACAGTGATTTAAATATTCTGCACAATATAATATTATTTGAAATTTTCGTCAAACGACATATTTCATTTATTTCTTGCTTTATGCTTATATGTTTCAATGACATTAATGTTAGTGTTTCAAATCTTAATCCTTATTTTAAAAGCGAATTGACTATATAACCGAGGATGTAATTATTTCCCTCTATTGTTATGTTTTACATTCGAGTTAATTTAGATGAGGTTCAGAGTTTGCCTAATGTGAGGCTATGAAGGCACAAAGTGTTCGAAGCAATTAAATAAATATTTTTTGTTATAAAGCATCATTTATCATGGTCCAGATTCTTATGATAATTCTACTTTTTATAACGAGAAAACAAATATGTTTTGATATCTTAATATAAATAAACGTGTTTAGGACAAGCATAAGTGTAAACACTCACATATTTGGTCCTATTTCCTTATTATCCCTTTAATCTAAAATGACTATATACTTAATGTTATACTTGCTCTGTTTAGAAGGTGGCTTACTCAGAATCGTTTTTTACTCAGAGGTTTTGAAACAATTTAAAACAATAATGAAATCCAGAGTTTGTCCCTCAAGAAAATATGAGCATTGTCAAAGAGGAGTAGTTTTCACTCAGCAGATTAAGCTCTTGAAAATACTGACAACACATATCGGCGAAATGTTTAGAGAAATTCAAACCCTAGAACTCACAAAAGTCCGTTCGTTCACTTTGCATTTTTTTCAATTTCAAACACGAACGATCAAACTTTCCCAGTAAAAAGCAAACAAAGCTTCAATGAACATAGTGACTATATTATTAATTAATACATTTACAATAAATCCAACCTTGTATACAAGAACAAAACACATAACCTTAATAAAAGGTGATGTAAAATTAAACAATGTTGTTTATTTTTCTCAGTAACACAAACTTATCTGGTAACAAACCGCGTCATCTAAATGTTACTGAACTCAGCCCTTTTTTTAGAAAATTAAAGATTCAAAGCCACCCACAATATCTACATTGTTCCAAGTAAAACCAAATAAACCACAAACAACACAAGCATCGCTAACAATAATAAAACAAACTGTACTTACAAAGACAAAACATTTAATTCAATGTGATATTTATTTAAATTGTTCTGCACTGTGAACTGCTTCGCTCAAGCTGTGAAAAAGCGCCATTTAATATGTTATTGTGAAATTTATTATGTTCATAAATCCATTAGGCTGGTACGTGTTATGTAGATGTCCCCTGGTTCACACACCTAACAGCTCATGCATATGGAGCTCAAAGCTGCAGACACCTAACCTATCCGGCGCCTATTGTTTCTTCATTTTTATATGAATTTGAATGTGAAACATTTCATGGAGCTCCATCGAGTGAATACGTTTTGAGATTTTCTTTGGAATTATACTGCTCACACGTGTTTGTCACAACTAAAGGTTTTTAAAAATATTATTTTGGTAAACCTTATAGCAAAAATATGTTTGTTTTGTGTGGTTAAAATAATGTATTTTCTTATCTGAATAAAGTGGTTTTTGAGGTTTACGTTGATAGCAATAATGTTAGGTGTTAGTATTTGTTTTCTTATTAAATAGATTGTTATTATTATTTATGATTTTCAAATTAAAAGAAAAAAGTAGATATAACACTCATTAATATTGTTTAAAATTACATTATAGCATAAAAACAATTATGTATTGTTTTATGTATTTTATATATATATATATATATATATATATATATATATATATATATATATATATATATACTAATAAAGATGATTATTTTTTCTTTATTTGTTATAATTATTAAATAACTTCAAAAAGTTCATAATCAAGATATATTTTATTCAACATTTACAATTATGCTGAAGCTTTTCGCCGGAGAATAGTTCCAGCATTCTCAAAGACTACACTATATATATATATATATATATATATATATATATATATATATATATATATGTATATATATATATATATATATATATATATATATATGTATATATATATATATATATATATATATATATATGTGTGTGTGTGTGTGTGTGTGTGTGTGTGTGTGTGTGTGTGTGTGTGTGTGTGTATGTGTGTGTGTGTGTGTGTGTGGGGTGTGTGTGTGTGTGTGTGTGTTTGTGTGTATGTTTGTAAAATCTAATTTTTATGAAATGCTTTATTTATTTAATGTACTATACGTGACAGACAGGCGGAGAGATTAAAAAAAACTATACGTACAAACTTCATATTCACTGGAAAAATATTGAACTGATAAATTGTATAAAAATACTTGTATGGAGTTTGTTTTTAAAATATATAATTAGTTATAAAGCCAATATTATAATAATTGATAGAAAATTTGAACCGAACAAAAGTGATAACGTAATGCATATCACATAAAATGTGACTTGTGGGCTAAAAAATATATGTTGAACATACAATAACAAAATTAAAAGAATTATAAAGAAACATGTAAATGCACATAAAAAAACTGATATTTACAAAACTAATTTTCCATTACATTTACTTTGAAAATAATCATAACTTTCCAAAAACTTTTAAACAAACGTGAATTGAACAAAAACTTAAATAAAAGCCTATTGCCTATATAGATATTCATGTATGTATATTTGAAAAAATTACAAACATGGAGTACCATATAAACTAATTGAACAACAGATACACGTACAATCACAACATAGCATTATATAGCTAGTGAATGGTGAACTAATAACTGCATAACATCTATCGAGCTGTGGTATATCTAATAACTGTGTAAAATAGTGATTCAAACTTTATACAATCATAATTTTAGATTTAGTAATACACTTTCAGATAAGGGTTTTGAAAATTTTAACAATAAACATCTACGAAAACTTGGAGAAGTCTAAACTTTCGAAATTACAACTCCATTGTTTCATCGAGCGTGTTACCTTTTAACTTTACACATTCTTTATTTGGTCACTTGAATGCCAATATAAAATTCAAAGTCCATTTCAAATGACAATAAATGTTAAAATGGGTAATTATTTAAAAACCAACAATTTTTAGAAGGAAATATTTGATTTAGATCTACTTGCTTTAGTTCATCACGAAATCTAAGGTTAGGGGTTTGAATTAGTATCCAATGATATTTGGTTTAATTAGTTACATTAAAATGGTCAATGTTTCATAAAATGCAAGAGCAGATCTTCATTAGTTAGAGGTTCTTGCTATGACTTCGAACGATCTTTATTTCCCTATAACTGAAACGGGTTTTATCCAGACTTTATCATTATTCAACAGTTTCAATATTTTTGGTGAAATATTATTTAATTAGCAATAAGATATGGAAAATATTTCCTCCATAATCACAACAATAATTTTTACATTTTGAAGAGAGCCTGAACACCATCTTCAGGAAACGTTGGACTTCCTGTACAAGAAATGAAATATACAATATTATCAATTCCTTTGAGATAGTCACAAACTAAAATTAGATCCGGACCGTCTGGTCCGTCTAATAACAATATGATTTTTTTCTTGAAATGCTTTTCCAAAAACACTGTTGACTTCTCAACAATTGAATGCAATTGTGTTTCAGTTTAATATTCTGTATTAATCTAATTATTATGATTGCGAATAAGTTCATAATCGTGCGTAGTAATCGATTAACACAGGAACCCTATTGCAGTTATACTTAGTAGGCTACATTATATCCCAAATACGAATGAGAAGAATCGCAACAACCTGAATAAGCATGCGTTTAATTGAGTAATTGAATGCGCATGTGTAGTACATAATAGGCTAAATACGTGATAATATGGGAACTTCTATTGGGTATAATATTGTCATAAAAACTTTGAACATTTTGGGTTAGTCAGACATTTGACCTGATTCGAAACCAAATTTTAGAATTTTTTTAGAACCAAACATTAGAACGTTTGAAAACAAGTAACACAGAAAACCATTTTTTTAAGTCAATTCCTACTGAGGTCGACAAAGAAAAAAAATATTTTAGTTACCATTTATTTTATAATTACAATTATTATAAATATGAATATACATATGACAGAATCACAATATTAAATGGTAAAATATAAAACGAATTTCCTTGCAATTTTCCAGTTCCTTTCTTTTTTCGTTTTTTTGTTTCTAATTTAAGAAGCTCCTAGTGGTCTTTAGCTTTTCACTATATCCTCCTTTTATAATACCTCACTGTTGCAAGGAACCTTTCGCTTATAATTTCTTATGCATCTCTTAAGTAATTGATATCTAGTTCATTGCCAAAGTGCTGGATTTTAAACATATAGTCATTCAGTTCGAATCCGATCGAGACATCAAGTTTTTTAAATTTAAATTAATGAATAAATATTTTAAAATGCCTTATTAACATTAATTGCCAACCACTATAAGTTAACAAAAATGTATTTCAACTTGATTGGATGAATAACAACGTTATTTTATTAACGATTGAAAACTTGTACAAGGTATATATCAGGCGAGTGTGAGCTAATAGAAGGAACTTGTACAAGGTATATATCAGGCGAGTGTGAGCTAATAGAAGGAATTTGTACAAGGTATATATCAGGCGAGTGTGAGCTAATAGAAGGAACTTGTACAAGGTATATATCAGGCGAGTGTGAGCTAATAGAAGGAACTTGTACAAGGTATATATCAGGCGAGTGTGAGCTAATAGAAGGAATTTGTACAAGGTATATATCAGGCGAGTGTGAGCTAATAGAAGGAACTTGTACAAGGTATATATCAGGCGAGTGTGAGCTAATAGAAGGAACTTGTACAAGGTATATATCAGGCGAGTGTGAGCTAAGAGAAGGAATTGAAAAAGAAAATAGGCTTTGGAACCCAATAATGAACCTAAAAACACGATCTAAATACTGTTTGACACTTAGCATTTCTGTAACTTTATACAAATGGACTGGGATTTGTAAGACTGGGATAAATTCATTACAGACACCCTTACAAAAACCTTACAGCGCTGTATTTTATAACATGCTAAAGAATATCGACTTGTCAAAAGATTTACCTCCTTAGAGCAGACAGGTGAAGCGATCGCTGAGTGATCATGAGATCGTGATATGACCATGAAAGATCAATTACCCGACAGTTGGGCTCAATTGAGATACGTGTTGAGACGAGCTTCGCGTGTTCCATTGACACCGAGCCTCATGCAACCCTCCGGTCGTGTTCGGCTTTCCAAGCACACGTGATTCTTTCATATTTACGATCGGCTCGAATAAAGAAACCGTATCCAGTTCGCCAGATAAGAATAGATTCCAACAAACAAGCCATGTAACGATACGTTATCTACTAGCTAACGTTCTAACAGAGCATGCGTTTATTGGCAAAGGGATAGTCTAACATGAAACTAGAAGTGGCTGTTGCAACGTTAAACAACAGCGTAACGTTGTCACTTGTGTTTAATTGTTTTCACAGTACATAATTCTTATTAAACTTTTAACTCATTACAAATAATTACTTTAACTTTTAACAAATAATGTAAAAATAAAATTTTGTTAATGTCAATTCCTACTTAGGTAAAAAAAATATTGTATTTATTTTTTATTAAATAAATACAAGTAATATAAATATGTATAGACATATAGCAGAATAAAATATTAAGTTGTAAAAATAATTAAATTAAATTCATGAAGGCTATTAATATTTAAAAAACTGTTTTAACCTCAAAATTCATCCAATACAAGTAAAAAAAATGTATTTGAAATTGAGTGAATAAATAAAAAAGTAGGCTATTTTATTAACGATTGAAAATTTGAACAAGATACATAAACAAATATATATATATATATATATATATATATATATATATATATATATATATATATATATATATATATATATATATATATATAGGGAGAGTATGATCTAATAATAGGAATTGAAAAAAACGTTTTTGAAGAAGTAAAATTTTTATTAAATATGATTAAAACTCTTTAATTATGAACATTTTGTTTTCTCATTTAGATAAAATATAAGAATGTTTTGTGTTTAAAAGCGAACATCAAAATTCTATGTACTCTTGCCTAAGGACGATATTAAATGATTAGGCCAGAAATCTGTAGGGTTTTAAAATCCCCTGGGTTGAATACAGCAAAGTGTTTTGACAATTGTGTGCATAGTAGGATAACAAAAGAAAACCTTTTCTCTATCGGGGTCGGAGAGGTGTCTAACTATTCTTAGATAGAGCTAGCACTCAAAGGGACTAGCTACTTCTAGGGACTAAAAACTCCAAGTAACAATTACATTGTTTTTTGTAATAACTCGAAATAATTTGATTAAAAAGATATTTCGTTAAGTTTGTTTTAATTTAATCTAATGGCAATATTTTTAAACTTTATTATGTCTAAACTTTAATAGGCAATACTACAGTTAGAAAAATTCAAACATACAAATACTTTCATCTAGAATATAAAAAACACTGTAACAATGGTTGGTAAATCATTTAAGTTTTTCTTTTCTAATTTTTAATATTTGTTTGATTTTGTATTTGTTGAATAAACCTTTACACTTTCTCCTTAAAACGTTTAACTCCTTCTATTTTATTTGTACTCGAGGTATTATAGGTTTATTTTTTTAATATATAGCTAACATTTTTGTATTTTTAATAATGCTCTTATTTATTTATGAATTTAGATTTACATAATTAAAGTATTGTCAAGCACTAAGATGGAGTGTAACTAGCTGAAATGTACCTTGGAAATAAGTGCAAAATATTTAAACCCTTTTTAACAATGCTTAAGCAGTAAAACCTATGTAGGTCAGATTACTATTGTAAAAAAACGTACATATATATGGTCAAGTAATTGAATAATATAAGTTGGATATAAACTAATAAGTATGTTCTATCTTACATGTGTAAATATTTTTGGAAATTTTAATTAATTTAATTTTGTGTTTTTGGTGTCTGTCTGCTTGGCAGAAGAAACTCTTATTCGATGTTTTTTTTTTACATTTTGTAGTCCATTACGTTCGGCGAATCTTATTAATCACTTAAACAAAGTTTATGACTATCCGAACTTTTAATTTTGTAAATTTGTTAAAATTTACTGAGACAGAACGTTTACGATCGCTATGTGGCGATTTTCATCAGTGTCTTCTGCTTGGAGATGTTGGGTCAAGAGGTGACGGTTTTAAAAGTAAGTTTTCGATAGTATCAAAGAGTATGTGTGATTTGTATTGTGTTTGTTCGTTTAATATGTTTGTACTTTGTGTTTTTTTGTGTCTGTAAATTTCATATTGTTCTAGTGTGTTGAGATGTAGTCCTTTTTTGTTGATGTGTAGGATTTCTAGGTTTTGGTAAATGTCTGTGTATTTGTGCCCTGTTTCTTTTATATGATTGTGAAATGTTGATTCGGTGTTCTGTTTGTGTTCCTCGACTTTTTTTTAAAGCTGCGACCGGTTTATCCAATGTAGAATTTGTTACATTCGTCGCAATTCAGTTTGTATACGCCTGGTGCTTGTAGTTTATCTTTGTTGTTGGTGTCATGTTGAATTTGGTATTGTAACTTGTTATTAGTTTTATATACTATTTTGTATCAGGTTTTTTGAAATTTGAGGGCTATTTTTGTTGTTGTTTTATTTATGTATGGTAATGTGCTGTATTTATTTTCCCTGTCTGTAGTGTTAATTTTAGTGTTTTTTTTGTACTTTGTACCATAGTTTGTCTATTATTGTGTATGTCCTTATTGAATGTCTTCTTATTGGATGTATTACTAGACTGGCTTAATTGTATATTAATGTACTCTCTTTTATATTTGGTTTTGTTTGAATTATAAGGTTTGGAAAGTAGATTTTCTCGTTCTTAGGTGTTCTACGATCCCTTTTTCGATACTGAATAATTAATACTGGCGCTTAAGCATAGAGTAGATCCTCATTTTAACGAACTAATTTGTTGCTGAGGCTTGTCCGTTATACGGGAAATAGTTGTCTTAAAGTGGTCGCAAAATGGAATAAAACGGAAGAAAAAAAAGTAAAAGTTCAAAAAAAGAAATAAACATATTACAAAAATTTTTAGCTTTTAGTTATAGTGATTAAAATCAGGTAACTCATTCCCTGTGACTGCTGTAAAATAAAATTCAGTAACATTGTCAAAATTTAACGTTTTCCTTCACTTAGCTAGGACGATTTCAGATTGATGAAAGGCTTTCGCTTTTTTTTAAGACACAGAAGTCACGTTTCAAGTCTCTGACTCTTTGATTTGTTTAAAAGACATTTAACAACACTTTATGAGTCAGTATTATAAATTTAACTGATATGAATACATTATTTTCAGTTCTTTTGCATAAATTTTGGAAGTTTGCCACCTGACAGTAAGTATAAACGACCGTATGAGTTGTGTGGCGTCTGTTTATGTGGCGGATGGACAGTGTTATCTATGTTCAAAGTACACTCTGTTACAGGCGACGAATATAAGGTTGGATTCGTGGGGGGAGGGATAAGGGTTTCATACACTAGTTTGGAGATTCTTCACATTAAGGTCAACGTTTATGTTCCAACATAAACCTAAGGTCCACATTAACGTTTATGTTCTTAGTCGAAAAGATTGAGCCATGAAACCAGTACTCCCTGTTACCATCTTCCTTTCGTCTTCACTCTTTCTGAGTAACAGACAGCAGAATGTACATAAACCGAGTTCTCAAGCTCTCACGAGTTGGGTCCATGACCACCTAGGACCAAGTCCCGAGTCTGAGGGTCCTGCCCTTAGGAATGGCGAGCCGAGTAGTCCGATTCCACTATTTGAATCGAACTAGTCACACGAGCTGTTGAGGCATCGGAACACCTGGCCGTTCAGAAGGTTCTATTCATCCCGAGTAGTTCTGGTGGGAGTTCGTCTCGCGCAGGAGCAGATTAGCCACCAGTCCAGGGCTCACAGTGAGGTCCCATATACTCTTGCATAGGGGTACCACAAATCGTGGCACCAAGAACCCAAGTTTCGGGTCTGACGCCGAGCGGGAGTCACGAGTTTGATATTGGATTCGTGGGCATAATGGTTTCAATACGCTGGACTGGAGTTTCTCCTAACTACGGAACTAAGATTGTGTTCTTTGACAAGGAGGTAAATCGGAAGGCAGGTACTTGTCATCATTCTTTTTTTACCATCACTCTTTCACTTAGTAGTTTCGCAAAAACCCTCTGACTACAAATAAATCGAGTATAATGTGTTTTCATAAAGTTATATAAGACATGGTATAGTTCCTCATTATTACTTAAACATTATGTCTGAAGCCACTTTGACAATGACTCGTATAATTCTCCCTATAATATTTTAGAACAGTATCGTGAGGGTTTCTTAGTGTTTGCACGCTGTTAAAGTTTTAATAAATCTTCTAACCAAACCACTGGTGGCTATGCTGTTTAGAGTATTTATCATTAAGACTAAATTATCTATGTCGATTGACTACGTTCTGAAAATATATTGTACGTGAAAAAAAATATTAAACTATAGTTCCAGAGTAAGTATAGGGCCCGACATATAATGTTGTAGGTAAAGCAGATGACTGTGAACGCAATCATATTTCATTAAGAGTTTGAAATTCAAGGTTTTGTAAAAGTTCTGTCGGGACTGTACCAGGAAGCATTAAAAATATGACGAAACCGTTTCTAATACTTTCGGTACGCAAGACCAATACCAGAAGTTTATATTGCCCTTGATTGTAAGAAGCAGTAATAAGAGAGAAATGAACCCATTAGCAATTAAATCCTTCTCTATTTAAGAGTGAGCTCCTTTCTTCATCCGCCACAACCCGGTACCTTACGTTTTTATTTCACTTTATTTCCTTATAGGAGTGATTAAAGATTACAGAGCAAAGTCGTAGAACATCTCTAAACTCATAATTGGCTTTTTCAAGTTAAACTGCGTATTTCTCTACTTTGGGGTAAAACTAATGTTTTATAAGGATTTATATACGAGTATTTAAATTACATTACATGATCAAAGTATAGGAAAAAGATTCATTAATTTAATATTGAAACTTTCTAAATAAGTTGAATTCTTTTCATTACCTAATCTCCATTTGGATTTATTCTTCTACAGACTGTAAAATTTGATGTAGAAGATCTCTGATTTCATTAGCTCCATTTGTACCTACATATATTTTTTTGTTTTTTGTGTGTTTAAAACGATAACACAGGTAAAATTTATGTCTGTTTGAGCATTCCAAATAAGTAATAAATAAACGATAAACTGTTTGAATATCGAGTCAAAGATATTTATTTAACTAGTGGAATTTTTTGGCAACTAGTTCGTGACCCTTATCAACCCTGCCATGCTACAAAAATCAAAGCCTTTACATTTAACATTCAAATGTGTAATGTGAGGGGGGAAAATATCAAATACCTACACATCCCCAAGAACTACTTTTGAGCTAGAACTCTATTAGAAGAAATATCAAAGGAAGTGTAAGGGTTTGGTATTTTGCCCCCTCACACTACAGACTTGAATGTTAAATGTAAAGGCTTTGATTTTGTAGCACACCAGGGTTGATAAGGGCAACGAACCAGTTGCCGAAAAATTCCACTATTAAAATAAATATCTTTGACTCGATATTTAACCGATTTATAATTTATTTGATAATAGAGATAGTTTTAATGACCAACCGGCTAACTTGTGTTAGTGCAAATTAATAAGAAATTAACAATGAATTAAATAGAAAGGACAAACTTAGTATAAATTAAGTTATTTTAATCAAACAAATAATCAGGAATAATTATTTAATAATAAATACACAATAACTTCCTAACCACAAACTTTTTTTTATTTTACCCTTGCGTATATTTCAGTTACCAAGTAACCATCCACAGACGGATAACATTCAAAGACTGAGGATACAAGACTGTTATCCCTCTGAGGATGGTTACTTGGTAACTGAAATGTACATAAGGGTAAAATAAAGAAAGTTTGTGGTTAAGAGGTTTTTTGTATTTATTATTAAATTCAACCACAGTATATTCCTAATAAATAGTAATAATTATTTAAAGATAATTTATAATGTAATCTTCTAATTTAGAAACTAGGTACAACTTATACTTGCAGTTCTTTAAAAGAACTTGTCGAAACACAACCTTTTCCACTGCGTTTTATTGACACTACCTAAGTTGTCCGCCAGGATGCGTTAGTGGCTGTGATTTCAAAGGCAGGTTTCAATAATGTTCTCAAACAAAGTACCTGTATGATTTGTAATGATTTTGATCTTTTAGTATAGTTTTTACTTTGTGTTCTGTTATGTTTTTAAATATCATTGTTTATACCCGTATAACAATGTTGTACCTCCTATAACAATGTTGGGTATTGCATTATTATGTTGAAATTTGATTCTTTTTTTTATTAGGAGAATTTCTAGGCTACGGTTGATGTTTGTGTAACTGTGGCATGTTCGTCTTCGAAAATGGATCTTTTATTCGAGTTCATTTGTTCTTCGTATTGTTCATTGCTGCATGTTTGTCGCAGGTATAATTCATTATAGGCTATTCAGTATACGTAGTTGGTAATGTATACCTGGTGCTTGAAGTGTTTTAATATTTTGTTGTACACTTATTTATTTTAGTTTCCTAATTGTTTTAAATGCCTATTTGTATGCTCCTTTTTTATTTGTTCATTGGTTATTCGTACAAACCTTTGTTCGGATCTTCGTCCTGTACGTTTTAGTCTCTTTTCATAGACCTAAAGATAGCATAGATTATTTTTGTAACTTTCTGATGATGCTATCTGTGTTAAAAAAAAGTATATAAAGGTTGTGTAACTATTTTGTAGCGAGGTTTTATAATTCTTTATTAATTATAATTACTTTACTGTGCTCTCAATTGCTTTCGTAGCTTCTCGATTTAGTTTGAAGGGGGTTTGATGTGTCTGATGTTGGGGGGTTTGATTCTGTAAATGCTGAAGGTGTATTTTTGAGTTTTTCTTAATGAGAGGTCAAGGAAATTTAAAAGGACTTCAGTCTAATCTAGGCCTTGTGGTGAAGGGAGTTTTTATTATATTTTATTTATGTGAGGCACGTTATTCGTGTTACAGTATTAGCCTATCATGGCTTAAATGACAGGTTTAATTAGTCCGTACAAATAGTTAGAATACCAAGTGTCGTTTTGAAATACTCGCTGAATAGCCAGCTAAATCAACGTTTTTTTATTTATACTGCGATATTTTTAATTCTTATTTTGGTTGAAATTAAAAATAAAATTAATTTTCTAACCATACAATGACAGTATACTATGTTTATTTATTTATTGTGTTTGTTTATTTAGACACTAACGTCAATGGGGCATCTGGTATTATAAGTATAAATCAATGGGCCATTCATCGCCAATAGCCTACAATCCAGAAGTGATGCACACATCGTTAAATAAGCCATTCATCTCCAATAGCGTACAATCCAGAAGTGATGCACATAGCGTTAAATAGGTCATTCATCGCCAATAGCCTACAGCCCAGAAGTGATACAAATAGCATTAAATATGTCATTCATCGACAATAGCCTACAATCCAGAAGTGATGCACATAGCGTTAAATGGGTCATTCATCGCCAATAGCCTACAATCCAGAAGTGATGTAGACCTACATAGCGTTAAATAGGCCATTCATCGCCAATAGCCTACAATCCAGAAGTGATGCACATAGCGTTAAATAGGCCATTCATCGCCAATAGCCTACAACCCAGAAGTGATGCACATAGCGTTAAATAGGCCATTCATCGCCAATAGCCTACAACCCAGAAGTGATGCATATAGCGTTAAATAGGCCATTCATCGCCAATAGCCTACAACCCAGAAGTGTTGCACATAGCGTTAAATAGGCTATTCATCGCTAATAGCCTACAATCCAGAAGTGATACACATAGCGTTAAATAGGCCATTCATCCCCAATAGCCTACAATCCAGAAGTGATGTACATAGCTTTAAATAGGCCATTCATCCCCAATAGCCTACAATCCAGAAGTGATGTACATAGCGTTAAATAGGCCATTCATCGCCAATAGCCTACAATTCAGAAGTGATGCACACAGCGTTAAATTAACCCAGCTGATGGAACCGATCATAACTCAATCTGAAACCGCGCCGCTTCGGCAATCCGAGCGAGCCGTGTTTATTGCTAAATTAATACTTATAACGCCTATTGTATTTAAAACTCTGGTTCTGTTTAACAAAACAGGTCCATCGAGGAGTTTTAAATTCCGGTAAATTTGTTACGAGTGCCCGTACCTTTGAATATATCACGATCTTGGCTTAATTTGAATACAATGACAACGGGGTCAGCGGCTGATTGTTAGGTCCTGGGTCATTTAGAGCCGACTCGTTGTGGGCTGAAGTGAAATTTGGGTAAATAAACATTAAGTAGCAAAGTAGGAGGCCTCCGATTAGCGGTGTTGCCATTTGTAATGCCTCCTTTATATAGACTTTACACATTAGATGCCACTCGAGCCTCGTTTCTTTATAAACCCATATCTTACCGACCTACGTAATTTAACAATTTTACACTCCCCACTGAGTTGTCCCATTTACCTACAATTTATTATTTTGTTTTTTCCCGGATACATACACGGATTTTATATTAGGTTATATTTTTAGTCGTTTTTTATAGCAACAGAGGCCAAACCTTTAATTTCAACTGTAATATATAGACTAATAACATGTGTAGAAATGTTTCAATGATGTTTAGGACATTAAACATATTTTAAAAATTAAAATTTATACGGTTTTCATGTCTTTTTTTGAAAACTGGATTTAATAAAAATGAAATTTTAGAAGCAATACCAGATCATGTTTTTATGTGAAACAAATAAATAATAATAAAATGTCATTTGAAAGCTTTTATCACCTGGACCTTTTAAAAGAGCCTGAAAGCCTAAAGCAGAAATAGCTTAATTGCTCAGGATATGAAACGTTTGTTTTTAGAATCAAGCAAAATCTGAAAGTATTTTCAAGAAATATTTTTATTTAATACATAAGGAAAGAGATGCATAACAATAAGGATACTTTCGCAAAATATCCTCTATTGGGCTAGGGGTAAAGTGAGCCCGACCAGTAGAGGATATTAGGTAAAGAGATAAAAGCGGTGGTTTCATGAGGTTATTATCTAGGTAATTGAAGCTAGTTCTAGAGCTGAAACTGCATTGCTTTTCGGTAAAGTCTAAAGTGTTGGTAACCTTTAAGAACATAACTATAGTCTATTACATGAGCAAACAAATCTTTAAGGTTTTAAAAGAGATTCTAGAAAGTATGTTTTCCATATGAAGGTATGTCTAGAAGGTAAGTAGGTCTTCCACAACGGAAGAAGCTATGTAAATAAAATTTATACAAGTTGACAAGCGCTTCTAGTTTAAATACAAACTATCAGAACCGAACAATTTGAAACAGATCATTGTTTTAACTTTTTTAATGAAAATTTTAGCTATTATTTATTTACTTTCGAAAAATTTAAAAAATATAATTTTACAAATTAAAAATGTATGTGTTTTAGTATATCATTTAAGATGGAAAAAACAAAAGGTACATCAATTCTTCTGCAGAATGAAATTTTTACTGCAATGTAATATGAATGCCGTATTACTTATAAAACCAGAACTTTCTGTCCTACCAAACAAACGTCGTTTTTAAATAATGATAAACGTTCAAGTGTGTATTGAAAACTCTTAATAGCCTATGTAATATATGCCGTTAATAGCCTATGTAATATATGCCGTTAATAGCCTATGTAATATATGCCGTTAATAGCCTATGTAATATATGCCGTTAATAGCCTATGTAATATATGCCGTTAATAGACTACAATTTTACGATGAATAATGTAATTTTGCTTTTCGTCTTGTTAACCAAATGTTCAAATTGTCTCTACTATGCCAGTAAAGTAGCCAACGTGAAGCGGTGACGTACTATTTCATATGGGTAACAGCATATTAACTTGCGTTAAGCAATCTTGTGGAAGCGAGATATGTTTATAGTCTACTGTAAACACAGTTAGTCACCTCGTGGGCCCTACCTATTACAGATGTGTATCCCTTACTCCTATTTCGACCAGAGGATCTAGTAAAAAAGGACCTTAAGACTAGGTTTTAATGGCCTTTTATTAGTCCCGCATTTTACAGTCATCTCCTTTAGGCTGCTATTTCTACACGTTTTGTTTTTAGTAGGATCTTCCCCTAGGACCAGGGGTTTTATGGCCCTTTTTGGTCCTGCCTAATACAGTTATCTCCTACATTCCTCTTTCTAGACGAGATTTTAGTGAGTACTTCAATCCCCTTGGTTATTTAGGCATGATTATTAAGCACTTCCTCCTTATTCCTACATGTTACACCAATATCCTTTCCTTCTCTTTCCATACGAGGTGTTAGTAAGTAGACTGAGAACAACCAACACCTGTAGAGCAAGAACTTTGTATCCCCATGATAGTTCTATTATTCACAAACTTTTCTTTATCCTTCAAATGCCAATATGTCAAGTAGGTTGCTACATACAACATCTCAAAAAAGTCAAATAGAATATTTTGTATTTATGAAAATGTAACGTAAATATTGACTAAAACTTAATTTATAGGCCTACCTTTAAAAATATACTGAATCTCGAAATCTTGTTGCTGTTCATGACGGGCTGGTTTTTAATTCCTTATTACACTTCGATACTCGTATTACTTGCGACCAAACTTTTTGTTAACTAAATGTTATTAAATTGTTAACTTACACTAGGAGGAAACGTTTTCGTCTCGTGGAGGTTGAAGAAGTCGTAAGACGAAAACGTTTCCTCCAAGTGTAAGTTAACAATTTAACAACCTTTAGTTAACAAAAGGTCTGGTCGCAAGTAATATCAAAGTGTAATAAGTATATTGAATCTCTAAAGACTTTTTTTTTTAAATCTATTTGTAGTGGTTTTGTTATAGTGCCTGGAAATAAAAGGTAAAATATTTAGGAAAAATTTATTACCCAAGGTAAAATACTTGTTCACGGAAATAGAGAGAAAGAAAACAAAATTATATTGGATATGAAAAGGTATGATGTCGATTTAGTTGGAGCTAGTTCAAACTTTCTGGAAACCCAGAAACTTTGTAGATTGATACAACACAACTAGAAGCATTTCATATGTTGAAGATGTTACATTTACATTGTTTCAAGTGTATTTATCTGTGATCATATGAGTTATTGAGGATTGATAATAGGCTACTCACTGAAATTCCTGAAGGACGACACCTACTTCTAAATTAATAAAGAGGTCTAGCGGGACGTAAATATTAAACCCTAATTGAGAATCACTAAGTGATCTCTATTTAACGTGTCTGCTTTGTGCTCACTAATTAAAGGAGCAAACAATGCGATGTTATAAAGTGTATGAAAAGCAATAATAAAAATACTGAAAACAAGTTTGCACCATAAACAAGAGAGGTGGCGTCACGCTGTGCCGTCAACACTTTCATTGCATGAATTGGATATGTAATTCAATCAAAGAGTTATGACACGTCGTGGACTTGTATGGACAACGTAGCTGCTGGCTGACGTCTTCAGAAACGAACGGTCGAAAGGCACGACTTTATAACACAGCTAAAGCTGGAATAAGGCGCAGCCGTTAGTTGCTACTAAATGCTAGTTGGAGTCTAATCAATGTACTTTACAACCTTTCTATTTCTCACTGCCATAACTCGTAGGCTATACGTAACGCACGCACGTTAGCTTTATTCTGGCGGGGAGGCCGGGGTTTTCACTTTTAACGTTTATATGGGAACGAAAAATGGCTTAGAATACTTTTGTCTAGTAATAACTGGTCTTTAAAGATTTATGAATACTTTAGAACCTTATTATAACAGACTAATGGGGGCTGGGAGTTGTCCGATTTAATGAAAGTCCGTAGAAAAGTAAAATGTTCACGTAATGTGGCAAAATTACAAATAAAACGGATAGAAGACTGTAAAGATATCTATATTTTTCTTTATGAAAAGAAATAAACTAATTTTATTTATAGTGATCAAAAATCTGTGTACTGCTGATTTCACTGCTGATTTCACTGCTGCTACTGAAACTTAAAATTCAACGACAGAGTTGAAAAATATTTTTATTTTCTTATTTTGAAGTCTTCAGATTAATGTTGAAAGCGTTTTGAGGTTGTTTGGAACAAAAGTCACGTTTCAGACCAGTGTGGTCACCATGTAAGGGCGTGTTTGTTTACTAAAACTTAAACACTTGATAAATTATTATTATAAACATTGTTAATATGTCTACACTATTTACAATTCTTTTATATTACTCAGGACGTTTTAACAGATTTGGCATTTTCGACCAGTGACCTTTGGATATAGCAGCTGCGCGAGTAGACCGTACTGCAAAGTTTTTGTTCAACAAATACTTATAAGAAGCACTAGATAAATTAGTGTTATAATTATTAGTAGCATTTAACACTATAAGTAGAATATTTACAATTCTATCGCATTATTTCTATAGATAATGCCACTTGACAGAAGGACTACACAACCTTATCAGCAGGCGTTTAGGCACTACGCTAGTGCGTGTTTACATGATTATAGTTTGCTTTAAAGCAGAATAGGAACGTCTCTGTGGGGGGTAGGAACGCGGTGTTGTCGGTTTGAAGTTGAACTACTTAGCGACTAACGGAAGTCTAACTTAGAATTGGCAACAAGGCTCATATACCCGGCAAGTTGTGCTTTTCCATTCGCACAGACGGTGGCAGCTCCCACCCCTCTGGCCGATTTCACTATCATAGAGTTCTATTCTGTTTTAAAACAAAATATAGTAGTTTGGGCGCAATTTATCTTCGCCGTTTTTTATAAGCGACGTCCGGTTTAATAGGATCCGTCTTAATGGGGTTCTACTATAGTAGGCTATTTTTCTTACCATACACCCATTGTATGTGTGTACAAGATAGACATCTAGTTGGAACAGGAATAGTTTCTTACTTTATTTTGCCATTGTTTACGAGTATAAAAATAGAATAAAGAATTTTTAGATACGTAATACTTATAAGAGCATTGTGGTTTTGTACTTTTATACAATTACAGTATTTAGATTTCGTAATATTAATAACATTATTAAATAAAAAGGGGCGATTGAGTGTTTTAGTGGGTACAGCACCTGATATCCTCTCGTGCTAAGGAATTCCCCGTTGTTTTTCAGCTCCCAGTCGGTGAAAATCAATTCGTATTTTTAAACCTAGGGTAACAATGCCCGGTTAAAGTGTGCCATTTATTAATAGCCACATTGCATTCCTTGAAATCAGTATGGCCCAAGTGAGTAACCTCTACTACGGTATGGAGCTCCCATAGATCCTGTTGCAGTTATTATTATTATTAACAACAAGTAATGTGACTAGTTTATGTACTAAAGAGATTTTTTTTAGTTTCTATGATAAAAAAAAAAAAAAAAACATATGTTTTAGGCCTATAGCTTACATTATTGTAAATTTCGTTCCTGATAATGTTGGTACTGTTTGCCAACGAAAAGCTTTAAATATAAAATAATAAATATTCTTGTATTTGAATAACCTATGTTGTTTTAAATTATTAAACAAGAAAACGTATTATATATATATATATATATATATATATATATATATATATATATCAATATCGCAATATGTATTCGATTTTTTTATAAAAAAAAAAAAAAATTTTAAATGCTGTTTAACAGCATTGTAATTGGTTTGGCATAGCTATTTATTTGATCTAATTTGCATGTTAATTTTAATTGTTGTTAGCCAACGAAAAGCTTTGAATTGTAAATTCAATTATAATTCTTGTATTTGTATTTTGACTTATATTCTTTATATATGTATGTATAAAGGAGTCTATAGTATAAAGGATATGCTGAAGGTGTCTATTAGGTACCAATCTATATGAAACTGTGTCTGAAACTCTTCAAAATATCTGAATCTGAAAACATTAAAAGTTTCAGCAGCCATTGCTTGATTTATTCACATACTATTATTTTTGCAATTAAAATATTTGTTTTCAAATTGTGCATCCTTTACTTTTAGTGGATTCTCTAACTCCAAAACGATTTTTTAGGATGTCGTACAGATCTAACAACCTTGGCTTTGTACAGCTTCCACCCGTCTCCAGCCACGTCGATCACTCCAGTTTCTTCTGCACCTATATTTCTTCCTCCCATTGACTCATCGTTGAGATTCTTCTATTTTAACCTTTAATTCGTTACTACTATTTAGAATTTTTTTCTTATTTTATGGGATAATAAATTTTTATAATTGAAGTTGGATATCTAAAATTACTTAATATAGTATTAGTGTTTGTGGTCAAACAGAACAAGCTACTGCAATGTTAAGAGAAATATGTAGACATTCGTGCAGGTAATCTGGGAAGCATTATTTACTTAACTACTGAAGGCGAGATCCTTACATAGTAAATGCAACTATGCTGCTCCACATGTGTTCTTCATCGTTATACTGGATTTGTATTTTATTGTTATTGTTACTATTTTTTTTATTTCTATAACGTCTTAAATTAATATTTTGTTGTTCTACTGAAGGCGAGATCCTTACATAGTAAATGCAACTATGCTGCTCCACATGTGTTCTTCATCGTTTTACTGGATTTGTATTTTATTGTTATTGTTACTATTTTTTTTATTTCTATAACGTCTTAAATTATTATTTTGTTGTTCTACTGAAGGCGAGATCCTTACATAGTAAATGCAACTATGCTGCTCCACATGTGTTCTTCATCGTTTTACTGGATTTGTATTTTATTGTTATTGTTATTATTTTTTTTATTTCTATAACGTCTTAAATTATTATTTTGTTGTTCTACTGAAGGCGAGATCCTTACATAGTAAATGCAACTATGCTGCTCCACATGTGTTCTTCATCGTTTTACTGGATTTGTATTTTATTGTTATTGTTACTATTTTTTTTATTTCTATAACGTCTTAAATTATTATTTTGTTGTTCTACTGAAGGCGAGATCCTTACATAGTAAATGCAACTATGCTGCTCCACATGCGTTCTTCATCGTTTTACTGGATTTGTATTTTATTGTTATTGTTATTATTTTTTTTATTTCTATAACGTCTTAAATTATTATTTTGTTGTTCTACTGAAGGCGAGATCCTTACATAGTAAATGCAACTATGCTGCTCCACATGTGTTCTTCATTGTTATACTGGTTTTGTATTTTATTGTTATTGTTACTATTTTTTTTATTTCTATAACGTCTTAAATTATTATTTTGTTGTTCTACTGAAGGCGAGATCCTTACATAGTAAATGCAAGAATGCTGCTCCACATGTCTTCTTCATCGTTATACTGGATTTGTATTTTATTGTTATTGTTATTATTTTTTTTATTTCTATAACGTCCTAAATTATTATTTTGTTGTTCTACTGAAGGCGAGATCCTTACATAGTAAATGCAACTATGCTGCTCCACATTGGTTCTTCATCGTTTTACTGGATTTGTATTTTATTGTTATTGTTACTATTTTTTTTATTTCTATAACGTCTTAAATTATTATTTTGTTGTTCTACTGAAGGCGAGATCCTTACATAGTAAATGCAACTATGCTGCTCCACATGTGTTCTTTATCGTTTTACTGGATTTGTATTTTATTGTTATTGTTACTATTTTTTTTATTTCTATAACGTCTTAAATTATTATTTTGTTGTTCTACTGAAGGCGAGATCCTTACATAGTAAATGCAACTATGCTGCTCCACATGTGTTCTTCATCGTTATACTGGATTTGTATTTTATTGTTATTGTTACTATTTTTTTTATTTCTATAACGTCTTAAATTATTATTTTGTTGTTCTACTGAAGGCGAGATCCTTACATAGTAAATGCAACTATGCTGCTCCACATGTGTTCTTCATTGTTATACTGGTTTTGTATTTTATTGTTATTGTTACTATTTTTTTTATTTCTATAACGTCTTAAATTATTATTTTGTTGTTCTACTGAAGGCGAGATCCTTACATAGTAAATGCAACTATGCTGCTCCACATGTGTTCTTCATCGTTTTACTGGATTTGTATTTTATTGTTATTGTTACTATTTTTTTTATTTCTATAACGTCTTAAATTATTATTTTGTTGTTCTACTGAAGGCGAGATCCTTACATAGTAAATGCAACTATGCTGCTCCACATGTGTTCTTCATCGTTTTACTGGATTTGTATTTTATTGTTATTGTTACTATTTTTTTTATTTCTATAACGTCTTAAATTATTATTTTGTTGTTCTACTGAAGGCGAGATCCTTACATAGTAAATGCAACTATGCTGCTCCACATGTGTTCTTCATCGTTTTACTGGATTTGTATTTTATTGTTATTGTTACTATTTTTTTATTTCTATATCGTCTTAAATTATTATTTTGTTGTTCCCAAATAAATTTATGGAGCGCATTGCTGATTTTTAAAAAAGAATACAATTTGAGTATCAATTAAGATGTAACTGCCAATTCTAAAACTTTCAGTCTCTGTATTTGCTTTGGACGACAACGACCTTTCTCAATTCCAGTCTTAATGTAAGAAAGTGTATTTCATTCAGCCATTGTGTACACAACGATAACCATATTGCTGATACCCAAATCTCGCTTAGAGTGTATTGAGAACAGCCAGAGCGGTTTATGCGAGGGTGGTTTTGGCGCGTGGTACTGAGCAGGTGCCTTTTAGTGTGACCGCTGTGGCGTAACCTGCGTTCACACTTAACCTTCGTCCAACTGCCATCCCCGCACACGTTCCATTAATATCGTATCTCCCCTGGCCCGCCCGCATAACATATTTACAGTATTTCCAGAGATTCATTCCATCACACACCCTACACTCACAGCACGAATAGCAGTTACTTATGGTCTCGAAGTAACAGCAATCCGATATAGAGGACGCCTCCCAGCTTGATTCTATTATTATTGAGGACACTAAGTGCCATATTTATCCAATATATAATACAAATATAAGCTATATAGTGATACTGGACTTCATTCTTCTGCTTACACTCTTAGGTTATATTGAGAATGTTAGCCCACTGATAAAGAGTAGGTGTAATATAGACAGTGTTAGTCAACTGAAATAGACTAGGAGTTATATAACAATGTTAGCCCACTGATAAAGACTAGGCGTAATATAGACAGTGTTAGTCAACTGAAATAGACTAGGAGTTATATAACAATGTTAGCCCACTGATAAAGACTAGGCGTAATATAGACAGTGTTAGTCAACTGAAATAGACTAGGAGTTATATAACAATGTTAGCCCACTGATAAAGAGTAGGCGTAATATAGACAGTGTTAGTCAACTGAAATAGACTAGGCGTTATATAACAATGTTAGCCCACTGATAAAGAGTAGGCGTAATATAGACAGTGTTAGTCAACTGAAATAGACTAGGAGTTATATAACAATGTTAGCCCACTGATAAAGACTAGGCGTAATATAGACAGTGTTAGTCAACTGAAATAGACTAGGAGTTATATAACAATGTTAGCCCACTGATAAAGACTAGGCGTAATATAGACAGTGTTAGTCAACTGAAATAGACTAGGCGTTATATAACAATGTTAGCCCACTGATAAAGACTAGGCGTAATATAGACAGTGTTAGTCAACTGAAATAGACTAGGAGTTATATAACAATGTTAGCCCACTGATAAAGACTAGGCGTAATATAGACAGTGTTAGTCAACTGAAATAGACTAGGAGTTATATAACAATGTTAGCCCACTGATAAAGACTAGGCGTAATATAGACAGTGTTAGTCAACTGAAATAGACTAGGAGTTGTATAACAATATTAGCCTACTGAAATAGACTATAAGCGTTATATAGACAATGTTAACTCACGTAAATCTTTACCAAAACTGTATTACAATATTATTTTAAACATATGATATAACTGACATTTTAAATAATTGTAACATATGACATAACATTATCGGTCATAACCTGAAGAAACTGTGGGCGTAATTTGTAAATTAAATTATTAAAACCTCTTTACCACAGATAAAACTTTCTATTGAAACTCTTATGTACATTTCAATTGCAAGCAATTATCTTCATAGGGAAGTTTTTTTGTAATAATTATGTAACGACACATCAGAGAAGCTTAAGCTGAACTCATTTAGTATCTGGAGACATTTTCTGCAATATTACTCAGATGCAAACTGTATACTTTTATTGTTAATTTTTATTATACATATCAGAGTTCATATAGTTTGAATCAGATGAAACAAAAAATACAGTTAAGAGGTCAGTTTACCTTGGAAAAAAACAAACTCACGGAAACCGGTTTGTAATAATATAAAACAGTTATTATTATTATAAACGTACCTGTAATAATACAATTGTTTACTGAAAAAATGAGGGATACGCTTTATTGCTTCTATTGAATCATAACTTGATTGAAATTTTTGAACTTATTTTTTAAAATTTACTTTAAAATAATATGAACCATTTGTCCTTTATGAAGCGGTATGTAAATTCAAGTTAAATGTGTAAAACCATTTAAACAGGGTGAGACCTGGAAAATATATTTTTTTAAACATTTGTACCAGTTTTATAATATATTGTGCATTTGTCGTTCTTACAATAAAAGCCAGTTTTAGATTATTATAATATTTAAACTGTTAGAAAAATAAATCAAACAGGTTTCGGTAATCTATAAGCGACAATAAATTTACTAACGATACAAATGTAAACCAGGAAACTTGAGACATGTTGTCATTTGCTATTACACATCTAGACAATAACACACGTAGACACAGCGTCGAACTAGATAAAGATCTGACTGGACTAAATAATCGTGGACAATATTACATAATACTATTGCGTATAGTTGTAGGTCTTACAGACTACAAGTAGTTTTATATCAGCGACCACTGTCAACCACTATGCTTACACTCAACCGTTGTTAGCCAATGATTGATCGTAGCAGTGTCTCTACGCAATAAAGCCACGCGCTTTGTAAACAAGGGTTGAACTCTATCAGAATTTCTTGTAATATATAATAATATTGTTTATAGACATACAAATTATTTTATACTTCTAAATAATATTGTAAAGTTATTAAAATATCATTATGAAAGGGGATAATTATTAATGGTTTAAATTATTTGTTTCACTTCAAGTTATATTAAATATCTTGACACACTTATGAAGCACCTACTAGTTTGTATTTATAGTTATTACTAAAATTTAGGACAGTTTCAGTAAGTACCTTGTAGTTTCAATTAATCCCTGCGAAAAAATATTTTCGTGTGCCCTTACTTTACAATACAGGTCTGGTATATCTATGTATTTCTAAATTCTATTTTCGCACCACAATGAAACAAGTAATTCTCATTATTATTTCACACAAAATTTATATTTTAAGAAAAATATTATCGTTCAGGATAAATAAAAATAAAGGATTTTCTCTACCTAAAATATTATTTTTATGATTTCAGAGACTCTGCATGAGGCAAGAAACAGTTAAACTTATGATTATGTAAGTTTGGTTTGTTTCAAATTGAGCTATTATTCGATTTGTCTCACTAGACCATAAGAAGGATATAGAAAAACTTCCTGAATATAGGTTATGTAAGGGTAAGGGAGGATCATTTCATCAGAACATGCTTCATACGTGCAGGGTTTTCTGCCTAGAGCTCAATATCCTCTATCAGAATCAGAGTTAGTTCAAACTCGTTATAACCTTTAGATAAGGGAGATTACAGGAGATACAAAATGTTACCTTAGTACATGGAACAATAGATCCCGAGGGTGTCTAAAGGATGTATATGTGCCTACATTTAAATATGTTTAAGTAGTAGATATAGGTCTCCTCTCGACATTACCAATAGCGCAACTGTCTGAGGGTAATTCTACTAAAGCTTTCTTTCTCCAGGCAGACATCCCACTCCAAAACCTCTCTAACACTACTTCAAGTTGGTACTTTTATAAGTCCTATCTAGGTCTCCCTCATTATCATCTACCTAACCAGGCTTTCCTTTCTTTACTTAGAAAAGATTCTACATACTTTAAAAGGACGTTCCATTTTGCTCTGTTGCTATCATTATTTGCACTATGCTCTCCGAAGAAAAATCCGAAACTATGCCATCATCTGGTTCCTTTGATTTTAGAAAAGTTCATGCTTAATGAATGTGTGTCTTACGTCATCAATCTTAGTCCTACACAACTGAATATTTATTTACTGATCATTGTCTTGAGCAAACACTGTCAAAAGGTATCTGTAAATTTTATGTACGTGGCATTGCAATCGTATAACATAAGAATTCAGTTTCAAGTTGCTGTGGTTCGTCCACTTCATCACACTCTATTAACACCAACGCCCATGTTTTTGTGGGTTTATTATTCAATCTGTGGGTGCTACCACTCTGTCTCGTTGGCCACCTCCTCTCTACACATCCTACTGAGAGTATATACTGTATAAACATTTCCTCTGAAGCTAGAAGCTTTATCGGTAAGACGGTGGCACAAATATTGAGTACAGCGAAAACTGCTATACAGCGAAATATGGGTACATGAAGAAACAATAGCGATTGTCGATGGAAAGTTGTAAATTTGATAAGCCAAAAAGGCATACAGACTCCATTTGTCACCCAAGGTCGTCTACCCCTAAACTATTTGCTAACAACTTGGGTCAGAAATGGGGTTTTCACTTTGCCAGTCAGTGGCCACTTTGCCTTTCACTATCTTTGCCTGAATTGAAGATAGGTTTGATTTATTCTTCAATTTAGTGTATTTTGTGATTAGTGATTATGGAGGGGACCTCTACTACTAAGGGGAAACTGATGGCGCATTATCTCGACTATGCATATCGAAGGCAGAGAGAAAACGCAAAGACCATAGTGTAGTGGTTTTCTCAGAAGCAAAAATCAAGGAGATGTATAGGTGATTAAAACGTAGTCTCGGAACTGTGTTAAAATGGGCGGATCATCAGTGTAGGCTACCTGACGAAGAAACCTTATGTGTCAAAAAAACAAATTTGCAGGGCAAAGAATAGAACAAGAGGAGAGTCCACGCCCATATTCCAGATTTACACCGAAGAAATAGGCGATCTTCATAACATAGGACATGACTTTATCACAGAAATACCATCAACCTCGTCTATTGAAAAAAACACTGCAAACCAATAGAAGTGACGTAAATCAATAGAAGGAAACCAGGAGGAGACAAAATCCCGTGATAATATAATTCCTAACGACGAGCTTGAAAATGTTTGATGTCAAAGTTTACATGACTCTACATGCCCAAGAAAATTAATCTTCAGTGGTGAAAAAACTGAGAGGTCGTGTAACACTGCACACCACTCTTTATGGATGGCACGTTCAAGAGTTGTAGCAAACAATTCGCACAAATTTATACCATACATGCAGACTTTGAAAATTAAAGTGAAGAATTAAACGTTCATCCAGTCATATTTTCTCTTCTTTCAGATAAGAAAAGGGAAACATAGGGCCTAGGTTCGCATTTTTCACCTTATTCAGATACTAAACAAATCAATTACAACTGCTATAATATCAGTAATCCAAAAAGGTTTTTCCTGAAGCAGATATCAATGACTGTTATGTCCATTTAAAAAAATGTTAAACTAAAAGTTATACGCATTTTTCACCTGTCACAACGTTCTGACGTCATAACTTATCCTCACCATTGTCAAAATTTGATCCTGTACATCTTTTACAAGATTCTTGGTGTCCGCATATTTCGTTTTACGCATCTTTCGTGTATTTGATATTACACCACCGCATTTGTACCATTTGCATTTGCAGCGTAAACATCTAGTTCACCTAAGTTCAATACAAAATTTAAGATACACTGAATTTTGTTGTTGTTAAAAACACTCAGAAATAGGTATGGAGTCGGCTATAAATTTTAGATAATTGTTAATCATATGGTTTGACGTACCATAGCTAGAAGTAAAATTTAAAAATTCACAAGATTACACTGTAATTAAAAAAACTAAAAATAAATTCTGTGGGTCAATGTATTTTTTTCCTTACAGTGAAATCAATTCTATGTATGCAGATTTGTAACTGAAAAGTTCCTGCAGTTTTATTTATTAAAAAAGTCCTCTTGAAAATTAGCAATCATCTCAGATTTTGCTATTGTTAATTTGGTTGATCTGAATAGATGAACGTCCTCTGAGGAGGATGTCTTTAGGAGTCACAGTATTGTGTGAAGGTTTAGCGTTTCTTTATTTTGGGTTATGAATGTAATAACGGTCAAAGTGTTTTCGTTTTTTTAACATGGGTTTAGATATATTGATTCCTCTTGTACTTTGTGTTATTACTATCTCATTATAATAATACTTGTTATTCTTGGATACTAGGTGCTAAATAACCTCTAAGAGATGGAATTATAATAATTACTTTTAACGTAAGTTATTATAACTGTTTACAGCTTCAATTTATAAAACATAGCTCACTCTCTCCATACTTTTATTGCATAATTACGATCGTTGCCAGTATAAAGTTGAAAATCTTGGCATTATGTTCTGACATATTCTTGAAGAAATACTTTCGTAGCCAGTTTTCTAGGGAACTCGATCCTTCTACCAGGTTTCGAACGTGTTATTGATACGAGCCTGTTATCGAGGTTCATTATCTTATATGTAAATATAGTGGAGTCACGGTTTGAAAGTTTGGCGCGCGACCGTACACGCGAATAAGCCGGAGTGTGTTACACCCTGTGTCAGCTGTTGCCGTCATCAACCATTGGAACCGACTTCACCGATAAAATGCACCGCCAAAATGTAACGTTTTCCTGCAAGGTGATGCTCAGCCGCGCGCGGCACCACACAATGCTCGCCGAGCTACACATGCGGATCTAATTGCCAGGGTAATGTATGTTTTACTCTCGCTTGACCAGAGCAACCTGCTGTGTCTCGCACCGCACCTGTAGAATACTACCATCACCTGATTACAACTACCCAATAACTAACTTTATAAGTATAATATTATACAATTTAAAAGAACTATAGTGGGGTTTATAAGATAAAAACTCATCTATAAATATAATCAATAAATAGCACATTTGCATCGACTTTAATTTAAAACAAGTAAGAACAAATGTGTGTGGTTATTTTAAAAGTAATAGAAACAAAATTAATATTAATTCCTACAGAGGTTAAGAAACAATTTTTTAATTTGAGTTTCTTTTTATTTTATAATTACAAGTAATATAAATATGTATAGACTATACATTTTCTAGACGTAAAAATACTAAGGAGCATAATAGAAAGAGAATTTCCTTGCAATTTTCCATTTTTTTTCTGTACATGCAGTTGACCTAATATTATTGTTTGTTACTGTTTAGTCGCTTGCTTTGTTTTGTAGTTTTTCTTTTAGTTTTCCTTTTGCATTGTCTGTTTTTGAACCAAGGTCGATACCGCTAATCCAGTTTGATTGTTTTCTTGTTGTCTTTCATTTTTTATCCTAGAGCATTATTTATGACATTGTTTGGTAACCATGGTAACTATTTAAGGTTGTACAATGGAGGTTACGACAAAAACCAGTTAGATGTAGCAAAAATTCATACATACTACTTCTTTGACAAATACATTTGGTATGGGACAGTTAAGTTATAGATATGGGAAAGTTGTCTCAGTGCCAAAGTGTTGGATTTCAAGCATAAAGCCATTTAGTTCGAATCTGATCTAGACCCCTCAACTTTTAAAATTTAATTAATTAATAAATATTTGAGAAAACTGTATTGGTATCAATTTTCATCCACTACAGGTTTTCAACTTATGTGGATGAATAAAAATGAATTTTATTAACGATTGAAAGTTTGTACAAGGTATATATATATATATATATATATATATATATATATATATATATATAAGAAGAGTTTGAACTAATAGAAGGAAATAAATAAATAAACATAATTAGTTTACACAAGTAAATCTGTAAACCGTTACTGAGCCCGCCACGATTCGCCACTCGTATCTAACTTGTATATTCAATATTTTGAAGTGTTTTTGTGAGATTTAGGAAATAGGCTATAGCAACTTGGAAATGCAATGGTTAAACTATTAACCATACCGAAAAGTAAATCAAATATCATTAATTAAAAAACGTTTTTTAAACCTTTTTGGAACAAAATGAAGCGTCATGTAAAAGTCTTTACTTGACTGTATTGAAATAAACCTTTTTTGTGTTTAAAAGCGTGATATCCTATCATTTGACATAGGATAGTTTTAGAAGAAAATTATATAGAAAGGGATATGTTTGACACCCCAACTTCACAGAAGCTGTAAAGAGAACTATTGGATCAAACGTTTTAGGAAAAACTAAACGAATACATTTACTCTAATATTGTGTATTTAAAATAAAATATGAATTTTATTTTATAGTTTAAAGGTATTGTTACTTAATGCAATCGCTGTGTTAATTGTATAATAGAAAACAAACATTCATTATGTTATGCAATAGCTTTTGCTTATGATTTTGTAATGCCAAATGAAAGGTTGTTGATCTTTCGAAAACTCGAAAAAATTCTACCTAAAAAGTGAATCCTTGGTTAATGTAAAATTTACCGTCACGTCATTCGTTTTTAGTTTGATACTTAATCAATAATTTGAAAACATTTTATTACTGTTTCTTCAATTACCATTAAATCTATTTTAAATGGAAACAATAATTTCTTATGTAGAAAAAACTTGCTGCAATTAAAACGCAATAACTTTATTCACCTTATTTGTAATAATGTTTCAAGTTATTGCAGTATCCTTGTTTAATCAGACTTTGTAGAGACCGGCGGGGTCGTACTTATATTAAACTTTAAAAAATATTTCAATGGTGAAATAAAACAACGCCATTAGTTTTTTTTTACCAATGATAAATGTATCATGGATAATTTAGATTTAAAAAAGTGGTCTATTAATGATAAAAAAAACTAGTATCAATAAAAGCCCGCTGTCGTAGATAGAGGCATGATTGGAACGAATTCAAACGAAATCATGCACCAGTTCCTTTATCTTAAAATAAGGTAAAATCTTAAAAAATAATTTGACTCTCAAAATATTTAAACAAAATGTAAGGTGAAGATGGTCGTTGTACATTAAACTAAATTAAAACGTTTTTGAATTGGGGTTATTTACATTTAAAAAATTCATACATGTTTATACTATTATAAGAACATAATATATTTTTATTATTCTAAGCTATCAAGGTCATTTTTATAAGTACATGTACAATGTATGTCTCGAGTGCTAGTATATTTTGTACATTATTTTACTTTTCATCGAATTGGTTTACATGGATTAGATTTTTAATGATATTTATTAAAACGTACTGCTAAGAGAAAATACATATCACAATGATTCAGGTTAAAGGGAGAACAATATAGTATTTAAAAAAATATTTGTTTTGGGGAATATTGTTTTAGTTCTTTAAATAATCCAAAATAATTGACATTACCTCAATTTGGCTAACTTTGTATACTCTAGCAGTCAAAACTACTTAGGCTATATCTTCTAGGCTACTTGATGTTTTAAATTAAAAGATACATAAGTACATGGTTTCCTAGTTTCTAAAGGGCTAAGATATCTTGCTGCAGTAAGAGATTCACTAGTATGAAGGATCTTCGCACAAGCAAGCAATGACATATAGCGTTATATGTCGATGCCGCAAGGTTATAATCTGATAGTCCCCCTCCTACAAGGTGTGCCTTTTGCTTTATTTTACTAGCGCCACCTTGTTCTTTATCGTATATTTTGTTCATACATTAAAATCTAATCTCATACGATCGTTGCCCACAATGGCTTACTTTGAGAAAGGCGTTTCTATTTATGTCGGATATCATATTTTCAATCTGACCTTTAGTTTAGTTATAAGTTTATGACAAAGATAAGCGTTATGGGGCCGATATTGGCTGCGGTAAACATAAAAATTAATATGCGTATTAATAATTAACCGTGATAGTGAAATTAGTACAGCCATTGTGTGGGTTGTGAAACGGGGTAAACAGGATGAAATGTGTCTCATTAAAATTCCGTTGTTATGGTCGTGTGTAATTAGGAATTGGATCTGAACAAAGGTACGACTGTTAGTAAGATCTGTAGAGAGTGCACATTTTTATAAAATTATATTTCGCTTCACATAGTGGCTATTATTAGGTACGGCGAAAATGGGTTTCTGTATGACGTAAAATATACGCAGATATTAACCTTTTAAATAAAACTATGTTTTTTTATTGTATCTGTTTTACGCTCAGTAACAGGTATTACAGTGTAGTATTGTTATTGTCTTACTATTTTGGGTATTTTATTTTAGGACTAATAGTTTTACTAATATTGAAGGAATATAAACACATACAATTTATACTTGAAACCTGAATTTTTAACAATTTCTTGTCTTTATTTAAATTTGTCAAATCATATTTTCATGAGTTTCGTTCCAAGTTATTTGTCTACGTGTATGGATTTCTATACACACACACACACACACACACACACTCACACGCACACACACACACACACACACACGCACACACACACACATACACACACACACACACACATACACACACACACACACACACTAACACACACATACACACACACACACACACACACACACACACACACACACACACACACACACACACACACACACATACACACACACACACACATATATATATATATATATATTTTTTTTTTTTTTCGTTGTAAAGGTATTACATAAATAGATAAAGTAAACTCGTTCATTATCTAAAAAAAACTCGTCCTTGAAAAACTTACGTCAAAAAATCAAGAAATAAATCTCTTTGGAATATATAAGTACATTGACAGAACATTGGGGTTATGAGTACTACTTTCATTAAACAATGTCAATTTTTGGTTAAATTCTAATAAAACAATGTCACATTTACCACAATCTTCAGTGGCAATAGTATTTGTAAAATTAATATTAATGTAGGGTTCAATAAATAATAACACACGAATTTTATTACAGCTGTCTACCAAAATAATTTGTACACTTTATATTAAATTCAAGCAATTCATAATAATCCGACAACAATGTCTGCAGTAAAGATTTAACTATCCGGTGAGTAAGGGACAGGATCAGGACTACCACTGCCACCGCTAACGACCAGTAGTAATAGATTTCTTCCTTGAACTTTCAACTCCAGAGTTGTTGGTCGTAAAATCAAACAGCCACATTCAGCAGTTTTGCCGATACCTGTGTTTAATTAAAATCATCTTCCGTGTGAAAGAATGATGGAAGTACTTATGGATATATTATGTTAATTTGGGCTTTCCATGTAACTGCGCTACTAAACCTCGCTCCCACTACTCGCATTATGCCTAAAAGTTTGTATTGAGAAATTAATTTTTATATAAACTATATTAATAATATCGATTCATAACACTTGAACCACTCAGTTATCACTTGAACCTAATGAGTTATAACACTGTAAAGAAATCTGTTATTAATAATTAGTTATTAGTTAAATACATTTAATTAAGTTGTCATATATATATATATATATATATATATATATATATATACGTTTGTGTGTGTGTGTGACTGTGTGTGTGTGTGTCTCTATGTGTGTGTGTGTACATGATGTACAATAATAACTCGCTTAACGCTTCCCCACTTAACGCTACCGCTTAACGCTTCCCCGCTTAACGCTTCCCCCCTTAACGCTTCCCCGTTTAACGCTACCCCGCTTAACGCTTCCCCGTTTAACGCTTCCCCGCTTAACGCTTTTCCGCCTAACGCTTCCCAGTTTAACGCTTCCCCGCCTAACGCTTCCCAGTTTAACGCTTCCCCGCCTAACGCTTCCTCGTTTAACGCTTCCACGTTTAACGTTTCCCCGCTTAACGCTTTCCCGCCTAACTCTTTCCCGTTTATCGCTCCCCCGCTAAACGCTTCCCCGTTTAACGCTTCCCCAGTTAACGCTAACACTTAACGCTTCCCCGATTAAAGCTTCCTCGGTTAAGGCTTCCCCGCTTAACGCTTCCCCACTTAAGGCTTCCTCGCTTAACGCTTCCCCCGCTTAACTCTTCCCCACTTAACATTTCCCCGCTTAACGCCTCCCCGCTTAAAGCTTCCTCGTTTAATGCTTCCCCGTTTAACGTCCTCCCGTTTAACGCTTCCTCGTTTAACGCTTCCCCGTTTAACGCTTCCCCGCTTAACGCTTTCCCGTTTAACGCTGATTGGTTAGAGCGCTGCTACAATTTGTTTTTAAGGTTACCGGTGATTTTTATCGGCGTATTTAAATAGTGGTAACAAACTGGACAACAGACGTGCTATCACTTTTTATCCGACCAGCATATAACAATCAGCATTTTGCTACCCTCTAAGGTAATGTCCCGCATAAATAAACATCCCATTTATTTATGTATTATGACAATTATCTAGACTAATATGTTACTATATCATCTGTAATCATGTACCCGAGTCATTCAGTCTCAACCTTGTCGAGCGAGAGTCTGTGAGAACATCGACTGTCCATTTACTTTGAGACTACCGGATATCAGTTCCAAAAGCCGTCACTTTAGAAAGTAAGTAATAGTATAAGACGTGGAAACACAAGTTCTAAAACTGTTAGAAGCAAGTTAAATATACATTTAAACCCAATGACAAGAAAAAACAAAATAAGAACTAATGTGGAACGTATTACCAAGTATCAAGTATGGAGTGCTATTGGAACTCACTTTATACTACACTATGAAGTATGGAACTCACTTTATACTATACTATGAAGTATGGAACTCACTTTATACTATATTATGAAGTATGGAACTCACTTTATACTATACTATGAAGTATGGAACTCACTTTATACTATACTATGAAGTATGGAACTCACTTTATACTATATTATGAAGTATGGAACTCACTTTATACTATACTATGAAGTATGGAACTCACTTTATACTATACTATGAAGTATGGAACTCACTTTATACTATACTATGAAGTATGGAACTCACTTTATACTATACTATGAAGTATGGAACTCACTTTATACTATACTATGAAATATGGAACTCACTTTATATTAAACTATGAAGTATGGAACCCACTTTATACTATACTATGAAGTATGGAACTCACTTTATACTATACTATGAAGCATGGAACTCACTTTATACTATACCATGAAGTATGGAACCCACTTTACACTATACTATGAAGTATGGAACTCACTTTATACTATACTATGAAGTATGGAACTCAATTTATACTATACTATGAAGTATGGAACTCACTTTATACTATACTATGAAATATGGAACTCACTTTATACTAAACTATGAAGTATGGAACCCACTTTATACTATACTATGAAGTATGGAACTCACTTTATACTATACTATGAAGCATGGAACTCACTTTATACTATACTATGAAGTATGGAACCCACTTTATACTATACTATGAAGTATGGAACTCACTTTATACTATACTATGAAGCATGGAACTCACTTTATACTATACTATGAAGTATGGAACTCACTTTATACTATACTATGAAGTATGGAACTCACTTTATACTATATTATGAAGTATGGAACTCACTTTATACTATACTGTGAAGTATGGAACTCACTTTATACTATACTATGAAGTATGGAACTCACTTTATACTATACTATGAAGTATGGAACTCACTTTATACTATACTATGAAGTATGGAACTCACTTTATACTATACTATGAAGTATGGAACTCACTTTATACTATACTATGAAGTATGGAACTCACTTTATATTATACTATGAAGTATGGAACTCACTTTATACTATACTATGAAGTATGGAACTCCCTTTATACTATACTATGAAGTATGAAACTCACTTTATACTATACTATGAAGTATGGAACTCACTTTATACTATACTGTGAAGTATGGAACTCACTTTATCACCGACGTAATTCTTCAATGTCTTACGGCACTATATTAGCACGGGACACATCTTCAGCACTGAACAGGGTATTGCTGTATATATAATAGGACGCTGTATATATAAACCATTATATAGAACTACAGAAAAAAGGTTTTATATTTATGGTCGTTAAGCAAATACAAGAGAAACTATTTGGATCTGTCCAATCGAATTACTATATCGTTTAAAACGATATTTTAACACAAATGTTATTATACAGTGTGTCTATACAAATCTTATAAAAGAGGTTAAACGTGCTTCTTGGGAAAAGTGGTGCTCAGAGAAAAGCACACTGAGTGACACTGCTAGACTGTTTAAGGTGTTAGCAGATGAACCGAGGGGAGAGCTTAAGTTTGTCAAGAAGGCTTTACTGACACCCCGGAGGAAACCCTGCGTTTGCTTATGAGGAACAGTTTTCCCGATATTAGACCAGTAGGGGACGGTGCTCAAAACCTCCGCCATACTGTGCTAAGGGCGGACTGGAATGTTGCTGGGCAGGTGATCACAGCGCAAAAGGTGAGAGAGACGGTTCTGTCTTTTGGGCTTTTTAAAGCGCCTGGATTAGATAATTTTACTCCAGCATTACTACAAAATTGCTTGAAGGAAATTATAGGGCCACTGACGGGACTAGGTTAAACGCCCGGGCAGTGGCTCAAAATGAAAGTTATCTTTATCCCTAAACCGGGGAGGAAAGGTTACACAGAGGTATGGACTTCAGACCTATCAGCCTTACATGTTTCTTGTTAAAGACTCTGGAAAGGCTGGTGGACCACAGCAGTATCCGCTTCATCAGGACCAACACTTTTACCGAACTAGTAGGTCAGTGGAGACCACGTTGTTGTCGGCTGTTAACTTTTTTGAGGGTCAGATCAACAAAAAGAGGATATATTGGGGCTTTTCTTGTTGTGGAAGGGGTTTTAATAGTACTTCTAGACTGGTCATTAAGAGAGCCGCTCTGGATCACGATATTTCTGACGAAATTATAAATTGAATTATGAGTTCCTTGGAAAACCGTAAAGTACAGCATCATGGATTTGGTGTACGATAAATGGGATGGTCTCGGAGGGCTGCCCGCAGGGTAGAGTGCTATCCCATCTGCTGTGGAGCCTTGTCGTGGACGGTCTACTAAGTACGCTCAGTGGAATGGGTGTCAAGGTGGTGGGATATGCGGATGACCTATTAGGAGGCCATTTGAAGAGGTCCTCAAAGACCTGCTTCAAGAGACACTCAAGGCAACAGATGCATGGTGCAGGAAAAAAGCACTATGAATTCAAGGAGAGAAATCTATGGCACTCACCTTCACTAGGCAATATAAAACTAAATCGCTGGAGATGATGGAAATTGATAATACCAAAATAAGCTAAGTTGAAAGTGCTAAATATCTGGGCGTTATTCTGGATAGGAAGCTACTCTGGCGTGAGCACTTGGAGGATAAGTAAAACAAAGCCATAGCTACGTTCTGGCAATGCAGAGGAGCGACAGGCATGAAATGGGGTTTGGGTCCACGTCAGATGAACTGGATTTATTCTGCCATCGTGGTGATGAGGTTGGTCTTAGTCTCAAACGTCTGGTGGGATAGGGCACAGAAAGAAACAATTAAAAGAATGCGGCACCGTTTGCTGGGGCTCTTTCTTAGAGGCATAACAGCTACAAGGAGAAGCACACCATGTGCGGCCATAAGGGTTATGTTGGGTTTTCCATTCTTGAGTCTTTAAATTAAGATGGAGGCAATGAAAACTGCATACCAGCTAAGTTGTACCGGGCTGTGGAAGACAAGTAGCAAACGTCATGACCTGCTACTTGGGTATTCACTGAAGGAGCTCTGGATAGAACCTCAGGATAAGATATTGTCTCTTAAGAGGGAAAAAGGAAATTATAAAATCCATATTTCTGCAAGAGAGGCATGGGCAGAGTGTAGACCCAAACATGGTGAAATCTGGTTCAGGAATGGGTCCACGGTGAAGGAAAGAGTGGGAGCAGGATTTAGTGGACCGAGACAACAAGACAGATTTTGTCATCGCCTGGAAGATTAACTCTGTTTTCCAGGGGTAGGTACTCGCGATTAAACTATGTGCTGAGGAAATAATATGTTATGGCAAGAGGGGCAAGACCATCTGGATTTGCTCGGACAGTCAGGCAGCTCTGGAGGCTTTATGTAAGGCTAGACCAGCTCTAGGCTGGTGGCTGACACTATAGCTTCTCTAGCAGAGCTGAGCAAGTATAATTCGCTCAACCTAACCTGGATTTCAGGACATTCTGGCTGGATAGGGAATGATACATCTGACGCCTTAGCAAAACCTGGGTGTATAACTCAAGGACCGTTGCTGAGGGCGGTGTGCATGCCGCCTCAGGAGGGGTGCAAGTGGATCACAGCACATATAGTCAGGTTGTGCATGGAAGAATGGAATGCGACCTTGGGATGCAACAAATCCAAGATACTGTGGGGCTACTCGGGTGACTTGTGCGGCAAAGAATTACTCTCCTTAAGAAGACCTCAACTCAGAGTTACTGCAGGGTCACAGGCCATGGGTATCTGAGGGCGTTCCAATACAAAATTGGAGGATCTAGGTTCCTTGTGGGTAAGAGATGCGGCGATTACCAAGAGGAAATCCCCAATCCACGTACGCTGTGAGTGCTTTGCTTTGAGAGCTGCAGTTAGAAAATGTTTTTTTACTATCAGGAATGTACACCAGAGGATATCTGAAGATTTAGAATCAGGTGGGTTCTTGATTTCTGCAAAGAAGTAGGTATCCGCTAAACTAGTCCTGTGTTAGGGATGGGAAGAGAGTATAATGGCTGCAGCTAAGTGCTCTTCACCGATTAGGTCCCTCCTAGTTTTAGTAATAATACCAGAGGCATGTAATTTATCAAGTATTTATCTATGCTACAACTCAAGTATTATTTATTGTTACAACATAACCCCAAATTCGGTAAGCATTTTTCATTAAAGGTGAATATTTCTTCATATTGTTAAACACATGTTTGATTTGATAACGCATATAAAGTTTTTAAATACTGTAAATTTATTTTTCCCTTATATAGGTAATAAATTAGGAAAGAAGATATATAAACTGATGAAAATTAATTATTTTCAGTTCACTTATTAAGTTTTTACTTTTACTTTCCATTGAAAACATCAGGCGTCAATAAGATATTTCGTATCTTAAAAATTTTAAGACCAAGCCAAAGAATTTTATTTAAATCTATTGTTTGTATATGTTAAAATAAAACTTTGTAAATAATTACACAATATGTAAAGCGCGCTATTAGAATATTAAATCTATTGTCGGTGCATTAATAAACATTAAAGAAAAAATCCATCTAAATTTATGTTTGCTCGAGAAGCTTCTGAATTGCAAATTTGTTTCCAACGGAATAAAGTTCACTGACAGGTTAGGTAGCAGACTGTCTGGGAGTAACCAGCTGTTTAAATGAAATTTGCGTTTTATATTTGCAAATACCTAATTCCATGTCATGCATTGTCATACTCTTAATAATTTCTAAAAATATTTGTCCTTGATTTAATATTTTATTTAAATAATATATTGGTTTTCTCTCATCGGTTTGACATTTATATTTAAACAATTAAAAATAAAATTATTAGAACTAAACTGAATTCATAATTTTTCTAAGTCAGTTTATAATTTCAATGCTAAGCTAACAAACAGTTTTCTTTATCTCTGGAATTAAAATCCTTATAGAGTTTTAAAAATTAATTTAACTACTTCAAATTGTGAGTCGATGAAGTCTTTTTACTGCAAGGTTTTTTAGAATGTTTTTACAAACGTTTCCTGATTACTAAGTAAATAATAGAACGTTAGTTTTACAACAAAGCAAATAAAATACCTGTTTACTAATTCTAAAATAATACTAAAGGTCTAAACAGTATTTTGGTATATGTGCGTGTTTATTTGAGTTTATTTATTTTGTATAAAAATAACAAATGGACCCTCGTAGGCCGAACAGTTTTTAACAATGCTATATTCATCACAGCCTGCATTAATTTACAAGCCAAAGAAGGTAAAATTTATAGGCTAGGTCCAGTGTTGTGCTCAAAAAAGTAAATAAATTCTAACGAAGCGTGGGAGTCGCCCAGACCTTGCGGACCAAAACAATTAACCGCGGCCATGGACATTACGGTTCACCTTGCATTTAACTAAATATGTTTAATGTAATTTAGCAATGAAAGTAACAATTTAGATACCGACGATTTTAATTATCGTTTGGGACTGAACCCAAATGTAAAACTTACCTCTACTGTACGTAATGTATTACTTAATGCACGCTTTGTAACAATAGGAACAGCTTACTCTAACAGTTTTTAGTTTTATTACTCCTAAAACTTTTCGAGCCCTCAAACAAGATGTTCATTTTTCTTATGACAAGTTTAAGTAAACTTTATAGTAAAACGTTTAAAACCAAATTGAGTGAATACTGCCCTGCAGAAACAACAGCAAATGTTTTTCACCGTTATAGTGCTAACAATTGTTATAGTTTTAAACTCGACGTTATCCAAGGTTATTTTAAATCCCTGTCCTATAGATTTTGTTTTGTAATGGAGCTACAGCATTATAATTGTAACTACAGCTTTATAACCATACAAACTATGACAACCTTTGTGTAATAGAACCGAAAGTTACAAAAGTTGTTCCTTAAAGCTTTTTTGGTACAATAGTCTATAATTTCCATTTAACCAAGCCCTGACATAATATTTTCGATTCACATTCTTCATTTTCCGTTTAAATATCTTTCAAGTTTTCAGAAAAAGCTTTCGTATTGCCAAAAATATGGTGATGCCATGAATATTGTAATAACTGGAGCAACATAAGTTTACGTCAGGTATGTTAATATTCATTAAAAGGAACTATTTTCATTAAGGCAATAATTTATTGACAATAACCTTTTGGTAATAATGCTAGACAATCACTTTGTTAATCCCCATTTTAATCCTTTATGGTTAAATCTTCCAGGGAATTTTTATTTTAAACACTTGTAGTAAAGTCTCGTCTTTTAACGTAACGAAATGTTTCGGAGTCAAGTCGAGCGTCAAACTTTATTTTGATGTCACACAGTTTACGTTTTACACAAATGGCGTAGATACAAACTGAATTGCATGATGGTATAATATAAATAAGTCATTTTTAGATTTAAAACAATCAAGCTACAAACGACATCAAGACTATTTTTTTAAAATAATATTATTATAAAATAAAAATTTATACTAAACAATAAACTATGTGAGTTAAACATCTAAAACATAATTTCAAATGTAAAAATAATAATATGATTTTTAATTACATTTAAAAAAATGTATATATGCAATTATAAATTGTGTCAGAAATTAAACACTTTTCTTTATAACACTAGACAATATCAAAACCTTTTACTTTTAACATTGTTTTAAAAACAATATTCAATTGGTTTATCTTTCGATTTTCGATAAATATATTTTTATTTCAGAATTGTATATATATTTTCAAGCAATTTACTTTTCAAATTGTCTTGGTTAACTTGTAATCTTACAAGACCCCGATTCTATTTCCAATAGTATTTTTAGAAAGTAATTTATAAAACCTCTCTAAGATTAAATTAAAGGCAAAAGAAAATGCCACTTAGTAAGAAGGTCAACCATTACAAACCATTCTAAATACAACGCGGCCAATGCAACGCATTAAATCAATCTGCTGCCATTTACGTTTGGCGAAAATAAGTGGAGACTGTTTTGTATTATAATAAATTAATAAGAACAACACTATTATTTACAAATATTCAAGACAATGCGAATGTATAAATTAAAATACGATTGCAATAAGCGGACTTTTAACACGGTTCCAGGTCTAGAAGAAAAGGAGAAAGCCGAAGCCTGCAGCCACCCACAAGTCGACTATCATTCCACTTGTTGTATGAGACCAGAACGCTTTAACATATTTTAATATGAATTGGCTGACATTTCTATTCTGTCATACTATGATTTATACTGAACTTGAAGAGCCTTGAGATTATACACTATTCTAAACAGGCTGCGCGACCGTAGCTAGACGAAAGAATACATCTTAAATATACTGCAACTGGCAAATTTTATTATAAGGTTTCATACTTTAAAAATAAGTGTTTCGTTAAGTGTATCTCAAATATTCAGATAAAATATTTGTTTTATAATATTTAGCTCTTGAAGTAAATATATTTAAAGATAGACAATATTTTTTTTTAAAAGCAAGGTAGGCCTATTCAGTTATAAAATAATAATAACATTATTATTATAAATATATAATATAACATATAATATAACTAATATTACAATTTTCAAAATATATTAACGTCCTGCAGTAGAATATGCTTACATTAGTAGCAAACAATGTTTTACAACTATTTGTACCATAAGACCAGGTGGAATTACTCAATGAGTTGGACAAGCAAGGATACGAAAAAGATATTTAGTCCTGTAGATAGTGCACATGTCTACGAAACGATAGTTTCTGGGTTTGATTCCCGATAGTACTAAAGAATTTGTGTATTTTTTCTGCTCACAGATTGAGTAAATTTGTGGAAATAAGAAAGTAGGTAGAAGGTACGTTATAAATGGAAGGTTGATGTGCAGTTCTGCTTGTATTACTTTCGTTGAATATCGTATAGCCACAGACGGGTTACTTTATCCATCTTTATGCAATGTTCATTACTATTATTTTATAGAGGGAGTGATTATTATTATTATATGAGTGATATAACTGGGTAGCGTGCAGCTCAATAAACTCACTTACTCAGTTTTGGATGTGGTGTTACAGACGCCTACTTAGTGTATCCTGGCTGAATGTAGAGGTTAATGTGGGATGATAGTGGCTTATTAAATAGGGTGAAAGACCTTGAAAATGATAATTTCATAAAGATTAGAAAATTTCAGGGAAAATAGGTAGAAGGTATGGTTATAGCGGAAGGTTGATGTGCAGTTCTGGTTGTATTACCATCGTTGAATATCGTATAGTTCAAGAAAGGCAACATTAACCATCTTTATTCCATGTTTATTATTATTATTTAATAGAGTGAGTGATTATTATTATTATTATTATATGAGTCATATAACTGGGTAGCGTGCAGCTCAATAAACCCACATACTCAGTTTTGGATGTGGTGTTACAGACGCCTACTTAGTGTATCCTGGCTGCATGTAGAGGCTATAATGGGACGGTATCGGCTTTTTAAATAAGACGAAAGACATTGGAAATTATAGCTTCATTAAGATTAGAAAATTCCTATACCTCTTCCGTTTTATGAGAAATCATAACTATAAAATCCTTCATAAAATGATTTATGAATGGTATATTAAGAATATGTTAGTTCAGGGGTGCGATGTTTCTGGGACAGTAACTAATGACGGTATTAATCACTTTTTATGGCTTACGAATTTTTAATCACAATTTTCTTATAAGCCTACAAGTTGTAATTTTGCGTAGCATATCTAAAATTGAAAAAAAAGGTGATTCAGTATTTGTCAATCTTTTTGTAATCTCTTTTAACTTTCATATAATTATATATAATAACTTTTGCATAACTTTTACGTTACGCAATCGAAACATCTAGTAAAATTGCATGATAGCATAAATGCGTTTCCTTTAAAAACTTGCATTAGTTCTCTGGTATTCTATAAACTATAGCCTAACAATAGGCGTAATATTTGTTTGAAAGTATGCTAAATTAAAACAGTTAATTTTTTTTAAAGTATTTTCGTACAAGGACTTTCTGCAAAACATTTAGAACGTCCTCATGTGGATTTTTATAAAGCCACTGGCAATTATTTCTAAAAGAATTGAAAACCAAATTATCGATAAATATTCAAAAATATTTTATGTAGATGAATAAAATATAAAATAGTAACGTTCCCAGTTCAGAGGAGCCTGATGATTCAGCGCATAATAAAGTGGTTTCAGCAGTGAAGCACTTCGTACAGAGGTGGTTGTATAACATCGGAGGACCCCATGCCTACTCGGCATGTCATGTTTCTGGTCGTGAAATTTCATTCAAAAATTTAACATTTATAATTAAGTAATTACCTCCGAAGACCTTCTAAAATACTCGATTTATTATCCACTTAAATTAATTTCCATAAATATGTATTTTCCTTGCAACATTATTATCAGTCCAAGCATAAATAGGAAGGTATAAAATTAATTAAAAGGCATTAATCTCTGAATTTATAGAGATACTAAGGTCTCTACAGGTGTTCTCTAGTACAAATTAAATCTTATTTACAGCGACTCGTTTACCTGGATCGCATTCTTCCATTGACCTTTTTGCTATGGGCTAATCATCTTTGTTAAAAGTTTCAACCTCTTCAATACTAACAAATAGGTTTTAACAAATCAATAAAATTATTTATACCTTTAGAGCATATTAAAAGATACAAATTTTAAAAATTTGTTTAGAAAAAGTTTTAAAATCAAATTGTTAAGCATTGTATTCGTAAATTTCTTGTTCACTGATACAGCGAAAGATTCCGTAAAATTTCCAATTTTTGTAAAAGTACAATAGGCTTCTTTTCAGACGAACATTGTTATATAATGAAAGAATATATTTTAATGCTAGTTAATAATGAACTACTGTAATTGTCAATTTAAAAATATTACAGTTTTACTTGAAAAAGCTAAAATTACAAACGTGATGTAAAAAACAAGAAAAGCAAAATCTGATTCTCAACTGATTGTGAGCAATACTTTTTAAATTCTAAAAAATAAAATAAGTAATTATTTATAGGCTATTTTATGGTTAGTTATTATTATATTTGTATTATTAATAGCTACTGCAGAGTTATAGATTAAACTCGTTTAAGGACAATTGTTGGCTACTTCCGGTCCTCATATAGAAGGAAACAGGTGAAGTTTTGTGCGGGCGGAACAATGCGTTGGACTTGCGCAAACAACACGAACAAGAGGCGTGTTGGCCGACACCTGGTTTAGTGGTCCACCAGATTCGGATTCGGAATAGTCACTTCTACTCGTCGTTAAAGTCTTTAATTCTCTTAGATAATGCTTGAAAAATTAGTTTTTCGTGACAATCCAGGTAATTAATTACCGTTAAATTGACGGCAATTTCATTAATAATAACCATTTACTTTTATATGTTACAGACTTTTCGAATTAAGATTTTAGCAACCGTTGTATACATACTTTCTTCATAATATATTCATGTACAGCGGTTTAAGGTTTCTTTTCCATTAAATAAAATTTTATCTCATCTTAAACATTAAATATTATATCATAGTTATCGTTTACCTTACTAATTTATTACTTATGACCAAATTCAAAATTTTACTAGATGTAATAATTTGGCCTAAATGATTTTGAATTTTGAAAAATATTATACTATGAAGCATCACCAACTTTATCCGTAAACCTTCTGAAATTTATTTACTGTGGTTAAAGTCTCTAACTTTTACGTCACGTTCCAAAAAAGGAGTTATTGTTGTCCGGACGAAAGAGAAGCGTATGTTCAGCATGAAGTTTGTTAAAGAGGCTATCGATTTACAATCGGTTTCAATGTCAATCAAAGTTGTCAAACTGTCAGAAACATCAAAAACTGATTGCTCGAGAAGCGATCTCCTGTGGTGAGTGAATCCGCCGTGTTTCCGCGTCAAACTGCAACGTGTACCTAAGCAATTATCTTCTCATTTCATCGCGACCACTTAGCCATAACCAAATGGCCTGTGGTAACAATAACAGTTTTTCATTCTCGCCTGATAATTTTACGTTGAGTTATGAAATCAGAACTGAACGACAACTAAAGTTTCACGACCGCCAGGTGTCGTATTTAAAATGGGTTGCATCTAATTAGTCTGGTGGAGTTTGTCAAAGTGTGAAAGACCAGTTCGCTGAATACCGGTTTATGGAGTTATTTGTTATATTTTATGACTGGCTTTCTTGCTATTTACCTATGTAAAGGCTATACTAAAGTTTTACTTACAGTTTTATTCTTTTTTAGGGGGATAATAAGTTATAATTTTAATGTTTTAAATTAATTGTGTTCTTTCTAATATTAATATTTATTATCTTTATTTTTATAGTAACAATAATTTGCTACAAATATTTGTAATCATAATAATATCAATAGTAATAATAATAATATAGAGTAGTAGTATATTAGTACCCTAATAATAATAATATAGAGTAGTAGTATATTAGTACCCTAATAATAATAATAACGAAAATAATTACACTAATAGTAATAAAAATAATGAATACAGTTATACTAGTAGCAGAAATAATAATAATAACGGAAAATATTATGGGCCTACTAGTAATAATAATAATAATAATAATAGTATTAATAGTAATATCATTTAAAATGAAAATATTATACTTAAATTATAAAGTTATAATTCATAAATGAAATATAAATAATTCATTAGTACACATTGACACAAAAACAATATTGTATATTAGATATAAAAAATGCAGAAACTATAGTAAAACTATGTTAAAGAATTCAAGAAGATTGGGGAATCAATATTATATAAAAATCCATATCTAATTTCAAGTTTCAATTTTTACATTATTTCTAATTACCTGTATAACAAAGATATTAAATACGATATTACCTTAGTGATGTCAGAAATATTTTAACATGTTAAATTAAATTATTAAAAGCAAAAACTATTAATAAATGAAATACTTTAAAGAGATGAGGTAAATAAATGTAGTTGATATTTCAATATTTATTTAACGAAAAACAAATAATAGTCTTTCAGATATTAATTAAGTATTAAACACTAATAAGTAATTAAAAACTCCATAATTTTGCTTTTTAAGAGGTAAACCTTTTATGTTATTAACTTTTATTCCAATAAACGCTTTAAAGTACTAAGCGAATTAAGCTTTAGTACAAAGATTCCATAAAACCATACAATAAGCTTCATTACATAAAAGGCAAATAACAAGTAAATTAAATTATCGCTCTAACTGTCGCAAGAGGAAACTGAGTTACTAAACTTCATACTTTTTATGAACATAAATAACAATTTAATTGAATTGAGTTAATTAAATCCCATAGTTAAAGTTATTTGCTACCTATTGCAAGAGGAAACGCAGTTATAAAAATTCATAATTTTTATGACCATAAATAGTTATTTAATTGAATTGAGTTAATTAAATCCCATAGCTAAAGTTATTTGCTAACTATTGCAAGAGGAAACTCAGTTATAAAATTTCATATTTTTTCATGAACATAAATAGTTATTTAATTGAATTGAGTTAATTAAATCCCATAACTAAAGTTATTTGCTAACTATTGCAAGAGGAAACTCAGTTATTAAATTTCATATTTTTTTATGAAAATAAATAGTTATTTAATTGAATTGAGTTAATTAAATCCCATAGCTAATGTTATTTGCTAACTATTGCAAGAGGAAACTCAGTTATAAAATTTTATATTTTTTTATGAACATAAATAGTTATTTAATTGAATTGAGTTAATTAAATCCCATAGCTAAAGTTATTTGCTAACTATTGCAAGAGGAAACTCAGTTATAAAATTTCATGTTTTTTTATGAACATAAATAGTTATTTAATTGAATTGAGTTAATTAAATCACATAGTTAAAGTTATTTGCTACAGGTTTTGTTATGTTAGGTTAGGATAGGTTAGATATCGGAATAGGCCCATTTGATAGCCTACTGGAATCATGATTATTAGACAATTCAATTCGGCTGAAAAATTGGACAGAGAGTCTCCATATGATGCAAATGTAGAAAATGATAATTTTATGGCATGGGTAAAAGTTTGTAGAAGTAAAGATTTTTTAAATGTATAAATTATACTTTTTTTTAAATAGATATTATAAATTACATTTATAAAAATATTTTAACTAAAAATGTATCCCAACCAGTTATGAAAAACATTATATCCTATAACCAATTTTTGTTGTATTTTCTCAAAGAAATTACTGTACCAAATATATAATAGTATCTTCATTGTAAAAAAGTTTCCTTTAGGTTACTGTAATTGTATGCTTTAGCAAATATTTAAATTCGTAATAATGGGACTAAGTCCCATATAATATTTGCTTTCCTAAAGGAAAAAACATTGAAATTACTCGACTCAAAATACTCCACTATTGTTTGAACTATCTTAGGGCCTATAATATTTTATAATTTAATAGAGCTCAAAATATTCTAATTCATTTACTTTTTTTTTATAAATTGCCTTATCAAGCCTTTTATGATTTCGCCCGTTTGACATTTCTAACAGTTTAGTAGTTGATTTTAAAAAGATACGAGTCCTTTAGCCGCGATTTATCTCAAATCAAGAAAAAACGTTGATTGACTAGTTCATCTAGTCAGAACCTGGTGAGAATTCTGTAACCATTGAAGATAATTATTGGTAAAATTACCAAGATCCTGTTATTATAATCCCACATGCAACCTAAAGAATCTTGAAAATAAATAAACATGTTGTAAAGAAAGGACACTGAGGAATCACTGAAGAGAAAAAGGAAAAACACATTTGCTTTTTCTGGAAAGTCTATCAAAACATCTAAATTAAGGTAGCCTGAAACACAAAATTGTCTTAATTGTAGCTACTAAAATAGGCTATTATTATTATTAATTTATGATTATCCTGTAGTAACCATTAAACATAAATAGTAATAGAAAAAGTATTAAATAAAAATATACAAAACGTTGACAAAGATTATTTATCAGATTAATAGATTATTATCAGATTATTTACCGATATGTTTTGTTAAATTATTTAAGGATCGTCAGGATATTTGTAAAAAACCAGCTTGAAATATTTCCAACTATTCTATTTACTTAATTAATAGAAGCAATATTACTTTTCCAAACACTAAGTTGTAATTGATAAAAGTTAATAAAAACAGTTCTGTATTTGAATGATTGTTTACGTCACGGACATCCGGTTCAAATGGCGTTCGTGTTATTTGTAACAACAATGATTTTGCACTCTACTGTTTTGATTGGTCATCCTGCCTTCAACTGTAGTGGCACCTGAACGACGTCGGTTTGTCCCACATAGCGCAGAGGAAACAGGTGAATGCAGTGCGGGTCATTTCTAAATTCAGATGTAAAGCTGCATTGCATTCTTTCCAGGCAGCAAGTATGACCTACAGAATTATAACAATTTGTCAACAACACTAATATATAGAATTCAATTATATTATATTTTGTAAGTTTTATTTAGTTTTTAAGTAAGAATTTGATAAACTCACGCCTAATTAATAGTCGTTTGCAGATAATTAGGCTATAAGTGAATGTAACCTACTTAAATATATAGTAGTCTACTTGAAATATAATATATATATATATATATATATGATGACTTGAAATATAATATATATATATATATATATATATATATATATATATATATATATATGATGATGATGATTAATACTTATTATCTAGAGTACATACGTTCATTCTGCAGTGCATAAAATCGCAGTTCCGACGTTTCGCTAGAATCTCATCTAGCATTGACGAGGTGAACCCTACAAAAGTTGAACAGCGAGTGAAGGCAGTTTACTGCCTTAAGGTGAACAAGGAAAGGAATGTGAGTAATTGTTTGGCTCAGGTGTGTGTGGATTGACGTCAATGGGCGTGGCTTTATCCTCTATATATAGGATCAGAGTTATCTGCGCTCTTCACTCGCTCTTCAACTGTTGTTGGGTTCACCTCGTCAATGCTATATGATTTTCTAGCTAAACGTCGGAACTGCGATTTTATGGACTGTAGAATAAACGGATGTACTCCAGATAATAACTATTCATCCTATTTTTCCATCCGTGAAGGAATACGTATCAGCATATATATATATATATATATATATATATATATATATATATATATATATATATATTAAACCAACAACCAATATATATATATATATATATATATATATATATATATATATATATATATATAATTTTCATTCCTGATGATGTTGGTACTGTTTACCAACGAAAAGCTTTGGATATAAATTAATAAATATTCTTGTATTTGAATAGCCTATATTGTTTTAAATTATTAAACAAGAAAACGTATTATATATATATATATATATATATATATATATAGCCTATATATATATATATATATATATATATATATATATATATATAGTAAATTATAATAGCCTATTTAAATATATATAAGTAAATTTTTCTGAAATAATTAATGAATCATATAAGGTCATTTAAAATACAAACATTTGTTATATTTATTTGCTCTAAAAATTATATGCTTGTGTTTACAATCTATGTAAGATGGTAAATTTTTCATTTGTAAAATTTGTAACAAATAAATAATTATTTCAATTGACAAACTACCACAAAACAGCAAACATGTGTTTTGATGTTACATCAATTACAAAATCACTGTAGTGAATGCAGAGCTACTTGTGCAGTAAGTGAAGAGCAGATACAATCTCATTTATAAAACTAATGTTAACATACGTAAGTACTACCGGGTGGAAAAATCATAGAAACTAATAGGGTGTAGGAGTTGAGAGCATTACATCCGCCTGACAAGGTCACCCCGTAAGTAATCATTCTATTACTCAATGACATGCGTACAACGTGTGTAGGAGGTGCGTGCACGCAGTCGCAGACATATGCAGGCGCCATTACAGGACGTGTTAAAACATTACTTACTCACAGTTTTCTATTTATTCTCACAAGTGGGAGTGCCCGGTGTCTTTCATTTTATTTATTATATCGCGGTTTAAACAACCATTTGTTGGATAAAAACAAACTCGCACAATCGGCTGGCTGTATTAAATAAGCGAGTCGAAATGTCGCCATTGTGCGTTTAAACTTCATGCGTTTTATAAGAGTTTTAGGCTTTTGATATAAAAACAGACAATGCGTAATTGTTTGCAAAGAAATTGTCTTTACATTGCTGTATACATAGATTATACTATGGTTTGAATAAACTTTTAATTTAGTTACACATTAAAACTTTCTAAAAGATTGGTTTACATTTGCTCAGAATTACCACTCAGACTTATTTCCAGACTTTACGTCCCTGCATTGGCGGACTGCAGAGTAGATGGTGTTTCACGGTAATATTAATGGTTATTAAAAAAGATATGCAGTTTGCCTTTGTTTATCTGAAAACATTTGCCGCCTAGCCAAAACTAATAAAAGTCAACCCAAGATGATAAGAACGTTATAGAATTACTACTATTGGTAAAGGCGGCAGATAAACAAATACGTTCAACCCTTAATTTAACTCTGTACAGCTTTATATCATCGAGATTGCTCAAATCTAGCCTAAATTATTCTCTAGCCCCAAATCCTGTACACAGCGTTTTCGGGGCTATTTTCTGTAAACGTTTACTAATTGATTTGGTAAGAGAAGTATAGCCTAATTGGAGTAGGCCTATATCTCATTCATTGTTGGAACATATTCGGTGTGTGAGTGTATATATATATATATATATATATATATATGAAGTTAATATATTACTATTGTAAGTATTTTTATCCACCAAGTGCAATGATTTTACCTTGTGTGATGAGGCGCCTTTCGGTCACTTGACCTTTGTCGAATCACTGACCGAACCAAGTGACCGAAAGACGCCTCATCACACAAGGTAAAATCATTGCACTTAATGGTGGATAAAATTACTTGCAATAGTAATAAATTAACTTCATAAAGTCAGTGCAAAGGAAAAACAATGGACAACGTAAAATATCAAGAATATATATATATATATATATATATATATATATGTATTAAATATGGTGATATGTTTTCTTGTATATATAGTTAATAAATTTAAAATATTTCAAAAACAAGAATACTTGTAAAAAGATGCCGATACTATTTTATCGGCGAAAAGCTTTGAATAAATATATTCATAAAAGTATCCTTGTTTTTGAAATATTTTAAATTTATTAAATATATATATATATATATATATATATATATATATATATATGTGTGTGTGTGTGTGTGTGTGTGTGTGTGTGTGTGTGTGTGTAAGTGTGTGTGTAGTGTGTGTGTGTGTGTGTGTGTGTGTGTGTGTGTGTGTGTGTGTGTGTGTGTGTGTGTGTGTGTGTGTGTGTGTGTGTGTGTGTGTGTGTGTGTGTGTGTGTGTGTGTGTGTGTGTGTGTGTGAGTGTGTGTGTGTGTGTGTGTGTGTGTGTGTGTGTGTGTGTGTGTGTGTGTGTGTGTGTGTGTGTGTGTGTGTGTGTGTGTGTGTGTGTGTGTGTGTGTTTATGTGTGTGAGTGTGGTGTTTTAATGTTGACCGTAGGTCTTACGATAAGGCTTTTCTACAAACGCACTTCCTTTTTACTGTATTTTAGTATTCTAGGATATACAATATCAATAATGGAGAGTAGCTTATATTAAAAAACAATTACAAACATTTAGTTAACACATATAGCCCTGAATTATTAGCTTTTGTGTTAGCGGAACATGCATAAGATTTGTGTAACTGTTTTTGAATTTGTAGCTAAGACTTTAATTTTCTACTATCGTAGGGTATAAATTATCATTAATTTTCAGTTCTAGTCCTATAAAAATGTTTAATTTTACTCATTAAACCTTACGTTTCAATGTTTGAGTAAACTAATTCTATTTCTTCTGCAACCTTTACTAAAGACGGAGGACAGCGTAGCTGCAGTTTATCGTTGGAAGTACGAGACATAGGTTTATGTTTGTTACATAGTTCTAGACTAAATACAAATTGTATTTACAGTTTTACTTTAGGGCCTAGACGTAGTTTGTATTTTTAATGATTAAATGTTACATTGAGGATCCTTTTTAAATGCAGAGAGTTTCTTAATTAGTAAAAATTAGAATAGTAATTTACAGTTTAAGGATATCATTTATTAGCATTACTAATGTGAATTTAGTGTAATTGTATTAAAAAAATTAAATACTAACTAAAATAAGTAAACGATAACATGGCATTATAACATAACAGATGAGTATTATTTTCTCTGATGATACTCATTTGTACTCAGACAAAACGATTTCATTTCTACATAAGAAACTATTGTTAAAATCAACATCAGGATGAGTGGTGGAAATTAATAAATTAAGGCCAGGATACATTCCCGGGCGGTATCGGACAAAGTGAGGCATTAAGTAGTGCTAAGAGAGTACGCATGTTTTTGTTCGAAGCGGTTAATTATCGCAACCACACAAGTCACGAGAACCGATGACCGCTGTGTCGGTCCAAGTCTGTTCCATTAGCTTCACACTACTAACGTTGTATTGTTTTCAGAATTAGTTTCTTGTTGTTGGAGTATTACAAAAAATGCTTTTAAAACAGTAAAATTAATTTAATTTTCTTAATTAATTCACTAAAAAATACTATTCGATTATTTTTATGTATTAATTTTATAACCTTAGAAATAAAATACATTTTAAACAACATATATATATATACTGATGATTCTTCATGGATACTAGTTTTACCGTATTATTGTTACAACTTCAATATTCAATATCTTACGTTAAATTTTTACAACAGATTTATAAAAATATCAAGACGGCTTACAAACCACTAGAAGAAGTCTTTACTTTAACCAGGTATTGTGCTTCAATAGGCCTATTACCAAGAAGAAGAAGGGGTTGTAAAGAGGTGAAAAGAAAGTGATATTTTTTAACTTGGAGGTAAAGAGTGAGAAGCAATATGCAAAATTTGTAGCATTTTTAGAGTACGCATATTTTAAAGAATAAAATAAAAATAATTGAAATCTCTATGTAAAGGTAATTTTGATGACGAATTGTTAGAGGGCTCAAGAGGTTTAGTAAGTACAGCCTCAGACTATTAACCTAAAGAACCCGGGTTCGAATCGCAATAGTGCCCAAGGATTCTTTTGATTTTTCAACTTGTGAAAATAAGTATCTTTGATCAAACCTAGGATAATAAAGGGAGGTTGAAACCTGGTACTGGACACATTGCCTCCCCTGAATGGTATACTGCCCAAGTAAGACATCTTTAACACTGTCTCTTCTAGTCTATCTTAAAGATATTCGGCCTAAACGATCCACTTTAAAGATGGACGCGTTCAGTGATCAACGTTAAAGATAGACGGGCTAAATGATCCACCTTAAATATAGACGCCCTAAATCATCCATCTTAAAGATAGAAGGCTTATATGATCCACCTTAAAGTTAAACAGCCTAAATCATCCACCTTATGGATAAACGGCCTAAATGATCCACCTTAAAGACAGACGGCTTCAATGGTCCACCTTAAAAATAAACGGCCTAAATAATCCACCTTAAAGATAGACGGAATATTGATGCAACTTAAAGATTGACTGTTTTAATGATCCACTTTAAAGGTAGACAGACTAAATGATCCACCTTAAAGATAGACGGCTTCGATGATCAATTCCCTAACTTAAATATTGACGGTCTAAATGATCCACCTTAAATATAGACGGCCTAAATGATCCACCTCAGAGATAGACGGCCTAAATGATCTTACAAATAGACGGCATAAAGGATCCACCTTATAGATAGACGGCTGGAATGATCCACCTTAAAGATAGACGGCCTAAATGATCCACCTTAAAGATATTCGGAATATTGATCCAACTTAAAGATAGACTGTTTTAATGATCCACTTTAAAGGTAGACAGACTAAATGATCCACCCTAAAGATAGACGGTTTCAATGATCCAGCCTAATAATAGACGGCCTAAATGATCTACCTTAAAGATAGACGGCCTAAATTATCCACCTTAAAAATAGATGGCCTAAATGATCCACCTTAAATATAGACGGCCTAAATGATCCACCTCAAAGATAGACGGCCTAAATGATCTTACAAATAGACGGCCTAAATGATCCACCTTAAAGATAGACGGCCTAAATGATCCACCTTAAAGATATACGGCTTTAATGATCTAGGCCCTACCTTAAAGATAGACAGACTAAATGATCACCTTAAAGATAGACGGCCAAATGATCCACCTTAAAAAAAGAAGGACTAAATTATCTACGTTAAAGATAAACGAGCTAAATGATCCATCTTAAAGGAGTCATTACTATTATTCTGTTTATTATATGATTTATATCGCTAGTTTCCTCAGGTAAATATAAATAACTAAATATCAGCTCCGAGAAAATTTAGGTTACATAATAAAATATAACTGAAAAAATTTATTTTAAACATTGGTAATTATTTGGAAAATTCAATATTTCTTTATAGGTTTGCGTGAGTGCGCTCGCACGGGAGTGCGCTTAATGTATATGATTGGGATGATTCCCGATGTTTTATTTATTTGGTATGACGGATAGTTACAAGACGTGAACTCCCCAAATCAAAGGAATACTCCGAGAGGGTACACAGTTTACATTACACAGTCAAATGTATATTTTCGGCATTTCTCTGAAGCATATTAAGACCGTCCGCAGCATTAATAGCAGCATAATAAATCAATTGTAAAGCCGTACGAGAGTCTATTTTGGATACAAAACTGCGGGTGGCCGGCGTCAAATGGCGCCAACACGATGATAATACTCCAGTACTTTCGCCTAAGCTTTCTTCCGAGAACGTCACTTCGGAATCCGGTCGTACTGCTTCTACCACGTCAATTTACACCTTCTGCAATACTTGTTCTCCACTCATAAATTCCGCCATTTATTATTATCAATTGGTGGCAAGAAATAAGTATCTAATTAAGGTGCATTATAAAATAATTGGCTAGCTAATTGTAATTCATTTATTTAATATTTATAGCCAATTAGCTGGTTAACTTTATTTTGCAGATATAAATATAACTTATGTGATAATTTAATAAAATAGCAGCTTTAGATTGACTATAAGAATTGCTTATTTTTAGTTTGGTGCCTAATTTTTTTTCAAATTGAAACACACTAATAAATCTCTCGGTGCATATACACATGCATTGGCAACTATATATTAAAAGAATGCAAAGTCTTTGAATTTATAGTTCTCAGTTGTTACGTTGCATTCACTGCAAATTCTAAAATGTTTTCTGATTTTAATTGAATGTCAAATTTGTGTTATAAAATTTATATATCTAATTTATTTTAGTGTACTTCCTGTAAAATGATTACACTAACTGTAATTCCATGTATTGATTCATGTATATGATGATTGATGCTTACAAGAATATTGTAGTGTCAATAACGTCTAATAGAGTTCATTACCAGTCTAGAATATACTAGTGACATCTTACAGAATCATCAATGACTCAAATTACCAGGCTATTATATTCCCGTGACTTCTTACAGTGTCATCAGTGATTTACATTTACAAGTTTATATTCCTGTGACTTCTTACAGTGTCATCAGTGATATCCATTTCCAAGTTTATATTCCAGTGACTTCTTACAGTGTTATCAGTGATATCCATTTCCAAGTTTATATTCCTGTGACTTCTTACAGTGTCATCAGTGATATCCATTTCCAAGTTTATATTCCTGTGACTTCTTACAGTGTTATCAGTGATTTCCATTTCCAAGTTTATATTCCTGTGACTTCTTACAGTGTTATCAGTGATATCCATTTCCAAGTTTATATTCCTGTGACTTCTTACAGTGTTATCAGTGATATCCATTTCCAAGTTTATATTCCTGTGACTTCTTACAGTGTTATCTATGACTCACATTACCAGGCTATGTTCCTGTGACTTTTAACAGTGTTATCAATGGCGCACATCACCAGACTATTATATCTCAGTGACGTCTTACAGTGTTATCAGTGATTCACATTACCAGGCTATTATATTCTAATGACTTCTTACAGTGTTATCAATGACTCCGTTTCCAAGTTTATACTCCAGTGACGTCTTACCGTGTTATCAATGACTCACATTACCATTCTATTATATTCCAGTGACTTCTTATAGTGTTATCAATGGCTCACATATATCTCAGTGACTTCTTACAGTAGTATCAGTGATTCACATTTTAAAGTTTATATTCCAGTAACTTCTTACAGTGTTATCAATGGCCCACATCACTAGGCTGTCATATTTTTGTGCCTTGTTACGGTGTTATCGATGGCTTACATTACCAAGCTATTATATTCCAATGACTTCCTACAGTGTTATCAATGGCTCACATATATCTCAGTGTCTTCTTACAGTAGTATCAGTGATTCACATTTTAAAGTTTATATTCCAGTAACTTCTTACAGTGTTATCAATGGCCCACATCACTAGGCTGTCATATTTTTGTGACTTGTTACGGTGTTATCGATGGCTTACATTACCAGGCTATTATATTCCAGTGACTTCTTATAGTGTTATCAATGGCTCATATATATCTCAGTGTCTTCTTACAGTAGTATCAGTGATTCACATTTTAAAGTTTATATTCCAGTAACTTCTTACAGTGTTATCAATGGCCCACATCACTAGGCTGTCATATTTTTGTGACTTGTTACGGTGTTATCGATGGCTTACATTACCAGGCTATTATATTTTAGTGACTTCTTATAGTGTTATCAATGGCTCATATATATCTCAGTGTCTTCTTACAGTAGTATCAGTGATTCACATTTTAAAGTTTATATTCCAGTAACTTCTTACAGTGTTATCAATGGCCCACATCACTAGGCTGTCATATTTTTGTGCCTTGTTACGGTGTTATCGATGGCTTACATTACCAGGCTATTATATTCCAATGACTCCCTACAGTGTTATCAATGGCCCACATCACTAGGCTGTCATATTTTTGTGCCTTGTTACGGTGTTATCGATGGCTAACATTACCAGGCTATTAAATTCCAATGACTTCCTACAGTGTTATCAATGGCCCACATCACTAGGCTGTCATATTTTTGTGTCTTGTTACGGTGTTATCGATGGCTTACATTACCAGGCTATTATATTCCAATGACTTCCTACAGTGTTATCAATGGCCCACATCACTAGGCTGTCATATTTTTGTGCCTTGTTACGGTGTTATCGATGGCTTACATTACCAGGCTATTATATTCCAATGACTTCCTACAGTGTTATCAATGGCTCAAATCATAAGGCTACTACAACTCAGAGAATTCTAACAGTGTTATCAATGACTCACATTACCATTCTATTATACCTCAGTGACTTCTTACAATGGACTCACATTACCATTCAATTATACCTCAGTGACTTCTTATTGTATTATCTATGACTCGCATTGCCATTCTATTATACCTCAGTGACTTCTTACAATGGACTCACATTACCATTCAATTATACCTCAGTGACTTCTTATTGTGTTATCAATGACTCGCATTGCCATTCCATTATTCCTCAGTGACTTCTTACAATGGACTCACATTACCATTCAATTATACATCAGTGACTTCTTATTGTGTTATCAATGACTCGCATTGCCATTCCATTATACCTCAGTGACTTCTTATTGTGTTATCAATGTCTCGCATTGCCATTCCATTATACCTCAGTGACTTCTTACAATGGACTCACATTACCATTCAATTACACCTCAGTGACTTCTTTTTGTATTATCTATGACTCGCATTGCCATTCTATTATACCTCAGTGACTTCTTACAATGGACTCACATTACCATTAAATTATACCTCAGTGACTTCTTATTGTGTTATCAATGACTCGCATTGCCATTCCATTATACCTCAGTGACTTCTTACAATGGACTCACATTACCATTCAATTATACCTCAGTGACTTCTTATTGTATTATCTATGACTCGCATTGCCATTCTATTATACCTCAGTGACTTCTTACAATGGACTCACATTACCATTCAATTATACCTCAGTGAATTCTTATTGTGTTATCAATGACTCGCATTGCCATCCCATTATACTTCAGTGACTTCTTATTGTGTTATCAATGACTCGCATTGCCATTCTATTATACCACAGTGACTTCTTATTGTGTTATCAATGACTCGCATTGCCATTCTATTATACCTCAGTGACTTCTTACAATGGACTCACATTACCATTCAATTATACCACAGTGATTTCTTATTGTGTTATCAATGACTCGCATTGCCATTCCATTATACCTCAGTGACTTCTTACAATGGACTCACATTACCATTCAATTATACCTCAGTGACTTCTTATTGTGTTATCAATGACTCGCATTGCCATTCCATTATACCTCATTGACTTCTTATTGTGTTATCAATGTCTCGCATTGCCATTCCATTATACCTCAGTGACTTCTTACAATGGACTCACATTACCATTCAATTATACCTCAGTGACTTCTTATTGTGTTATCAATGACTTGCATTGCCATTCCATTATACCTCAGTGACTTCTTACAATGGACTCACATTACCATTCAATTATACCTCAGTGACTTCTTATTGTATTATCTATGACTCGCATTGCCATTCTATTATACCTCAGTAACTTCTTATAATGCACTCACATTACCATTCAATTATACCTCAGTGAATTCTTATTGTGTTATCAATGACTCGCATTGCCATTCTATTATACCACAGTGACTTCTTATTGTGTTATCAATGACTCGCATTGCCATTCTATTATACCTCAGTGACTTCTTACAATGTACTCACATTACCATTCAATTATACCTCAGTGACTTCTTATTGTGTTATCAATGACTCGCATTGCCATTCTATTACACCTCAGTGACTTCTTACAATGGACTCACATTACCATTCAATTATACCTCAGTGAATTCTTATTGTGTTAACAATGACTCGCATTGCCATTCCATTATACCCCAGCGACTTCTTATTGTGTTATCAATGACTCGCATTGCCATTCTATTATACCTCAGTGACTTCTTATTGTGTTATCAATGACTCGCATTGCCATTCTATTATACCTCAGTGACTTCTTACAATGGACTCACATTACCATTCAATTATACCTCAGTGACTTCTTATTGTGTTATCAATGACTCGCATTGCCATTCCATTATACCTCAGTGACTTCTTACAAAGGACTCACATTTCCATTCAATTATACCTCAGTGACTTCTTATTGTGTTATTTATGACTCGCATTGCCATTCTATTATACCTCAGTGACTTCTTACAATGAACTCACATTACCATTCAATTATACCTCAGTGACTTCTTATTGTGTTATCAATGACTCGCATTGCCATTCCATTATACCTCAGTGACTTCTTACAATGGACTCACATTACCATTCAATTATACCTCAGTGACTTCTTATTGTGTTATCAATGACTCGCATAGCCATTCCATTATACCTCAGTGACTTCTTACAATGGACTCACATTACCATTCAATTATACCTCAGTGACTTCTTATTGTGTTAACAATGACTCGCATTGCCATTCCATTATACCTCAGTGTTATCAATGACTCACATTACCAATCTATTATACCTCAGTGACTTCTTACAATGGACTCACAATACCATTCAATTATACCTCAGTGATTTCTTATTTTATTATCTATGACTCGCATTGCCATTCTATTATACCTCAGTGACTTCTTACAATGGACTCACATTACCATTCAATTATACCTCAGTGACTTCTTATTGTGTTATCAATGACTCGCATTGCCATTCCATTATACCTCAGTGACTTCTTATTGTGTCATCAATGACTCGCATTGCTATTCTATTATACCTCAGTGACTTCTTATTGTGTTATCAATGTTTCGCATTGCCATTCTATTATACCTCAGTAACTTCTTACAATGGACTCACATTACCATTCAATTATACCTCAGTGACTTCTTATTGTGTTATCAATGACTCGCATTGCCATTCCATTATACCTCAGTGACTTCTTACAATGGACTCACATTACCATTCAATTATACCTCAGTGACTTCTTATTGTGTTATCAATGACTCGCATTGCCATTCCATTATACCTCAGTGACTTCTTACAATGGACTCACATTACCATTCAATTATACCTCAGTGACTTCTTATTGTGTTATCTATGACTCGCATTGCCATTCTGTTATACCTCAGTGACTTCTTACAATGGACTCACATTACCATTCAATTATACCTCAGTGACTTCTTATTGTGTTATCAATGACTCGCATTGCCATTCCATTATTCCTCAGTGACTTCTTACAATGGACTCACATTACCATTCAATTATACATCATTGACTTCTTATTGTGTTATCAATGACTCGCATTGCCATTCCATTATACCTCAGTGACTTCTTATTGTGTTATCAATGTCTCGCATTGCCATTCCATTATACCTCAGTGACTTCTTACAATGGACTCACATTACCATTCAATTACACCTCAGTGACTTCTTTTTGTATTATCTATGACTCGCATTGCCATTCTATTTTACCTCAGTGACTTCTTACAATGGACTCACATTACCATTCAATTATACCTCAGTGACTTCTTATTGTGTTATCAATGACTCGCATTGCCATTCCATTATACCTCAGTGACTTCTTACAATGGACTCACATTACCATTCAATTATACCTCAGTGACTTCTTATTGTATTATCTATGACTCGCATTGCCATTCTATTATACCTCAGTGACTTCTTACAATGGACTCACATTACCATTCAATTATACCTCAGTGAATTCTTATTGTGTTATCAATGACTCGCATTGCCATCCCATTATACTTCAGTGACTTCTTATTGTGTTATCAATGACTCGCATTGCCATTCTATTATACCACAGTGACTTCTTATTGTGTTATCAATGACTCGCATTGCCATTCTATTATACCTCAGTGACTTCTTACAATGGACTCACATTACCATTCATTTATACCACAGTGACTTCTTATTGTGTTATCAATGACTCGCATTGCCATTCCATTATACCTCAGTGACTTCTTACAATGGACTCACATTACCATTCAATTATACCCCAGTGACTTCTTATTGTGTTATCAATGACTCGCATTGCCATTCCATTATACCTCAGTGACGTCTTACAATGGACTCACATTACCATTCAATTATACCTCAGTGACTTCTTATTGTATTACCTATGACTCGCATTGCCATTCTATTATACCTCAGTGACTTCTTATAATGCACTCACATTACCATTCAATTATACCTCAGTGACTTCTTATTGTGTTATCAATGACTCGCATTGCCATTCCATTATACCTCAGTGACTTCTTATTGTGTTATCAATGACTCGCATTGCCATTCCATTATACCTCAGTGACTTCTTACAATGGACTCACATTACCATTCAATTATACCTCAGTGACTTCTTATTGTATTATCTATGACTCGCATTGCCATTCTATTATACCTCAGTGACTTCTTATAATGCACTCACATTACCATTCAATTATACCTCAGTGAATTCTTATTGTGTTATAAATGACTCGCATTGCCATTCTATTATACCACAGTGACTTCTTATTGTGTTATCAATGACTCGCATTGCCATTCTATTATACCTCAGTGACTTCTTACAATGTACTCACATTACCATTCAATTATACCTCAGTGACTTCTTATTGTGTTATCAATGACTCGCATTGCCATTCTATTATACCTCAGTGACTTGTTATTGTGTTATCAATGACTCGCATTGAAAATCTATTATACCTCAGTGACTTCTTACAATGGACTCACATTACCATTCAATTATACCTCAGTGACTTCTTATTGTGTTATCAATGACTCGCATTGCCATTCCATTATACCTCAGTGACTTCTTATTGTGTCATCAATGACTCGCATTGCCATTCTATTATACCTCAGTGACTTCTTATTGTGTTATCAATGTTTCGCATTGCCATTCTATTATACCTCAGTAACTTCTTACAATGGACTCACATTACCATTCAATTATACCTCAGTGACTTCTTATTGTGTTATCAATGACTCGCATTGCCATTCCATTATACCTCAGTGACTTCTTACAATGGACTCACATTACCATTCAATTATACCTCAGTGACTTCTTATTGTGTTATCAATGACTCGCATTGCCATTCCATTATACCTCAGTGACTTCTTACAATGGACTCACATTACCATTCAATTATACCTCAGTGACTTCTTATTGTGTTATCTATGACTCGCATTGCCATTCTGTTATACCTCAGTGACTTCTTACAATGGACTCACATTACCATTCAATTATACCTCAGTGACTTCTTATTGTGTTATCAATGACTCGCATTGCCATTCCATTATTCCTCAGTGACTTCTTACAATGGACTCACATTACCATTCAATTATACATCATTGACTTCTTATTGTGTTATCAATGACTCGCATTGCCATTCCATTATACCTCAGTGACTTCTTATTGTGTTATCAATGTCTCGCATTGCCATTCCATTATACCTCAGTGACTTCTTACAATGGACTCACATTACCATTCAATTACACCTCAGTGACTTCTTTTTGTATTATCTATGACTCGCATTGCCATTCTATTTTACCTCAGTGACTTCTTACAATGGACTCACATTACCATTCAATTATACCTCAGTGACTTCTTATTGTGTTATCAATGACTCGCATTGCCATTCCATTATACCTCAGTGACTTCTTACAATGGACTCACATTACCATTCAATTATACCTCAGTGACTTCTTATTGTATTATCTATGACTCGCATTGCCATTCTATTATACCTCAGTGACTTCTTACAATGGACTCACATTACCATTCAATTATACCTCAGTGAATTCTTATTGTGTTATCAATGACTCGCATTGCCATCCCATTATACTTCAGTGACTTCTTATTGTGTTATCAATGACTCGCATTGCCATTCTATTATACCACAGTGACTTCTTATTGTGTTATCAATGACTCGCATTGCCATTCTATTATACCTCAGTGACTTCTTACAATGGACTCACATTACCATTCAATTATACCACAGTGACTTCTTATTGTGTTATCAATGACTCGCATTGCCATTCCATTATACCTCAGTGACTTCTTACAATGGACTCACATTACCATTCAATTATACCCCAGTGACTTCTTATTGTGTTATCAATGACTCGCATTGCCATTCCATTATACCTCAGTGACTTCTTACAATGGACTCACATTGCCATTCAATTATACCTCAGTGACTTCTTATTGTATTACCTATGACTCGCATTGCCATTCTATTATACCTCAGTGACTTCTTATAATGCACTCACATTACCATTCAATTATACCTCAGTGACTTCTTATTGTGTTATCAATGACTCGCATTGCCATTCCATTATACCTCAGTGACTTCTTATTGTGTTATCAATGACTCGCATTGCCATTCCATTATACCTCAGTGACTTCTTACAATGGACTCACATTACCATTCAATTATACCTCAGTGACTTCTTATTGTATTATCTATGACTCGCATTGCCATTCTATTATACCTCAGTGACTTCTTATAATGCACTCACATTACCATTCAATTATACCTCAGTGAATTCTTATTGTGTTATCAATGACTCGCATTGCCATTCTATTATACCACAGTGACTTCTTATTGTGTTATCAATGACTCGCATTGCCATTCTATTATACCTCAGGGACTTCTTACAATGTACTCACATTACCATTCAATTATACCTCAGTGACTTCTTATTGTGTTATCAATGACTCGCATTGCCATTCTATTATACCTCAGTGACTTGTTACAATGGACTCACATTACCATTCAATTATACCCCAGTGACTTCTTATTGTGTTATCAATGACTCGCATTGCCATTCTATTATACCTCAGTGATTTCTTATTGTGTTATCAATGACTCGCATTGCCATTCTATTATACCTCAGTGACTTCTTACAATGGACTCACATTACCATTCAATTATACCTCAGTGACTTCTTATTGTGTTATCAATGACTCGCATTGCCATTCCATTATACCTCAGTGACTTCTTACATAGGACTCACATTTCCATTCAATTATACCTCAGTGACTTCTTATTGTGTTATTTATGACTCGCATTGCCATTCTATTATACCTCAGTGACTTCTTACAATGAACTCACATTACCATTCAATTATACCTCAGTGACTTCTTATTGTGTTATCAATGACTCGCATTGCCATTCCATTATACCTCAGTGACTTCTTACAATGGACTCACATTACCATTCAATTATACCTCAGTGACTTCTTATTGTGTTATCAATGACTCGCATAGCCATTCCATTATACCTCAGTGACTTCTTACAATGGACTCACATTACCATTCAATTATACCTCAGTGACTTCTTATTGTGTTAACAATGACTCGCATTGCCATTCCATTATACCTCAGTGTTATCAATGACTCACATTACCATTCTATTATACCTCAGTGACTTCTTACAATGGACTCACAATACCATTCAATTATACCTCAGTGATTTCTTATTGTGTTATCATTGACTCTCATTGCCATTCCATTATACCTCAGTGACTTCTTATCGTGTTATGAATGACTCGCATTGCCATTCCATTATACCTCAGTGACTATTATACTTACGTTACAAACTTAAGACATTGAAAACAAAATCCCAATTAAGTAAACCGTCTCAAACAGTGAACATTTACACCTTCTTGTTCATCACAGCGTAGGTTTTACTGCTAGCTCACCATTTTTCTCCATCCCACATTATTTTACTGAATGTTTACGTTATAAAACCTTATTTAAACTGGTCTTAATGGACATCTGGGTTACTCCTCTGAGTTAGGCCATTGTCCATGAGAACTTTCGTACCAATGATGATTTATTAGTCTTTCTGATCCCTCATCTTACCAGTTTGGGCCAAGTCAAAGACAATTGACTCGACGCTTAGATAACAAACGTGGTTTATTGCAGAGTTTTACAAATCATCTACATACAGTTACTGATATTATACCTAACACTTTTACAGAGCATTTGTACTACATTTTTACCCAAGCGGTTATATTGAACACTTAAATTACCAACCAGAATAATTTCATATAAGTCACTGATTGTGTAGTAAAAGGTTTGGCGTGTAGGCCTAATAAAACTGTAATAGCTTTTTTATAATTTCGTTCACTTGTAAAAACTTTCTGCTTTAACATATTGCGTGCTAGCGGATGTATACCCGTTGCATTCACTAAATATCCTGTAACTTAGTTTAGGCTACAATATAATAGCTTGTTAAAACTTTCTGCTTTAACATATTGCGTGCTAGCAGTTGTATACACGTTGCATTTACTAAATATCCTGTAACTTAGTTTAGGCTACAATAATAGCTTGTTAAAACTTTCTGCTTTAACATATTGCGTGCTAGTAGTTGTATACACATTGCATTTACTAAATATCCTGTAACTTAGTTTAGGCTACAATATAATAGCTTGTTAAAACTTTCTGCCTAACATATTGCGTGCTAGCAGTTGTATACACGTTGCATATACTAAATATCCTGTAACTTAGTTTAGGCTACAATATAATAGCTTGTTAAAACTTTCTGCTTAACATATTGCGTGCTAGCAGTTGTATACACGTTGCATTTACTAAATATCCTGTAACTTAGTTTAGGCTACAATATAATAGCTTGTTAAAACTTTCTGCTTAACATATTGCGTGCTAGCAGTTGTATACACGTTGCATTTACTAAATATCCTGTAACTTAGTTTAGGCTACAATATAATAGCTTGTTAAAATTTCTGCTTTAACATATTGCGTGCTAGCAGTTGTATACACGTTGCATTTACTAAATATCCTGTAACTTAGTTTAGGCTACAATAATAGCTTGTTAAAACTTTCTGCTTTAACATATTGCGTGCTAGTAGTTGTATACATGTTGCATTTACTAAATATCCTGTAATTTAGTTTAGGCTACAATATAATAGCTTATAACTGTATGAAGAAACTGTGGCGTAATGTTTATTTTTAAATAAATAAAACCTCTAAACCACAAATAACATTTATTTAAACCTTATGTACATTTCGATTGCCCAGCAATCACTTTCAGAGGTATTTAAAAAATACAATAGTTGTATTTTTTAAATACCTCTGAAAATGATTGCTGGGAAATCGAAATGTACATAAGGTTTAAATAAATGTTATTTGTGGTTTAGAGATTTTATTTATTTAAAAATATAATAGCTTGTTAAAACTTTCTGCTTTAACATATTGCGTGCTAGCAGTTGTATACACGTTGCATTTACTAAATATCTTGTAACTTAGTTTAGGCTACAATATAATAGCTTGTTAAAACTTTCTGCTTAACATATTGCGTGCTAGCAGTTGTATACACGTTGCATATACTAAATATCCTGTAACTTAGTTTAGGCTACAATATAATAGCTTGTTAAAACTTTCTGCTTAACATATTGCATGCTAGCAGTTGTATACACGTTGCATTTACTAAATATCCTGTAACTTAGTTTAGGCTACAATATAATAGCTTGTTAAAACTTTCTGCTTAACATATTGCGTGCTAGCAGTTGTATACACGTTGCATTTACTAAATATTCTGTAACTTAGTTTAGGCTACAATATAATAGCTTGTTAAAACTTTCTGCTTAACATATTGCGTGCTAGCAGTTGTATACACGTTGCATTTACTAAATATCCTTTAACTTAGTTTAGGCTACAATATAATAGCTTGTTAAAACTTTCTGCTTAACATATTGCGTGCTAGCAGTTGTATACACGTTGCATTTACTAAATATCCTTTAACTTAGTTTAGGCTACAATATAATAGCTTGTTAAAACTTTCTCATTAAAAAAGAATTAAGAAAAAGAAGACCTTTTCGTTTGTTTAAATTCAGCATTTTACGTAATCAAACCAGAATCATTGTGTGATTTAACTTGACAAACTGGTTGTACAGCAAACATAAAGACGCTGGTGTAATTGGATTTCATATTACAATAAAACACCGACAGCGATAATATTGCTGGATTAAATTTAAATTTTAATGATGTTTTCCTAAACGGTTTAGGTTTGCCAAAACCTTGAGTACAATTAGGAACTCGCCAGCTTAAAGTATAATGTGAATTTCCAGTTTCACTTGGCGCATGCAATATGGGACAAAGCAGGTTAGTTTGATGTAGTTGAGGCCGGGTGAAAGTTGGTCGCCCGTCCAGCACCTGCAATGCACCCACACTCTGGCTTCCGCGACGCGATCCTGAATGCATCTCCCGCCCTCTGCATTGTTCTGCCGCACAATTACACGCGATAAATTGCCCCGCGTCCACCCTAATGTCTTCCTACTCGGCAACTACAGGTTAGCACGTCTCGCCGTCTTATTCCTTTATATTGTGATTAAATTATTGCTGTTAAAATGTAAAGACATACCAGGTATTAGGTTTCAATGACAAAAAGGATTTTACATTTAGTACAACATTTTTCATAATTTTTTTAAAAAAAGATCACAAAAACTAAAACTTATAAATAAATTGAAAAATCCTTCATTATACAATTTTTAATTCACCTACAGTATTCTATCATTAGTAACTATTATTTTCTAATAAAATACACACACACACACACACACACACACACAAACACAAACACACACACACACACACACAATTCTCGACAGTATCATATATATCCTACTTTTCTAAAAATATTTTATTAGGCGAACTATAGTAATTATTTTGACGCTTAGTCAAAAGCTAGAGGTGTCTAGATTATCACTAATTAACCTGAAATTTATTTGGTAGACATTTAAATTAACACTTGTTTTACTCTACGGATTTAATTTACCACTTTTCACCACTTTAAAACTAAACGATTTTTGCAATAAATATAATGATTCAAATTAACAGTATTTCGTAATATGAAGGGAAGAAAATAATTTAAATTTTACAATAAAAACCTAGGCCTAAAACCCTTGCAGTAAGTACATATATAAAAAAATTAATAGTACAAACTTTTCAAGGGACTACATACTACACCAATAATAACATTATCTTACACATTTGAATATTTCGAGTTAAAACTCCTTCCATCACCAAAGAAGAAGGTTAAGGATTATATTAAAATGTGTTACTTGGCACGGGCCTTTAGTTGCATAGAATCTAGTCTTTTGAATATATTTTGCTATAAAATTGATAAAACATCGAGTATGAAAAATTAATTTTTCAGTTTAAAAATGTATGTAGTATTTATTTTATATTGCAGGTATTTTGGAACCGGTAAGAAAACTTCAAAATTAGTATATTTTAGAACTGGTAAACAAATTTTAAAATTTGTATGGAAGTATAAAAGGAGAACTATCGACTAGAAAGCCTGAGAAACAGTTAGGAAAGCACTTTAAGGGTGATTCCCATACATAATTATTATTGATTTTGGGCCCATTATACGCAATACAACCCTGAATAGCTATAAAGCACTTCTGGACTCAGTAAGTTCTTCAAGTTCCTTACCTTGAATTATACCATTGAATTTATTTCAATTTGTTATAATATAAAGATTGTATTTAAAATAATATCTCTGCCTAAAGAAACAAATAATAACAATTTGAATCAACAGTGGTGAAATTTTAATAGATAAAACCTCTTCACCACATGCAAACTTTTTATTTAAACTCCTATTTACAATTGCAAAACTCATCTCTTCAGTAGTTATGGTTGCAATAATTTTCTCTGAAGATAATTGCTTTACAAATAAAATGTAGGCTACATAAGTGTTTAAATAAAAAAGAGTTATGTGTTGAAGAAGTTTTATTTATGTAAATTAAACAAATATTTAAAAAAATGCTTTCTAATATTATTGTTCGTTTCATATACGATATATCTATTTCTTAATAATAGTTACCAAATTTTAAATTTCCATCTTTACTCAGAATTTATTTTATTAGACAAATATTTAATTCATTTGGTATAATCCTTGCTAAGTACACTGCCACTCCATCAATTTAATTGATGAAACTATTTGTCTCTTTATTTATCTACTTATTCAATTTACAAAGACACATTGTAAAAAATACTTGTTTTATAACTTTAAACGTGCAATAATGTCCATGCTTTACAGATTTAAAATATCCAGAAGGCAGTAAATAAAACAGGCTATATAAACAGGCTATTATATTTGATTATATTTTAGTTATTGAGGTTTGTGTGTACTTTAGTTTAGTCAAAAATACTTGTTTTATAGCTTTAAACGTACAGTAATGTCCATGCTCTACAGATTTAAAATATCCAGAAGTCAAAAATACTTGTTTTATAGCTTTATACGTACAATAATGTCCATGCTCTACAGATTTAAAATATCCAGAAGGCAGTAAATAAAACAGGCTATATAATCTCACCCGATGACATTAGCTAACGGTTTCCCAACTAGTGATTTGTGTATACACTGGCTGTGCTTATTGGTATACTACAGCGTCAACTATCTTGTAATTAGGCTGTTTAGATGCAAGCCGTTTGCACGACCTGATCTGCTTACGTTCTGTGTGTAACGAAATCATTAGGGACTGCGCAAGGTTCGTGCCATTGTTTACAAGAAAAGCAATATTTGCGGGTATCCATGGCAACTAAGAAGTGCTGGCATTATTATTAGTTGTAACCCGTTCTCTTTGTCTTTAGCATAATAACTCTTTCTCTAATCTACCATTTCTTTAAACTTTCAACACATTGCTCAAATACCAGGAGTCTTTTAGCGTTTTTTTAAAATTAAACTTGAATATTTTTTTAAGATATTAACTAGACAGCCTTCAATAGTAATCTTTGTGGATAAATCTTACGTATATTACGACCGCTATCAATGATAAAAATGATAAAAATCTTGCTTAGAAACAATCTGTTATAAATAAATTTTAATAGAAGTTCCAGATAATCTAATAATTTGGTTAACCTTAGATATGTAGATTTTTAATTCCGTTTAAACATGATAGTAATTTTAAAAGAATTTAATATTGCTTGGATTTTTTAAAATTTAATTCAGTTTACTTGATATTGATTTAGGTAACCAGGTGTTCTGGGTGGTATAACAGGAAGTTCGGTTTTAAACACTAAATAATATGATTTAACACTGCCTTGATTATTCCCCATATTCTTGAACAACTGGAGGAAAATAAAGATATTTCTTAAATAATCTTTATGTGAACATAAAGATTAAATATCTTTAATTTATGCCTTTTCTTAAATATGTTTATAATGAAAAATAATTTTAAACGAACTGGGGATTAAAACATTAATTTTGCTAAAATCCTAGTTTCCCCACAAACTATTAGTTTAATTATAATAAAATATTCCTAATATAAAAGTAAGAATTATTCGATTAGCAAAGTGTTATTTTATCGGACTACCTTTCTCTACTGATTCTCTTTCTTCTTTTCCATCTAGCTTCATTCAAGTTTCGTTTCAACTTTTCATGCAATAACAATTAAAATTATATAAATGCGTCGGTTATATAAAATAGGACTCAAAAATAGTAAGATGTGTTAAGTGAATTTATCGATTTGACATTACAAAAATACAATTACTATTATTCATATGGCGTTACCATATCATTGTATTCATTATTTATATGTTTATACTAACATTTGTAGAATCTCAGTATCTACTTCCTAACGTTTTAAGTTTAACATGGAAAAGAAATTCTTCATCTGACTGAACTCATAAAACAAGATTATTTACTTTTCAATTCGGTTAAATTTGTTTAATTAAATCATTTTTTTTTTTTTTGTTATTCAATGGCTAGGAGTCGTTATTTTTAAATGGATCTTTGTTCTTCAATATTTAGAATGGGATATTTTTTATTGATGTAAGTATATATATATATATATATATATATATATATATATATATATATAAACTCATATAAATAAATATAATACTTTAAGAGCACAGCATGCTTCATTGCAATAACGTATGAACTTTCTGACCACTGTTAAGAAGTTGAAGGTGCTTGATGTAATCATCTTGGATTCACTGATTAAACTAATTTTAAAAAGTACTTAACTAAGTGAATACGTAATTGCTTACTTGCTGACGCGTTTCAAAACATTCGTTCCTTTTACGAAGCTAACCCTCTACACTGTTAATAGTTTGGCATTTTCTGTTATCAGCTGTTACTTTAGGTAAGTGGTATCAGGTTTGATCGTAGTACTTTCTGTTTAAATGCGTTTACATTTACATTTATAATAATGGAAATTTATATGACTTATCCCAAGTTCCAAAACGGAAAAAAATGAGAAAAGTAAAAATGGTTCTGATAAATAACTCTATTGAAAATTACTAAATAAATAAGAAATTCTAAATAGATTTATAGGAGTAATTAGGCTAAAAGGTGTATTTGATAACATACAATAGGCTACCCAATTGAACTGATGCAGATATTTAGTGAAACTTATTATTAAAAAAACTAAAATAAATACGTAAATTGTGAATTGTCCATAAAGATTTGGAGGTGTAGAAGAGCTCACATAAAGTGGAAAACACGCCACAAAAGTAGAAAGTGAAAAGTTTATGAAACCTACACTTTTAAATGTATCATATTTATCCACTTTTAATTAAATTAAAACTGTAACATTTTAATGAGCGTATATCTAGGTAGCTAGTTAATAAAACTGGTAAAGTAACTCAACAAGTCCATAATCCGCGAGATGACATGGCTCCGCACACCCGCGCAGGCTGTTCCGCTGAATCATTGACCTTTGACCCGGGGATCATAATCGCTGCCATTTTTCGTTCACCATGACTGTTTACTTTGAATCCTATCCACCGAAAGTATCGCCCACAAAATAGAAAGCGACATTTCATTAAAGGACAAGTTGCAGATAGTTCTCGCATAACCTCTCCACGACGCACGATTTCGCTAACAAAGTCATCCTTTTATTCGGGCAACCAACTTTCTCGGGTAAACAAAATACAAAATTACCTAGCATTTCCCGATGACGTGTCTCCGTCTTGCAATTCATTCTAGAATGTTTTGTATTTGCATAAACTATTCCTTACTTTCATTTGGTTTTCATTTTTTTTTAAATTAGCAGAATTCTAACTTTTGTATCTGCAGCTTGGAGTAACTTTGCGTTGCGAAACTATTTAGAAATCGAGGAGGAAAGTTGACACGTATTTTGTTCAGAACGTATAGATATTTTCTCCGTGTGTCTGAACAAATCAGTAACAAAACACATTAGACGTTTCCTTACAAATTGGCTTTTATAAAGATGACAATGTGTTGTCATTTTAATACGTACGGTTACAATATCTACTTACTAATTTCAATATGGATATACATTTTTTTTCTAAATAAAATTTCTGATTCAGGACGGCAATAGGCAAAACGTTAACGGCTGTTAATACTTTTAAAAGAGTAAGACCATCTTAAATTGATGTGAAAATAGCAAAATTTACAGTTCGATATCTTTCGAAAGATATTTTATATAAAATCATAGTCGCATCAAAGATTGAGAAAAGCTAGAAGGAGGTAATCCGTCAAATCATTGAAAACTTAAAATTGGAGACAAACAAGTTTGCAAACACGGAAATAAGAGTAGAATAAACCAAAAATCATACCTGATGAAGATAAATTTGAAGTTCCTAGTGAAAGAAAATGATGTCACATTTTCATAAATTTTCAGGGGGGGTATTTTTATATTACAATTTTTTTAAAATCTCTACATATATATATATATATATATATATATATATATATATATATATATATATTTGTGTGTGTGTGTGCATGTTATTCTGTTTTGATTGTTTCTAAAATTTGTAGCTGTTTACATAAAGTTATCAAGTAATTTCCTTGTTTTTAAATAAATAAAACCTCTAAACCACAAGTAACATTTATTTAAACCTTATGTACATTTCGATTGCCCAGCCATCATCTTCAGAGGTATTTAAAAAATACAACTATTTTGTATTTTGTATTTTTTAAATACCTCTAAAGATGATTGCTGGGCAATCGAAATGTACATAAGGTTTAAATAAATGTTACTTGTGGTATAGAGGTTTTATTTATTTAAAAATAAACATTACGCCACAGTTGCTTCATACAGTTATAATTTCCTTGCACTGGTTCTTATATCCTCTTATATTATGGTTCATTAGATTATTCATAATTATGTTTCAATAGAGACGTCTATGAAATTCATGTTACAAATTAGACGGGGAATCACAAAAATTTTAAAAAAGACACCTTGTTTGTTTTTAGTTTAAATTTATGTATCATTAAAGATTTACTTTGAAAATTGAGAAGTGTTCGAAAAGTAAAATTAGACATAAAAAGTTATTTTTGTGTACCGTAAACGTGTTTGTTTTGTGTTAAATATATCAAGGATATCACCACACATTAAATGTGTAACTAGTTTTTATTTGTTCTCTCACTGTCTTTAGTGGGATAGAATGGTAGTCTTCATTTATGTCTCAACAGGCCACATATGATTTCCAACAGATTTGCTAAAATCTAACGCCGTGAGAAATTTCCAAAATATAAACATATAGATTATTAAAGGTTTTTTCATACCTCAGAAGTATGTATTTTGATTGTGCTACCTCTGAAAAACAAAAGTGTATTTTGAACAGTCTATTACACTGCTCGGGAGTGAGTAATTTATGAATGTACGAGAAAGCTAATGCTATGTAACTAACCTATTCATTTACTAGACGAAATCTTAAACGCTTCTATAAAATCAAACTACTCTAATGAGCCCTAGTAATAGATCTAAGTATACGTTTACCGATTAAATACAATTCGGTCGATGTTTTAATAATCTATCAGGCTTATCCTAATAACTGCGGAAGTTGAGCGCCATCTTCCGTGTTCGAGCCGAGTTACAACTTGTTCTTTAAAGATTAATCAACTATCTAGCGACCGACACAGGTTGCGGAATCAATCTCTAAAACCCCATAACGTCAGACAATGAGATTGTACCGTGTACCGTATACCAGGTAGTCCGGTACTGGTTCGTGTGCATCCACGTACGCTCCTAATTACATACCGACACCTACTGATAGAGCAATGATGTAATTAGACAACATCTTTTTAATCCGTAGGAGTGGCAAACCTGCGAGCACGTATAACTAGAACCTGGATCTAATAGGTTAGCAAATGATTTTTCAAAGATTTTTCTAAGGCGGCGGTTATGATATTATTACAGAATGGATATTTTTGTTTCTGAAATAAATTAGAGACGAAGGACGAGGTCAGCAGAGTTCATGTAACGCAGTTACGCAGAGATTTTATTCCGAGATATTCTGGGACTGGCGAAGTAGTACGTGAGTATACTCGTGCAGTTTTATCACCGTCAACAATAAATTAATTTAATGCGTAATTTAAATTTTTAATTAACTGAGAGTACCAACTAATTGTACGGAACACTTAATGGTAAAGTTGACAAGCTTTTCCTATTATCTGTTATTTATAATAATTAAAACGCCGCCTTTAATAGATATTTTTTTAAAAGATCTCTGTCATAGAGTTTAATGGACAACTAAGTGTGAGATTAAACAAATCATTTCCCTATTTCAAAAGGTAGTGTTTCTTAAGGGGAACACTTTAAAGATTTCTTAAAGGTGAGCGTACTATTGTCGTCTTGTGTAACTTTAAACCACCGTAAGAAAAAGAAATGTGTTATGGATTTGCTGAAATGTAAATAAAAATACATAAATCTGAGGAGTTAATATATTACATTTACTTTAATATAAATAGCAACAGTACATAAGTGCCTATATATAAAAGATTTTTTAGAATAACATGCAACTTAATTATTGTATTGAATCCCAACCTAACAATCTCCATTGATCTTGATCCTTCCATTTATTTATATCCACATCCCATACCTCTACCTACCTATATACATATTTCTAACTAAAAAAATACTAATGTCCAAATCTCTATCTTTCTATATTGGTATCTCTACCTCTATTTATAACCATGTTTCTACCTCTAAATATCTCCATATCTTTACCTATTTATATCCATACATCTACCTATCTAAATCCACACCTTGTCATATCTATATACATATCTCTACCTATCTATCTAGATCTCACTTCCAATTTACATCAATATCTCTATCCTATAACCATATCTCTACTTATAAGAATCAATATCTTGACATATTTCTACCTATCTATATCCCAAAACTTGACATATTTTATATACATATTTCTACCTATCTATATCCATCTCTCTCCCAATTTATATCAATATCTCTATCCTATATCCACATCTCTACATATGTATCCATATCTTGACATATCTATTAACATATCTCTACCTATCTATCTCCATCTTTCATCCAATTTATATCAATATCTCTATCTTATATCCATACCTCTTTATATGTATCCGTATTTTGACATATCTATATAAATATCTCTACCTCTTTCTCTCTCTCCCCATCTTTCTTCCAATTTATATCAATAATCCTATCCTATATACATATATCTACTTATATGCATCCATATCTTTACCCATCTATTTCAATATCTCTACCTATCTCTCTCCATCTCCCTTCCAATTTATATCAATATCTCTGTCCCTTATCCATATCTCTACTTGTATGTATCCCTTATTTTGACATATCTATATCCATATCTCTACCTATATATTTCCACCTCTCGTCCAATTTATATATATATATATATATATATATATATATATATATATCTATTCTATATCTATATCTCTACTTATATGTATCCATACCTTGACATATCTATTAAATTATCTCTACCTATCTCTCTTACAATTTATACCGATATCTCTAATCTGTATCCATATATCTAATTATATGTATCCATATTTGTAACTATCTACATCCATATCTCTACCTCTCTATATCCATATCTTTGCTTATCTAAATCCATTGGCTATCTTTAACTATCTATATCATTACAGCTACTTATTTATATGTACATATTTGTATGCATCTAAATGTATATCTCTACCTCTCTATCTATTTATATTTTTATGTATCAATATCTCTACATACCTGTATCCATATATTTTTATCTATCTATGTCCTTACCTTTATATGTCTACTTACGCGTTAAATTATCTTTTTACGCGTAGATACCATACACATCTACAAGCATAAACATATACGAGTATATCAGATAATAAGCACATAAGGTAATACACATGTAATATTTTTTTCCAATTCTCAGTACATGGGGATTATTATGTACTGTACTTGACTTGGTCTTGTCTAATTCCAACTACCTATTTCTTACACTCACTGTTACAAGACGGAAACGGTTACCACCTGTTTATGTTCCCAGTAGAGACTCTACTTCACGCACGACACCTTGAAAATGTAATACCATGATACAACTTATAGACCTTACCTCTACCAAGCAATTTTATGTGTTTAAAGTACACACACACACACACACACACACACACACACACACACACACACACACACACACACACACACACACACACACACACACACACACACACACACACACACACACACACACACACACATATATATATATATATATATATATATACTATAATTGTTCGAAATATAATTTTAGGAATAATTTTATCTATTACAAAATTGACAATATATATAATTTGTATGACCCTACGTTTTTTTTTTAATTTTGAATGTGTCATTCCATTACTTCAACATTTTTAGTGCACAGTGGTAGTAGGCGACCTTTATTAACTATACTATTTAATATTCATAATTTTTTATTAAATTTTAATGCTTTTTATTATTTAATATTATTGATAACACAATTTAAAACTTAATCGTAGCTTCAAATTAATAAAGAACAATTCATTACTGACTGCATAGAATTAAAGGCAGTTCAAAAAAACATTGGGCCAAGCTCGTTAAAAAAAATTGCTCTTGTCGGTAGCCTCAAAGTGAAGGTTATTGCTTGACCGAATTTTTACTTATTTCAAAATTTGAAAAACTAAAACTATCCAAAAACATCAACTGTTTACTTGGCCACAGCAGTAAAACGCTCAAGCAGTCCGTGTTATTTAAATGTGGCTGCACAGGGCTAACTTTAGCTGCAAGATTACGGGACGGATTTGTCCACAACCACGGCCGGCCGATTTATGGGCCCGTTCCACCTCATTCATATATGCATCAGCTCCATAAGACAAATGTTTTCCACATATTCGGCTATTGTCAGCATCCATTACTATCAGCTTTGTCTCGCTCTAACTGATGCGTTTCACATAACGCTGAATAATACATGACCGCTCACAACCAGTTTTCAGTCAATTTGTTGGCTGCGGATTCTTTTATAAGGCCCTAATATTAATCAGTTGCGAGCCGCTTCTCACATGGAGAAATGAATTAGGAGCGATTCAATGAAAGCCAGTTTCTAGTTTTCTCTTGATTGAAAGTTACATTTCATTGACTAATTATATTGTTTTAGATAGCAAACAGTTCTATTTCAAGTACAACAAAAAAACAACACAATAGACTAATTCAAATAAATGAAGCCTCTATCCTCTACCACAAATAACTGTTTCATTTATTCAACACGTTTGATCTCTTCAATTAATAATAATTATGGTATTGACGAATTAGTTCCAAACATCACATCGTTCTAACATGCTATCAAAGAAAAGTAGTCATAGCTAGTTTTTATTTCCATTAGGTTGACTTATGTTGATAAAATATACGCAAAAGTGTCTGTTAGAGAGTGCTGTGATAAGAAATATAAATATAGCCTAAGTAAACAATTTCATAGATTTGCGAGATTTTAATAATATAGCTCTATAGCAATGTGGTGTAGAATAATTGCGTAACTCTTGAATAATTACTTCATAAATAAGTATAGGCCTCCCTGTAGCGGGATACTATATAGGTATGTTTTTAATTAGTGTAAAATAATTCGGAGATTCGTGCAGAATTATTGTTGAAAGTGTGTGTTTTTAGAGTGGCACTACGCTTATATGGCGATAATTAATGTAAGTTTTTAATACATTTCAAATCACTTTGTTTATTATGGGTTTTAAGTAAAATACATAAACAGGAAAAAATCTTAGTAAAGTATTTCCGAAATTTCAAAACCCAATACTTTCTTATAAACCTTTACGGACATTAAACATTGCAGCGAGTTTAATTATACTGAATTAAAATATTCTACATAATATGGAAGCTGTCAACAGTGAAAGGGTTTTTTTTAACAGATGAATCAAAATAATATCAGCTGTACAAATGTACTATTTGTTGACTCAGTTTTGAAATAGTTGTTAAATAGGCCTATGTAGATTGTGGTTAGTGAAAAATATATCGTATAGGGAAATTAAAATACGTACAATACCTACCTAAAATGTCTATAAAAATTAACGCATGTTACATTAAAGCCTTTAGTTAGTTATCAAGCCTTTTCATTTAAATTTTAATAAAGATATTTTTAACTGCTATTTTATTAAGATGTAAGAAATTTTGGATTTTTTAAACGCATTTTAAAGGTGTAAAATTTAAAGATAATAAATGAATAATAAAAACGTGTAAAAAATTATACACGTTAAAAGTTAAACACGTTAAATACTATTTACAAAAAGTAATATTGTAATAATAATAAACAATACAGTATCATAATGAATATTTTATATTACACATTTAATAGTATATAATTTGAATTATAATATTAGGATAACAAAATTAATTATTAATATTTGAAAATTAATAAAAGATAATTATATTTCTTGTGGTAAAACATTTGCAGAAAATTAAGGTTTTATTTATTATATATTTTATGGATGATTGTAAATTGATTTTTAAAATAATAAATTTTTTTAGAAAAACCCGTAAGATTTCCTTTCAAATATTATTATTTATTTCATATGACCTTACATTCACTTGTACCTAAAGAAAAGAATTTTGTACACCAATATTTTAAACGTTTTATTATCACTGTACGTAAAATCTTTGAAAATTTTCTTTTCAAAGTTGGGTAGAAAACTACTCAGTACTATATTAGAAACTGCGAGTTTCAAACACAGGACGGGGAAATGATTTGAATTATTTCCAATAAATTTAAACATTTTATGAAATACATATTTATTTTCGGGGCTTTAAATTAACTCTGTGAACAAAATATCTACATTATCTTTGAGATGTCAGATCATAAAGAAAAATCTTTTTAGATTATAAATTATTATAAAAACCCACTTAAAAACAACAATGTTTCTATAGTCACTATAGCAATTTATTTCAATTATCATTAATTTGCTAACATCGCTTGGCAAGTTTCTTGAACGGCGCTGATAATTTCTCCATTTGCTGCTAAATTTTTATTTTACTTATTAGATTTTGAATAAACTAGCACCTAGTCACGTAATTGTTAGAAATATAGTCCTGTCCGAATGCCACCGGTGGTCTGGGACTACACTATATTTTTAGTGCTTTGGACTGATGACCCTGGTTGACCTTGACATCTATCACCAGATGGCGTCACCTGTTTCACTGTCTTCTCGATATCTCGCACACATTTAAATCCATGATTGTAAAAGATAAGTTAACTATACACATAACTAATAAATTATAACATGTTGTCTAGCTTTACATATATTAGAGGAATCAATAGGCAATAAACGTTATATATTCTATGTAATATTGGTTGCTTAGATCTCACACCTACTTGTGTCGATTTTACACTTACAAAATCCTATAACTGTTATGGAGCAGATATTGATCTTTTAAATACAATATTATGAAATTATATACAGGAAAAATTATTTTTTATATTTGATATATTAAATCTGTTTTTACAGGGCTGAAAAAAATCAGAATAACATATCATTGTATCTTGAAACTAATAAATTCAATGATCAAAAATTTATTTTTATTTTCCTTATTTTTTTTAATAAAATACAGTTTTTTTCTATTTTATGGATCATAATCGTTTTGCAAATATTAATCAGATCTTCAGGTCTGTTTTATTTTTACAGTCTATATCCATTACAGCCTCTTTTGACAGAAATTGCAAAACCTATTTTAGTTCCTTGTACTTTAGTAAACGTTTCTCTGTAGTGAAGTACTTCCATTGTGTCGAAGGCTTCACGTGTTCTCAGGTTTCAGACAGTTGACAGCCTGATGATGCTATAAATAATAACGAAACGCTGAAACACCGAAAATAGAAAGAACCGTAAGAACCGAAAAGTATTAGTGCAGTAGGTGAACAAAAGAAGATGTGGAATTCAAAGAAGAATAGATAAATAGAATTTTAGCACCAGAACGTTGCAGACGATCATTAAGGTGAAGGAAAGGGAGAACGAGAAAACAAGTCCGGGACACCTAATACGCGAGTGTGGATGTAGCTAATTTGTTCACAGCCTGTACGATCAGTATTCAGCTGTTCCAACACAGCATTTCACAGGCAAACTGTGGGGAAATATAGCGCCCTATAAGGACAGAAATACTACTTTTTAAACATTATTATTATACATTTAGTATACGTTTAGTAAGAAACTCATAGAGGAAGTTTAGCCCCCGTTAAATATAAGAAAAATGTTAAATGCCTGAGCGTTCCTCTACTGACGTCACTTTTTCGGTTACACAAATTATAAAAAAGGAATATCCCCCATTCAAGACAGAAATTAATCTCTAGTTGTGAGTCTTAGTAATGCATACAACACCGTACCTAAGTGGACGCTACTGTTAGAAGAACTGGAGATAATACGCATGATATAATAAATAACGTGAAGACAAAAATCAAATTAGCTCAAATTGTATGGGCACTACTCAAAATTAAATATTATCTTAGAAAACTGTGTGCTGTGTCTCCTAACTCAGAATATATATCTCACAGATGCGCTGAAAATATGACAAAAAAACTTTTGATTAGAGAATTCCAATCAACGGCGAAGGTATCTAACATGACACTCTCTCTCTCTCTCTCTCTCTCTCTCTATATATATATATATATATATATATATATATATATATATATATATATATATATATATATATGTATGTATATATATATATATATATATATATATATATATTTGTAGCTTTGCAACACTGTTTTCTTGTATTCACTTATCACTTTCACTATATGTACTTAAACAAGAATCCTATTTGGTATTTATGCGAGTTAACTTTCAAAGATTGGTCGTATCTCCATCATCGGGCATCATTGTCCGGGGGTTGTAGTAGACTGCGAGCTGCGTGGATAAATACTTGTTTAAGTACATAGAGTGAAAGTAATATATATGGTGAAATAACACTTTCATGAGTTCAGAACTAGTCATAGAACTATAAGGTACTTGACAAGTTTTGATAATATTGATACGATCAATCAGCAAAAAGCTGCAATTTATAAAAAAAATAAAATACAAATTCTTGTTTATGAAAGTTATATGTGTATATATATGTATATATATATATATATATATATATATATATATATATATATAAGTATAAAACAAGAAAAAGAATTTCATCCATGGAAAACAATATATAAAAGTAATGGATTTGGGAGACGTTAAAAAAATTAGCTAGGGATTTAAGGTAATGAAGGAAAAATACATACGCATTGAAGGAACCTCAGAAGATATGAAACTAATGAGCAATGATAAAATATAGGGATGTGATCGGTATACGTATTGAGAGATAAACATGATAAACAATAGAAGAAAGCATCAGACAGTTAAGGAAACAATCAGAAAAGGTACGACATGAATTGTAGAAGTGAATCCTATTCTCTGATCAGAACATATCTTCCAACACGGAAAGGTTCAAGAGAATAAGTCTTCAAGTATCTGAAGCAAGACAGTTTTATGAACTTCAGATAAAAAAGGTAAGCTTCGTCATTGTGGATTACTGGCGGAAAAGAATTAGAATTTCTCCCCTAAAAAAGAATATGAAAAGAACAAACATTCGAAACTATTAAGGCAGATAAATTTATCATAGAACAATGTGCAAAAAGACGGCTAATATGGTGTTAGGACGTCCAGAGGATTCCATGGAAAATAGTAAACACCTCTATACAAAAGAAAGAGAGACAGCCTACCTTCTACATCCTTACACCAGGGTGTTCAGTAAGCTATATCAGAATTAAACCTTCAGTCCTGAGTTTGGAACGATGGCTTCTACTAGAGGGCATTGGCGAATGAAGGCAGACACATTAAACACGAACCCGTCTGTAAGAATAGAAATTGCTAAGTCGTCAAATGGTGTAAAAGAAAAAGTTCACAGCTTTTTTTAATATTCTAAAGATACCGGGCGTACCTAAGAAATAAAACATTTCATAATTTGACCGAGCCTTACCTGTTGCGTTTAAACAAAAATAAACCCGAAGGAAAAACTGTGTAGTTGAAGCGAAAAATGAAACCAAAGTAATTCAATAGGCTATGTATGAGCCTACAATTAATAATTTTACGTTGAAAAAATTGGCCAATATAAATTAATAATAGATATATTTGAAAATATATATTTTTCCGTCGTTCTTAGAACAATTTATGTTTTGAAATACCATTAGTACTACAAAAAAAGTGTTAGTGAATTAACAAGTTGTAATTTTTACAATGATGTATCTTTATTTGTGTCATAGGAATAACTTATTTACATATTTATATTTATTTTGATCCAGAAGTAAAAATAAGAGTATTTTATTTAATAGGCCTACTAGCAATAGCACTGAAAAAATCGTCTTCTGCCTCAGTAGGCCTACTAGCATTTAAGTAATAGGCTTCTATCTTAATAAGGGCCTACTAGCAGTAGCACTGAAAAACTAGTATTCTGCCTTAATTGGCCTACTAGCAATAGCATTTAAGAAATAGGCTGCTATCTTAATAGGTCTACTAGCAATAGCATTGAAAAAATTGGCTTCTCTCTTAATAGGCCAACTAGCAATAGCACTGAAAAGAAATCGTCTTCTATCTTAATAGGGCCTACTAGCAATATCATTGAAAAAATAGTCCTCTATCCTAATAGGCCCTATTAGCAATACTTAATAGGGTCTACTAGCAATAGCATTGATAAAATAGACTACTATCTTAATAGGACCGACTAGCAATAGCACTGAAAAGATAGTCTTCTATCTTAATGGCCCTATTAGCAATACCTAATAGGGTCTACTAGCAATAGCACTGGAAAAATAGTCCTCTATCCTAATAGGCCCTATTAGCAATACTTAATAGGGTCTACTAGCAATAGCATTGAGAAAATAGACTACTATCTTAATAGGGCCGACTAGCAATAGCACTGAAAAAATTAGGAATATATTACGAATAGTTTTTTCCAAACAATAAAACAACTGATTTATAATTTTTTCATAGGAATAGGTATCTTTAAACTATATTTCAATGGAACATTATTTAAATAAACAATGGCGTGTACACAAATTCGCCATCAGTATGTATAACAATCTCATTTTTAAATGGCAAATATTCTATTGAAACTTTAAAAGGTCATTTTATATTTTGAAAGACGTTTAATTTTTAACGCAAATCAAACTGAATTATATTACTTTGGCCTTCCTATTTCAGCCAAAACAAGACAGTAAATGTGTTATCCACAGAATGCGTGCTTTCCCTACACAAACCCGCTGGAGCCTACTCGTACATTAACCCCACACAAACTTTTCTTTCATTCAAACACGTAGGAACACAACAATAGCACGTATGCAAGCAAACTATTGTCGTTTGCCACTTTTAAATTATGTTATCTCATGTATAGAAATGTGTTTCCAATGGTGGTGGTCAATAGTAAATTTGACATCTTTCTATTTACTTTTGTAACTTAGTACCATATACCTTACTAGTACTACTTAGTGTAACAAAGTTACTAAGTAGTTATACGCTACTTAGTAAGACCCGCGCCGGTTCACTAACATGGATTAAAGTAGCTCTTAAATTTTAGTAAGTCAGAGTCTACGTTTTTGAAGATATTCTTTTACCAAAAATATTTATTTTCAACTCTGTAGTAGGTTATTATAGTGAAGCTTTAAACTAATTCTAAAATAGATTTCTTTATAACACTTTTATTTCTTAACGTTGCGATTTAATTTAATTAAAACAATCAATAGCCTATATCAAATGATTGGAAGATGATCGTTGCAACTTAAAATATGTGACACGCTTACAGTTCTGTAGTTACTTACATTTAAAAGGATCTTATTGTTATTGTTTCGTGTTGGGACTGAAACGACGGCAAATTTATTGTGTTATTTGCTATAAGCCTTCCAGATTTATGTTAAAAGTAAGACACCAATAACACACATGTCCATTAAGTACAAAATATTTCCCACTGTCGTTAGATACAATATTTCCACTGTCGTTTGATACAATATTTCCCACTGTCGTTTGATACAATATTTCCCACTGTCGTTTGATACAATATTTCCTACTGTCGTTTGATACAAATTTTCCCACTGTCGTTTGATACAATATTTCCCACTGTCGTTTGATACAATATTTTCCACTGTCGTTTGATACAATATTTTCCACTGTCGTTTGATACAATATTTCCCACTGTCGTTTGATACAATATTTCCGACTG
>JBAIZL010000002.1:62089228-62301728 GCA_036971475.1 Prosapia bicincta
TCAAATTGAGTATTCAATAGAAAATTGTTAAATTTATTCAAGTAAAATTCTTTCCTCGTCTAGTTTTTCGATTCAAATTAAAGTAGGACCATTAGGAAGTAAGGAAGTATTAAAATTACAAGCAATTATAATTTTAATAGGTTATGTTTCTTAAACGTTTTATTTTTAGCATAAAACTACATACACAAGTATATACATAAAAATAAACTTATCGTTGTCTTATATTCACAAGTGTTAACTTTATCATACATAATTTTGGATTTCAAGAAAATAGATGTATTGTGAAAGTAAAGACAATATAAACTACAATTCGGTAATAGATTCTTATTATAAAGAAAGTAATATAATTTTATAAGTAATATATATAATTTTAAAAAGTAGCTTGAATTAAATATATACTCCAAAATTGTCTTATAATTTTTAGTTATAGACAACAATATAAAACACTTATTTTACGATTTATAAGTCTTCAAGTTTGAATATATTCCCCTATCAAAGACATGAAACATGTTTAGTATCGAAAAACAACAAATTTATAAGTTAAAAAAGAAATTAAAAAATAGATCATTTGGCGAATAATACTGTGTTTTTAGTTAAATATAGATACTAGATTAGGTAATACTAGCCTATGTCGTTAGAAAAAACTTAATCATTATTTGCAGCTTCAGCAACTATAATCAACGCAACAAAAATGAGGGCATTCTATTAATTATTTCCTTTATGAATATTACCCTAACGCAGACGGGATATGACAAATAATATCTGATACATGTATAGTTACGATGTTTTTAAATATTGTGTTTCGATGAAATTGTATTAGAAAGTAATGCAATATGATTAACATTAGCAACGCAATACCCGTAGAAAACAACATAACATTTTTTTAAAACCTTAAATAGCATTCACAAAAGATCGACAACCAAATAAATTAGCCACTAATACAGTAGGTAAATTAGATAGGCACTGCCTTTCCTAAGAAATGATAATAGAAATAATCGCTTCCGTACACGATCTCGATTCAAACTCTAAGATGAAATCAGTCGATTTAAACACTAGTATATTGTAAATGACTTGAACTCTGAAACTAGAGAAAACAGTAGTAAACGTCGTTGGGGTTTCGACGTTTTTCGTTGAGTAGTAAATGGGTTTTCCAAGGTATTAATCTCCGGATCTTCATAACACTAAATTATCATCCTATGTACTAACTGAGCTGCAATTTTCATTCAATCTATTGAAAAGATTTATTTTATTCAATTCTTACTGGAATCGAACGTCGATAATCGTTTCAGTTGATACAAAATAAGAATACGTTATCTTTCGATCTGGGATAAGATCTTGGAAATGGCTCTGTCCTGCTATTTTTCTATAATAACTATGAGCGTTCTATTTTCATTGAGTCTGAATTCATTTTTACATTTACCTCTTACATTCACCTCATTGTCTTATATTCTACTCATCTACTTACACACAGTCGCTTCACCTCAGTCTCTTACATTCCCCTTAGTCTCTTATATTCACTCTAGTCCTTACATTGACCTTAGTATCTTACATCGATTCAGTCTCTTACGTCACCCTAATCTCTTACTTCGCCTGAGTCTTTTATATTTACTTCAGTTCTTACATTAACTTCAGTATATTATATTTACTTTGGACTCGTACATCCTTTTCAGTTTCTTATACTCACCTCAGTCCTTACATTTTTCACTGCATCTTATATTCATTTCAGTATCGTTTATCACATCAATCACTTATATCCTCTTCTGTTTCTTATATTCACCTAAGTCCTTATATTCCTCCAGTCTATTATATCACCTCTATCTCTTACATCCACTTCTGTTTTTTATATTCACCTAAGTCCTTATATTCCCCCAGACTCGTACGTTCACTTCAGTCTCTTATAACATCTCAACCTCTTACATTCGCTTCTGCATTCCTTAAAAGGAATTCTATAATAACAAAATTAAACACATTAATAAATTATGCAATAATAAATTATTAAACATTTCTGTTAAGAATAATAAATCAAATTGAATGAAAAACCATATAAGGTTTCTCGATAGTTAAAATATTACGAGGTAAAAACGCCATTTTATGTCAACAATAGAGTGCAGGTCTATGTTAAGACCGCAATGCTGATCATGCGAGCTATGATGGTTCTCAGATTTATAACTATAGGGGAATCAGCTAAAAAACTCATATATTTATCATCCCAATAAAACAGATCACATGGATGCAATTTTGAATAGGGATTCTGCCATGAACACCCTACCACCTCTCATACAAACACACTTTAAAGACTACAAGATATTTATATCCTTACCTACAATTCATTTATCACGTCTCTTACAGGCGACGCTATTTAATTTTTCCTTAAAACAGTCAGGTCCATACGTAAAATCGACAGTATTATGCTGGAAACCTGTAGAAACACGTCACAAATTAAACTATCTAAATTTGTTTAAAAATAATAATCACTTTAATAGAAGTTCATGTTTAGAAAATGTTTTTTGAAAAAGTCTGTCTTAAATGAGTCAATTTATTATTTATTTTAACAAGTATATATTTTATTTTAAATATTTGATGAGTTCAGCCTTATAATGAGTTCAACTGGAAGAAGAGTAGCTACTCAGAAGTCGTACATATTAATTTTTTTTAAATTGTCATTAACATTGCACATTATTTTTATAAGTTATATAGCATGTATAAACCATTAATTTATAAGTTATAATAAACAAAAAATAGTTTTTTCGAATTTTATTTCAGTTTGTAATATCTTGTGTATATCTAGTCTTCTTGTCTGTTTCCACTTATTTCTTGGAGTCAATTAGTATTTTTATGTGGGATTCGGTATGTATATTTTGATGCTTTTGATTGTTTTTTATATATCGTTACTGTTTTAAATTTTTATCTTCTTCTGATTCTCACTACATTAGTGGATTTATTGTATGAGTTTATTCTGAATAATTCTAAATATGTAAATTTGTATGTAGTTGAGTGTAGTGGTTTTCTATGACGTAATTTAAAAAGATTTTGACCCAGTTTTAGTATTGATAAGGGCGACAAATAAGTTCCATAAACGTTTATCTACTGTATTTTCCTTAATAAAACACTGAATACCTATTTAATAATAAAATATTTACCTTTCATAAAAACAGAAAAGGTGAGTGAATAGCTACTTGGAACTGGGGCATTGGAAACCATAACCTGTATTTAGGCTCAGAACTATTCGGACGAGAAAACTTAGATTAAGAGTAAATAATGATAATGCCAGAGTAAATACATTTACATTTAATATCAATATGCTACATGTAGTAATGCAGTATATTGAACATATATCAGTGTATTGTAACTATCAGTGTATTAAAACTAAATACGTATTGTATTACATAGTTTTATTAAATTTATAAATCGTCTTTATTGTGAACAATATATTACTAAATAGATTAGGCTACGTCCAATAATTTATGCGGTCATTATACGTGTGATAAAATAAGATGACTTATTAAAAACGAATTCCATTCTGTTCAAATCATCTTGCTTAGACCAAGAGTGATAAATTAACGTCAACAGCTTTATAAAATTCAGAAGGTGTTGTTTTTAATCTCCCTTTCTCCAGCCGACCTTTGCACTTTAAATCTTTTTGTTGAAACGATTTCTGCTTCAGACATAAAGCCTACCCTCACGAGTAGTAAGAGAAAACTTTTCGAGGCTATTTTTAAATCCCTTTTAGAAACCCGAATTTTATTTGATAAGCTTTACATAAAAAAACAGATTTTCTTCCATATACTACTGAACTACAGGTACATGTAAAAGTACACACACACACACACACACACACACACACACACACACACACACACACACACACACACACACACACACACACGCACGCACACTCACACGCACACACACACACACACACACACACACACACACACACACACACACACACACACACACACACACACATGAATAAAATTCCGATAAAATCATCAGAGTTACTTATTAAACTACAAACATATAGCATACATTTAAATTAAATATGACTTTGATTGCAATCACTGTTATACATTAAATTATACACATTTTGAGATATCCGCGTATCTTTCAAAAGAGTTCAAGCCAATAGTCAGATCGCGTAACCACAAATACCACGACCAACGTACTTCTTAAATCTTCAATCCAAACGGGTAATTACGCTCAACAAGGGATTTTACCTCATGGGATTAATCTCAGAAGTTAGCTGGTATCATCCTAATAAAACTCACTTTATCGGTCCTGTTCAGCTAAGTAGCTTTTGCGACATTTATGTTCCCAATCATATATCTTTAGCACTAAATGATAAAAACTTAAAAAATAAGCTAAAACTCTTTGTTAGAAAAAAAACGAATAAGTTAAAACACCTCAATGAACATTCGTAATGTAATTCGTACAATGAGGTCAAGCATGCGTCAAGAAGCTAAATTTGTGTATAAAAAATTCCAAGAGGTAATTGAATGTGTATGGTAAATTTTTTACAAGAAATAGTAAATTAACGTTTTTTAAATCACGTTTAGAAAAACTTTACTGTAGTTACCGAAAAGAGCAAAACATACAAAATATTATTGAAAATCTGCAGCTGTGACCTCGTCGAAATATTATGAATAGTGAATATGTCATTGTCTGCCTTTGTATTTTTGACATATTTTCATTTGTTTTAAAATTTAAGAACTTGTTTCTATTTAATTAGTTGTAAAACACATTTCACATTCATTTATTAACGTATACCATTCCATCTAATTGTTTCAGAATCATACTTTTTATAGCCTAATATAATCTATATTAAATCAAATACTTTAAATTCTCTCCAATTTGATTGAAAATTAATTTAAACAATACAAAATAATTATGTAATTAAAAATATGTAGCTAAGAAACTAAATTATAAAATTCTTAACTTTATTTCCATGGAAACGATTGTAAATATATTTCTTACATAACTAAAAAAAAACCACAAAATCTGAAGTTTTTATTGCAATAAATTCAAATTAAAAAATAATAGAAATTGTATTGAAATATTTTTGTGGCCTGGCTGACGACCCGCTCTGAGAATTGTTAACAATTCCTACAAATAGATTGTGTCTTGTAAATAAAAAAAAAACTAGTAGTAATGTCCTAGAAAAAAAAGGTAACAATTATTAACTCGAGTAGTACTGAAACAACCCTCTTGCCATGTAGGCGTGTATATGTAGGCATAAGTACGGCATCAGTCACGTCATAAACTGACCGAGTGACCAGCGAGTTAATGCTTATTAACCATGTTAATGCACATTAACTATGTGTGTTTGTGTGTTGTGACCTAGCAGTGTAAGTCGTCAGTCAGCTACCCTGCTAAATATTATGTATTAGAAGAGCAGAGTGTGCCATGTAAAGTTGGCACATAAGAGGGTCTGAATGATATCCATTATATACGCTCGGAAATACCTTATAGAGAACGGTATTGTTGCCTACCATGGAAATGAAATCATATTGTTGTCATGTATTCCATTAATTTAAAACTCAAAATTTATATATATTGGACTTTTAATAAAGCTTCAAAAATATGTTGTTAAAAATGTTCATCAATGTCTACTTGCATTTACGCTTTCGCTTTAACAATAAATATATACACGAAAATTGATTCCACTGGCCAATCAAATTTTAATGAACAATTTTCCTGTTTGAGTTATTGAATATGTAAACCTATTGTATATAAATACTGGCCCTTAACTTCTCTTGTCTTATAACAATCTTTCGTTACGTCATATACACATAGAACGAGTCTTCTCTTCACTATATAGCAGTGTTTCTTAACCTGGGGTATACGAACCCTGGGGTTTGCAATGAACTGCTGGGCAACTCGTGGAATGTAAATGTCTATTGGCGGATATGTAAATGGAATTATTGGAGCTCGGGTTTGAAGTGTAGTTGTTTTTAGAGGTACCCACCCCTTTTCGCCTGCCATACAGGTTACATGACAGAGATTTTCTGCAATGTTTGGCTTATTTATCTAGGATTTTTCGACAATCAATAAAGTCAATCTGAGCTTCCAGATAAGTTCAATGACGATTTTCAGAGTATCAAAGAAGATAGAAACTGTGATGAAAAAGATTGACTGTTGGAGGTCTTGTATTTTTCAGGGCTAGACAGACATATTAGAGAGGGAACAATTCTTCAAATGAGAATTAGTTGCAACTTTCTAGCGATGATAGTCAGTAAATATCTGATCACGTGAAGGGATTAAAATCATTATTTGTTTTAAATAATATCTTGATAAAATTATTCACTGGATTAAAAAATCTTTACTTTTATACAAATAACAAAACTAACGAACAATATGAATTGGAAAACATTTTTACATTCTGGACGTTTAAATCGTAATGCTAAAATGTAATCACAAATTTAGTGCTCATAATTGGAGCTAATTTATTTCGGGTATATTTTTACCTTAGATTTGATTAGACCGGAATCTAATTTAAGGGTAGAATTTATGATAATAATTTGGTAAGGGATACGAAACTGAAATAAGATTGAGAACAGCTATATTAGACAAAAAAAAAAAAAACATATTTGACTGAAGTATTTCGTGGGTTGTAATGTCTGTTAAGTATTGAACAATAAACCAATAACATACATTTTGACTGAAGTATTTCGTGAGTTGTAATTACTGGTAAGTATTGAACAATAAACCAAAAACATAAATTTGACTGAAGTATTTCGTGAGTTGTAATTACTGGTAAGTATTGAACAATAAACCAATAACATACATTTTACTGAAGTATTTCGTGAGTTGTAATTACTGGTAAGTATTGAACAATAAACCAATAACATACATTTTACTGAAGTATTTCGTGAGTTGTAATTACTGGTAAGTATTGAACAATAAACCAATAACATAAATTTGACTGAAGTATTTCGTGAGTTGTAATTACTGGTAAGTATTGAACAATAAACAAATAAAGAAAATTTGACTGAAGTATTTAGTGAGTTGTAATTACTGGTAAGTATTGAACAATAAAAAAATAACATAAATTTGAGTGAAGTATTTCGTGAGTAGTAATTACTGGTAAGTATTGAACAATAAACAAATAACGTAAATTTGACTGAAGTATTTCGTGAGTTGTAATTACTGGTAAGTATTCAACAATAAACAAATAACATAAATTTGACTGAAGTATTTCGTGAGTTGTAATTACTGGTAAGTATTCAACAATAAACAATAACATACATTTTACTGAAGTATTTCGTGAGTTGTAATTACTGGTAAGTATTGAACAATAAACCAATAACATACATTTGACTGAAGTATTTCGTGAGTTGTAATTACTGGTAAGTATTGAACAATAAACAAATAACGTAAATTTGACTGAAGTATTTCGTGAGTTGTAATTACTGGTAAGTATTCAACAATAAACAAATAACATACATTTGACTGAAGTATTTCGTGAGTTGTAATTACTGGTAAGTATTGAACAATAAACAAATAACGTAAATTTGACTGAAGTATTTCGTGAGTTGTAATTACTGGTAAGTATTGAACAATAAACAAATAACATAAATTTGACTGAAGTATTTCGTGAGTTGTAATTACTGGTAAGTATTGAACAATAAACAAATAACGTAAATTTGACTGAAGTATTTCGTGAGTTGTAATTACTGGTAAGTATTCAACAATAAACAAATAACATAAATTTGACTGAAGTATTTCGTGAGTTGTAATTACTGGTAAGTATTGAACAATAAACAAATAACATAAATTTGACTGAAGTATTTAGTGAGTTGTAATTACTGGTAAGTATTGAATAATAAACGAAGTGCATAAATTTGACTCAAGTATTTCGTGAATTGCAATCACTGTTACTATAGAATAATAAACAAAGCGCATAAGTATCCTTAAGCATAAATTCTTTACTAATACTTATATTTTATAAAAAATTATTTCCATGAGTTATTCGTAGTATCCTTGTTTCTTAAAACGTTTATTTTTATTCCTTTTTTAAATATGGGAAGTTTCTTGAAGTTAATACGTTAGTTCGAAGTATATTTATTTTCAATTTATCAAATACACTTGATTTGTTTAGGAACTGATCTAAGTAAAAATATTAGACAAATTGGAAAGTTTGGAAGTGTTTTATTTCGAGCATTGTGACTCTACGATTAGTTTATTATTATTTTTTTTTTAAATACACAACTCAACCTTTAGAAAAATTAAATAATATTCCATTCCTTAAATTTCAAGGTAGAATTCGTTCGAACATTAGACGCCAACGCAAGGTTACAAGGGCTGCGAATGTCATCGTCCGTGGATAATTAATCCCGCCGTTAGACAAACGTCCTGCTTTTATTTTGATGAATGTAAATCAATCGTGCACCTGAGTTATCTATTAATAAGAAATGAATGAACGTAACCTTCGGCCTGACGTTTTCACATCAATCAGTGTGGCAAAGTCGAACAGTGTTCTCGCGATTAATAACGTCCATGTCGCCCATCTTGGTCCAAATAGGGGCCTTACACTCCCCGGGACTCCGCTTCTAACAAACGACACGACCTGAGCTGATGACGTAACGTCGGGAGACTTGATTTAACTTCCGCGTCACATGGTGGCGTCTGTTTTAAAAATTTGTCAACGTCTAAACTGTTAATATACGTTGAGCGTAGGGGTTTGAGAATGTGTCTGATTGGAATGAAAGTTTTAGTCGGTTTGAGAAAGTGAAATGTAAGTAGCACGCAGAGGCTGATCCTACAGCACCCGCTATACCGTATCACAGCGCCTGTCTGGAATCTTGAAACAAGTTTATGTAAGTTAATAAGTACATTTTTTAAGCGACAAAATACAAAACGAGATATGTATAAATACAAATTTATTATTCTTACAAACTTTTATCCTTATTATTTGTTTAGATTCTCATGGAACCTTTTAGCCACATTTTACATTTAAACCATATTAACCTATTTATTAATAGATTTGATTTCATAGTTTTATTTATGTATTATTAAATTTCTTTGTAAATGAAATCAAAAAACGTTTAGTGATAGTAATTTTGTTTACAATATCATTGTCCATGTACAGAAAATTTACTTTTTAAAGTAATTAATTCATTAAAAAACAATATTGCTTACTTCCACATTTTTGTTAATTTGAATCACTTTATTCTAGATACAATGTTTAATATGCCCTATCTGATGCCAGAAGAAAGGTCTTCAAATTGAAATTCTAGGTGTCCCGAGGATCAGAAAAAGAAGAATGCTGTGGAGGGCAATCTCAATGACAGACGATGAGTTGTATTCTACCCTCCACAGAATACCCTACCCAATGGTCACTATGGATCCATTACAACTATCAAGTGTTATGGTCATACCGGAGAGAAAAGCAATGCTACAAGAGACACTTTACAACAGTCTCTCCCTTGTCCAGTACAACGCCAAATGATAAGAACCGTTGCCTAGAAAGTAGTATATTTTTACCTTTAAAAACATACACATCACACTACAAAAACCACATATGCTTTAAAAATAAGAAGCTTACACAAAATAAACAATGTGTAAGAATTTATAATAATAATAGCAGAGTACCCGTCCTTCGTACTTGGTTGACGAATATTTTCTATTGGTTTAATTTGTATTTGTATTTGGGTTAAATTTAATCTATTAAAATTAAATCCCAATAAGTATATCAAACTATAGTTTATAAATTTTACCGATTATATTCTTGAAAAACCAAGAGAAGCAAAAGCTTCTGATTGCAACATGACATTTTTAAAGGTTAACTAACATTGAAAGATGAATAACATTAAACATTTACTATCAACTCTTTAAATGTGTTTAAAAGTGACTTTCACAGGTGATTACAAACATGCTTTCAGCTGATTAAGCCAAGTAATATGGAGTATAGATAATTGAGTGTAAGGGAGATTTCAAAGCCAGTGGGGTGGTGACCTGTTGGAATTTCTAAATAAAAATAGGTGTTAACCAGAGACCCTAAGAATGCCCATGTACAATTTCAGCTCAATGGGTCCAGTACTTTTTATCATATTGAGTAAAACACACACACACACACACACATACACACACACACACACACACACACACACACACACACACACACACACACACATATCATTAGATTTTATATAATAGTATAGATAGTCTAATATAATATTAAAGATAATAATAACAGCAACAATCTCATTAATAAAACAGTAACTATACTATAAGAAATTAAAACAGAACGTTTGAGTATTATACGTATTATGGCGTAACGTCATCGTTTAGGCTTGCATAAAAACACTGGTACTGATTTGTTTTGTTTGTAACGATACTTTGTAAGAAATAAATACAGTAGTGAAAATAACGTTGTTAACAAAAGGTAACTAATTTTAAAATATTTATTTTTAACCTCGTTTGTACCGAAATTATCAACAGGCGCCGGTCGACAGGTTACCAAGGAAACCACACGGAACTGCGTGCTACCACTGGAGCTGCACTTCCAATCCAATGTGGTTTGGTAACAATTCCCACCATGATTCGATCTCTCACGACTACAGATCGGAGGTTATTAACATTATCCATGGGCACAACTGACCACAGATTTTTAAATATGTATTAGTGCATTGTGTTTTTCTTATTCAATAAGGACGTTATAGTTATTAAACCGATAAATTTAAAAGACAGTTATTTTAAAATCATAAAATGTTATTTATTACTAAAAATTTTCAAACCTTTTTAAATGCTTTTATTGTTATTTTATTTAAACGTTTACAACTTTCAAAATTGGAGAATAAGAAAATGTTGTCAGGAAACTGAATAACTATTTACAAAATTGTGTCTATGAATATTGTTTAATGTACCAATTTGTATTTCTTTGCATTTATTTTAATGTAATAGTGCATTACAGCATCCCATGTTTACAAAAAGGAAAATACTGTAGTATCGTGTACATATTTGTACTCATTTTTAGGGTCACATTGAAATTCCAAAGAAATGTATAATTGGTGATTGTGCAGTCGCAGTAGCTCAAATTATATATTATATTATATTACCCTTAATATATGAGTACCCCAGGTTGAGAATCACTGCCTTAGGCTTATTCCTCCAATTTTATTGTATCCTTTGGACCATCATCCAATACACAAGTAAGCAAACTTCAATCACCTTGAACCCTCCGGTGTACCATTATTATGGAGGTAAAGGCGAAGTAGACCCGCGCCGTCAACATCTGCATCATGTACATTAGCAGTAGTAGTGATTATATATAACGAATATGTTGCAGTTTCAAGTATAATTCAACATCTGATTAAGTAACTAGACTAAAGAAATTCGTTACTTCAGAGGGAGAATAATTTATGTCAGTAGTATCCATTGCCTTATGTAGTTCGCCCATTGAAATAGGGAAAAAATTATTTTTACATTTAAATATAGGTTTTGACATATCTGACCTGAAATTAAAATTGGACGGAGAGTGTTCTTATAATAAAAATATTTAGTAATAGCGATAGTTTTATGAAACTTTGAAAAAAAAATTTATATTTTTAAAGGTAATGATAATTATTATATAGATGCTAACAAATTGGCAAAATTGAATACATTTTTTAAGCTATAGTTAAATAATGTCATTCCTTAGATGAACACTCTTTATTTCAGGTGGGACTACGAATGGTTGAAAAATAACAGTTGGGAGATTAACAACAGTCATGGAACTGAATTACGTTCCTGGTCTTGTAAATACAATGCTCTTTAATTTTCAACAAAAAATTATTTTTTAGTGTAACAATTTTATAAACCTTCCTTTGTCAAACTATAAACAATTAATAAGGAATTATAGAAATGTAACACGAATATTAATATTTTATGCATTTAATAATATGAATTGAATTACATTAAAATGAATATATAATAAATGAGGCTAGGAGACAAATGAAAAGACATTTAAACAGTTTGTATAATTTAGTTATTGAATTAAAATATTTTTAAAAAAATATTCTATCAATTATCAACGTCCTTGTTTTGAAACAGTGATAAATCCAGAAAAGAAGACATAGAAAATAACGGTTATTTTAAAGAGTGTTTTAGGAATAAAGAATCAGTTTTGTGGATTTGAAGGAGAAATTAAGAGCTTTTGGAGGCTAAGAGTAAAAGGCGTTGTGACAAGAACTGAACTTTGTGTAAATGTAGTTCATGAACAGATGTAACTAGAAACAATGATAGTAATGACAACGGTAATAAACGTTGTAAAATTGAAATTAAAAATTTCACTGAATAGAAACAATTAGAGTTGGTTCCATGTAATTTTAAACTTGAGAAATTATTTTAATTTATTGAAAATGTTAAGTAAACAATATTATGTGCATTACGATGATAATACGCTGAACCACAGCGTACAGTCTCACACGAAATGGAAATAAATTCCATTTAATTGTAAGGCTAAAAGTAAACATGAGTAAACAAAATTGTTTTATCTATCTATTTTTTAACACTTACTTGTCATGCATCCCAATTTAACGAGACTCTAGCAAAATACATAGGTGAGGTTTGACCTAACAATCCATCCTGAGTTTACCATGTGTGGTCGTCAAAGAGTTGGCGTAGTCACCCATCAAACACGACCCGTCATAAAATATTTACAATTACTAACACGTTAGGACAGGTGCATGCATGCCGGTAGCATATTGCGCAGCTCTAATAGCGTCCAGTTTCGTGAATATGAGATCTATGGAACGTTTATGTGTCTTTGATTTATAAATAATAGCATTAAACATTCACAGAGAATCATTAAAAAGCAGAATGAGTGTACAGCCTCGTACGATATTTATGGCACCAAATATTGTAGGTGACCACCAACGTAGAAAAACTGCATAATTTCCTTCAGGGTAGGTGAAAGAAAAGATATAATAATATGTAATTCAATTTTTATAAAAGTTTAACATGCTTAGATGAAATTAGTTGATATTGACTTGAGTAACATCAATTGTGTTTCAAAATATTTGAATTCTCTCTAAATACATTTACAAATGCTCTTATTTCGTTAAAAAAATTGTTACTATTCATAATATAAGTTAAAATTAAAAATCAAACATATTACATCGATTTTTAAATAAATTCATATCAATACTATAACGTATACGTTGTAAATTATACATAAATAAGAGAATATTTTTCAGTGTTTTGCTCCCTTAGACCCTACCTAAGGTCATCCGTGTTTCAATATATATATATAGATTTCTAACCTGAGTCCTTTTTAAATAAAAATATTTTATTCCATTAGAAATGTTTTAGACTCATACAAAGACATATATAAAAAATCTCTTGAAATTCTACGTTTTTTACTTATGATGTAATTTCCGTCATGAGCTTTATGTTTGTAGGAATAACTTTATATATATATATATATATATATATATATATATATATTTTATTTTTTAAACAAAATAGTAATACAGACCAAAGGTTTTCCCTCTGCAGTTACGTCATTATGAAAACTACAGCCTGATTGGTTCTCAGCGAAAAAATTAATAACAGTTTTATTTATAATACTTGTATTTCTCGTTTCTTTTGACTTTATAAACATATCAAAAAACTAAATCTACAGCTATTATAGTCCCCATCTCCTCTCTCTCTCTCTCTCTCTCTCTCTTTCTCTCTCTCTCTCTCTCTCTCTCTCTCTTTATCTATCTATCTATATATCTCTCCATCTCTTTTTCTCTCTCTCTCCCTCATATATATATATATATATATATGAGGGGGATGTGGTATGTGTGTATGTATCTCTATGGTGTTTCATAAAGCACACAACATAAAAAAATTCACACACTCACACAATATATATATATATATATATATTTAAGATCAAATAATACACACAAATACAGGAACATTTAATTTATTGAACAATAAACTCAAAGCTTTTCGTTGGTTTACATTACCAACATCTTCAGGAGTTACAATAGTAAGAATGATAAAAAAAAGCTTTTTTAGTAAGCTTTTTTTTATCATTCTTACTATTGTAACTCCTGAAGATGTTGGTAATGTAAACCAACGAAAAGCTTTGAGTTTATTGTTCAATAAATTAAATATTCCTGTATTTGTGTGTATTATTTGATCTTAAAAATATTCTAACAGGAAAACACATTTGATATTCTATATATATATATATATATATATATATATATATATATATATATATATAAAGAACATAAGTCAAAATACAAATACAAGAATTATAATTGAATTTAAAATTCAAAGCTTTTTGTTGGCTAACAGTACCAGCATCATGAGGAATATTAAACAATTCAATTGTTTAATATTCCTGATGATGTTGGTACTGTTAGCCAACGAAAAGCTTTAAATCGTAAATTCAAATATAATTCTTGTATTTGTATTTTGACTTATGTTCTTTATTAATACACAAGAATACATATTGCGATATATATATATATATATATATATATATATATATATATATATATATATATATATATATATATATACACACATATATTGTCATAGTTCTTCTTTTATGTTTAATTCAATGTCAATATTTATTTATTGAATAAATATTTCGATATTTTTTGTGACAAGATACAAACGTTCTTAAATACCGTCAATAATATTCAGTGGAAAAATACGACTGTATTATATTTTTAATATTTTCTACACAAAAGTACCATAATATATATTGACAGAATAATATTAAAATTCTGATTGTTTAGGAATTAGACTAAATTAGTAATAAAATTAAACAAATTCCAGAAAGAGAAATTATCTCCAAGTATTTATTCCAAAAACCTACTCCGTATACCAGCTCAGTCTTCTTATACACAGTTTCATTGTAGTAAGAGTAAAGCGTGAACCATTCTGTGATATATACGTCTCCACACGCTGTACCATTGTTATGTCGCTTCCAAGTTTACGACTTTATGCTGACACTGTTTCTAACCCCAAGAAACAAAGTCCATTCAATTACCGATACCAATTATTATTTCTGCAAAGAATATAATGGCTAATTAGGAAGCCAACACTGAAGACGTTAACACCAAACTTGGCGTACATTACTGAAGTTTCTACGTTTTGTTACATTTGAATGCAAATGTCATTGTATATATCACGACCTGGTTGAGAATGTACTTGTTAGGCGCGCATTTGTTCGTGTAATATCCAAGCGTAGAAGATTCCCTCTTATTGAAGTCGTTGCTTTCATATTCTGTTCTAAGTCTAACATCTCTTAAACATTAAAAAAATTCAAATACAAAATTTTCCAAATTCTTAAATACAGAGGTTTATGTATTTTTCAAATTTTTCTCTACTTTATCCAATGCCAGATCTTGGTATCTCTACCATTCTGCGCCTAGCCTCCCAGTAGAGACAACGCTGACTTCGCTCTTCCACGTCTTGCAGTGCTGTGCAGCTCTGAAAATCTGGACCATCCATCTTGTGATGGTTACATAGAGAGCATTTATCCGGAGCTGTTTTATATAAGATGCCTTGCAGATAGCCATGGCCCCGTGAGAATTCTGAATTTAGCAACAACTTCCACTCTTGGTAGAATACCATTCATAAATTCTTCTATAGAAAATATAGATTTAAAAAAATATATAATTTTTATAAAACGTTTATTTTTTAAATTCATTTGCTGAAAATTATTTAAATTAAGAGTATTACATCTTTAACTGTTTTTACTATTTATTTATAGAATTTCTTCCATCACGGATATATATCAGCGGTAGGTCGTCACCGGATATTACGATATTTTGCAATATTAACTACACATCATCATCAGAACTAGAATATCAAGTCGGTGTCGTTCACTGGAACAAGCTGACATCTCAACCACCCTAAAAAATAAAGCTGCTAGGAACCGACTTAGAATAAAATGAAAATTTTGAAACAAAATAATTATTCTTTCCTAATCGGGAGCCGCTTTCCCGATTGTTCTCATTTCTGATAATTTTCCGTCATATTAAATTTCGAGTATTTTCAAAATCACCTTGAAACGATTGGTTGTCTTTAGCACTTGGTTTTCATGACGAGTATTAAATAAGTCAATTTTCTTCTTTTTTGGTCGGTGAAGACTTCCTAATTCCACGTGAATACATTAAAAATAAATCTCTTAAAATAACATTTCTGGTGGTACCTTTTTATGGAAGTTTTGTCAGTATTTTATTTTTTTTTCACAAAACATTCACATTAAGAGTGGTTGTACTTGTTATGAAATACTCGCTTAAGGTTCTCCCTAGCTAGCTTTGCCATACCGTATCCTACTAGCTTTGTGATACCGTATCCTACTAGCTTTGCCATACCGTATCCTACTAGCTTTGTCATACCGTATCCTACTAGCTTTGCCATAGCGTATCCTACTAGCTTTGACATAGCGTATCCTACTAGCTTTGCCATACCGTATCCTACTAGCTTTGCCATACCGTATCCTACTAGCTTTGTCATACCGTATCCTACTATCTTTGCCATACCGTATCCTACTAGCTTTGCCATACCGTATCCTACTAGCTTTGCCATACCGTATCCTACTAGCTTTGGCATGCCGTATCCTACTAGCTTTGCCATACCGAATCCTACTAGCTTTGCCATACCGTATCCTACTAGCTTTGCCATACCGTATTCTAGTAGCTTTGTCATACCGTATCCTACTAGCTTTGCATTACGTGGTATCGATTTAATGTTGTATTTGGCCATACTTTCCAGATGTTATTCCACATTTCTAGTATTCAATTGTTTAATTTTATCTTCCCATAGAAAAGCTTTTACTGTTTTGCTAGTATAATAGCATAATTTTAATAATGTATAGTACTATATTTGGATTTTCTTTCAAATAAAGCCTCTCCTTTTGTTCAGACATATAGACATTTACTGTAATATATAAACTACTTTAATCGTTAAGTAAAGACTCTTTTTCTTTATAATCAAAAGTTCTGCAGATGTAATTTTGTTAAGGCTAGAATGTATTTTGTATGTTTATATAACACCTCCTTTCCACCATGTCCTTGAAGAAATGTCGAACCAAATATTTCATCTAGCTGACGGGTCCTTATCGGCTTCCAGCTAAATAATCAATAAAGAACAGGTGGTAGTTCACCGGGTACCACTCCGGACCATAGGGTAAGTAGGTGATGATTTTCTTAAACTGTTTCAGGCGAGAGATGGCTAGACGGTTGACGTGTGGATGACATTTGTCATGGAAATACTTATGGCCTCGTTAAACATTTCTCTTCTGCCTTTCTGAGTTGCACTACTGAGTGTTTCACAGCGCCTGTCAGCTTTTACTTTGCTTCCACCAGGCGTAACGTCGACCAACGAATTACTTTTTGATCAACAAAACTCAGTTGACATGAACTTACTGTGTTAAAAAAAGGCACCACACACGGATTGTTTAAAACTTTGGGTGCACATATTCTTATGAATACAGTTCAACTCTAAAGTGAAAAAGCCATCGATAGAAAAAAAAAGAATGCGTTGACGTAAACCCATTGCTGGAGTAGAAAGAATACTTTGTCGTAAACTTATTTGTAGCGAATTCTATAAAGAATGCGTTGACTTAAACCCTTTGCTAGAGTAGAAAGAATGATATGACTTACAACCATCTTTGGAGTAGGCTATAAAGAATGTGTTGTAAGCCAATTGCTAGAGTAGAAAGAATACGGTGACATTAACCCATCTTTAGGGTACCCTATAAAGAATGCAGGGGAAAACCCCATGAATGCGTTAAGGTAAACCCATTGCTACAATAGAGAGACATATGTGTCAAAGTCAATCATTGAAGAGTAGAGATCCTTTGTTAAAGTAAATCATTGCTATAGTAGAAATTCATATGTTAAAATAAACTCCTAACTGACCGTTGATGAATGGAAATGACAAAATGCGTTGGCTGCTAAATTGTTAATATTTATGGCTCGCCTTCTATAATCAATGACTGTATGTGTTACATAAATTAGTGTTACATTATTTAAGTATTAGTACAATCTTTGTTTACAAATCAAGATCTAGCCCATAACAATAGACTCAAAAGACAATACACAATGCTATATGGTATTGTTCCCCATGTAAGAAATGAATTAATATTACTTTTTCTAGGTTTATCAGCTATTATGTGCTCTTGTATATTGTGTCATATGGCCGAAATAACATGATCAGCCTTTGCTACGATTGTCTGCATGACTTGCCCCACAAATTCCGCTCATCTGCTCGAATAACCTGTTTTTATTTCATTTAGATTACACACACAGGCCTAATTGTATTGTTTAATCTCTATTTCAAAATCTGTAAATAAAAGCGCATAAAGTTATATTTAATTGTTTAAAGATATACAATATGTAAATATATTCAAGAGTAATTGCGGGCGGAGGGGTTCGCTTTCAACGCAGTACTAACTAACCAAATATTTTATAATCTCATACATTAATGGACTATGACTAATTCTTAAGGACTAGTAAAAAGTCGTTTGTGTGTTGTCCATAACATTAATTGGTTCCATGACACTATACTCAAGTATACATTAGGAAGACATAATAATAACATAAGAACAATTGTTCTTCAGGATTCTGAATAGGAATAAAACACTAATAATTATATACTTTTCTTGCTATAGTAATTGGTACATTTTCGTGGTGGTACAAATGTATCTGTTAATACATTTTTCCAAATATATAAAGGGAGTTAAAGTCAACAGTAATATACTTTAGGGAAACACATCAAAGTAAACAGTCAGTATAGAAAATATTTAGAAGAAAATAGTTATAAATAATTATTTATATGCATAGTAATATAATTTTATTAAAGGTTTATTTTATCTTTATTGACTAAGTGATCATGATAGAATCAATCAAATAAATAGAATTTCAGTTATGCATTTATAGGAATAGAACCTTTTATTGTTAAAAAAATAAATTTTATTTCCCATAGTCTGAAATTGAAATATTTATACCTTAATAGTTGAATCTACGTACAGCAAAACTGCCATTTTATCATCATAATTACAGCATAAAACACCAGGTCTCTTGAACATCATCATTAGATTTTCTTCAACACTAGTGACTTAAACCAGTAAGTTTTAATTTTCTGAAACTACATAAAAAAACTCATCTGACGCTCTTTATGCATTGCTCAATGCTGCGAGTCACGGACGAGACAAATAAGTGTTTAATCAAGAACTTCAAGATGTACAACCAACATTTGCAAGCTTTAAAATAAACAACTGTCAACAACGAGAACAGGTGCCGACATCAAGTAATAATTTAAACTTTTTACGGTGTATTTTTAAAAGTATTAGATTTATTAAATTACATGAAACAACTGAATATTTGAAATAACAATAAACTAAAATAACTAAAGGAAGTCATATAAAGCCTCTCGAGAGAGAATTTTTTTAATTTTTTAAAAGCTACGTCTACTGTCTGCAATTGTGTTAAGTACAATAAGTATTTGTAATAAAATGTACCTCCTATTAGTTTAGCCAACAACATGATAAGCATTTTTATATTATGATTTAAATAACAATGGCGATTTCAAATGCTAAGAAATAAAAATCTTTTAAAACCAAAGCCTTAATCTAGCTTGAGTAACGTTTTTTACTATTTCCTTTCCTCTAGTAACAAAATATGGTCAATATGATAAAAGACATATTAGACTTAAAAAATCTAATCAAATGTTTTCCTTCTACTATTTTTATGTATCGTTTTCTCGGATAAAATATGACACATAATTGTACAATAAAAAAAACGAAATGAAAATTCTATTTTGAGAAGTATCTCGATAACTATGACATTTTTCCATAAAAAAGATTTAAAATGATAACATTTTAATGGAATTTAAAATAGTTGAAAATAGTTATTACTTATAGATTTTCCTAATTTTTAAAAAAATAAATATTATATTATTTACCTCATCTGCTAAGGTTAATATTAAATAGAAAACAGTGAGGTTATTTTTATCTTTTACTTGTATGGCACAGAATTATTTCCTGTTACAATTGTGTTTTATTGTCTAAGAATTGAAAGGAAGAATTTTATATATTGTTAATATAGCACGTTATGTTTATTTCCTCTTCTTAATTCAAATGGTTATTTTATTGTAAGTCAAATTTATTGACTACTTACTACATTGATGTTATAATATTTCATTAAAAATTCAAACAATAATATTTTAAAAAATACTGGTTTTATTTTTTACTAATTTTAATTATATTTGTAAATTTATTTGAGTTTGTATCCGCCTAAATATTCTATTCCAATAGTATTTTACTACACAAACATTGCTTGGATAAAATATAATTTGTAAACTATTTGTAAAATAAAAAGAAACAAAAATAAATTATTTTAAAAAGTAATAATAAATGTTAAGGGTATTTAAAAATAGATTTTAAAAAATTGTCATTTAACCATTTCCTTACTTATACATCTACATACTATATTACAAAAGTAAATAAGAGCCCAACTAGCTTACTAATTAATAATTAACTTCTAACTACGAACCTTAACTAGCTAACACATATTATTACGTATTACTAACTTACGAGCTACTAAGTAATAAGTAACTACTAACTTACAAATTACTAACTAACTACGAACCAATTTACTAGATAACTAATCGACTACTAACTACGAAATTATTAACTAACTAACCAATACATGTTATTACGTACTACTGGCTTACAAACTACTAACTAATAACTTACTAATTACTAAGTAACTAACAACAAAAACCAATTAACTAATTAACTAGCTAATACATATTATTACGTACTACTAACTTACGAACAACTATCTGATAACTAACTACTAACTTACTATTTAATAACTAACTAACTAATACATATTATTACGTACTACTAACTAACGAACTACTAAATGATAACTAACTACTAACCTACGAATTACTAACTAACTAACTAATACATAATATTACGTACTACTAACTTACGAACAACTATTTGATAACTAACTACTAACTTACTAATTACTAACTAACTAACTAATACATATTATTAGGTGCTACTAACTTACGAACTACTAAATGATAACTAACTACTAACTTACTAATTACTAACTAACTAGCTAATACATATTATTACGTACTACTAACTTACGAACTACTAAATGATACCTAACTACTAACTTACTAATTACTAACTAACTAAATAATTAATACATATTATTACGTGCTACTAACTTACGAACTACTAAATGATAACTAACTACTAACTTACTAATTACTAACTAACTAGCTAATACATATTATTACGTACTGCTAACTTACGAAATACTAAATAATAACTAATTACTAACTTACTAATAACTAACTAACTAGCTAATACATATTATTACGAGCTACTAACTTACGGACTACTAACTAATAACTAACTAAAAACTTACTAATTAATAACTAACTAACTACGAACTAACTGAAAAACTAACTAGCTAATACATGTTATTACGTATTACTAACTTACGAGCTACTAACTAATAAGTAACTACTAACTTACCAATTACTAACTAACTACGAACCAATTGACTAGATAACTAATCGACTACTAACTACAAAATTATTAACTAACTAACCAATACATGTTATTACGTACTACTAGCTTACAAACTACTAACAATTAACTTACTAATTACTAACTAACAACAAAAACCAATTAAATAATTAACTAATTAACTAGCTAAAACATATAATTACGTACTACTAACTTACGATCAACTATCTGATAACTAACTACTAACTTACTAATTACTAACTAACTAACTAATACATATAATTACGTACTACTAACTTACGAACTACTAAATGATAACTAACTACTAACTTACTAATTACTAACTAACTAGCTAATACATATTATTACGTACTACTAACTTACGAACTACTAAATGATACCTAACTATTAACTTACTAATTACTAACTAACTAGCTAATACATATTATTACGTACTACTAACATGCGAGGTACTAAATGATAACTAACTACTAACTTACTAATTACTAACTAACTAGCTAATACATATTATTACGTACTACTAACTTACGAACTACTAAATGATACCTAACTACTAACTTACTAATTACTAACTAACTAGCTAATACATATTATTACGTACTACTAACTTACGAACTACTAAATGATACCTAACTACTAACTTACTAATTACTAACTAACTATCTAATACATATTATTACGTACTACTAACTTACGAACTACTAAATGATACCTAACTACTAACTTACTAATTACTAACTAACTAGCTAATACATATTATTACGTACTACTAACTTACGAACTACTAAATGATACCTAACTACTAACTTACTAATTACTAACTAACTAGCTAATACATATTATTACGTACTACTAACTTACGAACTACTAAATGATACCTAACTACTAACTTACTAATTACTAACTAACTAGCTAATACATATTATTACGTACTACTAACTTACGAAGTACTAAATGATAACTAACTACTAACTTACTAATTACTAACTAACTAGCTAATACATATTATTACGTACTACAAACATACGAACTAATAAATGATAACTAACTACTAACTTACTAATTACTAACTAACTAACTACGAAATAACTGAAAAACTAACTATCTAATACATATTATTACATACTACAAACTTACCAACAACTATCTGATAACTAACTACTAACTTACTAATTACTAACTAACTAACTACGAAATAACTGAAAAACTAACTATCTAATACATATTATTACATACTACAAACTTACCAACAACTATCTGATAACTAACTACTAACTTACTAATTACTAACTAACTAATACATATTATTACGTACTTCTAACGTACGAACTACTAAATTATAACTAACTACTAACTTACTAATTACTATCTAACTAACTACGAACTAACGGAAAAACTAACTAGCTAATACATATTATCACGTTCTACTAACTTACGAACTACTAACTAATAAGTAACTACTAACTTACTAATTACTAACTAACAACAAAAACCAATTAAATAATTAACTAATTAACTAGCTAAAACATATAATTACGTACTACTAACTTACGATCAACTATCTGATAACTAACTACTAACTTACTAATTACTAACTAACTAACTAATACATATAATTACGTACTACTAACTTACGAACTACTAAATGATAACTAACTACTAACTTACTAATTACTAACTAACTAGCTAATACATATTATTACGTACTACTAACTTACGAACTACTAAATGATACCTAACTACTAACTTACTAATTACTAACTAACTAGCTAATACATATTATCACGTTCTACTAACTTACGAACTACTAACTAATAAGTAACTACTAACTTACTAATTACTAACTAACAACAAAAACCAATTAAATAATTAACTAATTAACTAGCTAAAACATATAATTACGTACTACTAACTTACGATCAACTATCTGATAACTAACTACTAACTTACTAATTACTAACTAACTAACTAATACATATAATTACGTACTACTAACTTACGAACTACTAAATGATAACTAACTACTAACTTACTAATTACTAACTAACTAGCTAATACATATTATTACGTACTACTAACTTACGAACTACTAAATGATACCTAACTACTAACTTACTAATTACTAACTAACTAGCTAATACATATTATTACGTACTACTAACATGCGAGGTACTAAATGATAACTAACTACTAACTTACTAATTACTAACTAACTAGCTAATACATATTATTACGTACTACTAACTTACGAACTACTAAATGATACCTAACTACTAACTTACTAATTACGAACTAACTAGCTAATACATATTATTACGTACTACTAACTTACGAACTACTAAATGATAACTAACTACTAACTTACTAATTACTAACTAACTAATACATATTATTACGTACTACTAACGTACGAACTACTAAATTATAACTAACTACTAACTTACTAATTACTAACTAACTAACTACGAACTAACGGAAAAACTAACTAGCTAATACATATTATCACGTACTACTAACTTACGAACTACTAACTAATAAGTAACTACTAACTTACTAATTACTAACTAACTAACTACGAAATAACTGAAAAACTAACTAAGTAATACATATTATTACGTACTACTAACTTACGAACTGCTAACTTACTAATTACTAACCAACTAACTACGAACTAACTGAAAAAAACTAACTAATTAATACATATTATTATGTGCTACTAACCTACGAACTACTAAATGATAACTAACTACTAACTTACTAATTACTAACTAACTAATACATATTATTACGTGCTACTAACTTACGAACTACTAACTAATAAATGACTACCAACTCACTAATAACTAACTAATAACGAATAAACTAACTAACTAACCAACTAATACGTGTTATTACATACTACTAACTTTCGAACTACTAAATGATGACTAACTACTAACTTACTAATTACTAACTAACTAACTAACTAACTAATACATATTATTACGTGCTATTAACTTACGAACTACTAACTAATAAATGACTATCAACTTACTAATTACTAACTAACTAACTAATACATATTATTACGTGCTACTAACTTACGAACTACTAACTAATAATTGACTACCAACTTACTAATTACTAACTAACTACGAACTAACTAACGAACGAACTAACTAATAATTACGAAGCAATTAACTAACTACTAACTATTGCAAGTATTAAGAACTACTAACTAACTACAGCTTATTTGTCATTACAAATTTACTAACTAATTTAAGGCTATTTACAAACTCGATGTTGCACCAATTTATTATTAATTATAATATTATTATTTTAATAATATGTTTTCTCATACTCAATACTTGTTCTTTATTTACAAATAATTAATTCTTTTTGTAAATTTTTAGAGCTCCCATCAGCCAAAATTCTCCAGTATGTAAAAAGTTATGCCCTTTCATTAATTTAAATGTATATTTTTTTTGGGTAAATAATCCAAAATGAATAATGTAAACTAAAATAAAATTGTAGATGATACGTACAGAGCACTAGTCCTGGTGACGCACTTTCTGCAATGACGAACTGTCTCCTTGCAACAGTAAATAGACAGAGCAGAGTAAAGCAAGACCGCGACTCCGGTAAAGGGTAAGATATGGCTACAGGTCACAGTTTGACATCTCCATTTTTTATTTAGCGACCATCTACTTTGATACTGATACCCGATGACATTTAGCGTCGATTTATACTGCATATTAAATTGCTTTCCTATAGTTGTGTACTTTCTGCGTACAATATTTGCGGAGAATATCCGATTTCATGACGATGGTGTATGGGTGGTACTAGTGCATTCTCTGAGCGCATGTCAGATCGGCTTTTGTCAGATGAGACGTTGTACGCATGCTCGCAGGACATTGTCCTTTCTGCAGCATCAATCACGATTTATTATCTATACTTCATAATCGTCTTTGATAGGGAAATTATGACTTTGCAAAAATGGAAATGAGGGGTAACATTTGGCTTCTTTGCTTCGTAAAAGTCTATCTCAATCAACAACATTCAGAACGTTCCCAAGATTTCCATATACATTTTTTTCTTACTTATTTTTTAATGAAGTTTCCAAATGTTAGGCTGGGTTTCAATAATTATTCAACAAAAAGAGAATTTTTAAATATTAGAAGCAGTGTTTTATATTGTATGAAAAATTTTATTTCAAACTATGTGATAAATACCACAAATAATTACCTATTTAAAAACATGTTGTACATATATAGAAAAAAAGAAGTACCAATATAATTTTATAAATGTAATAAATAACTATCTTTTTTTTCTGAATAAATATTGATGATATATTTATCAAAATTATAGCAAAATTAAAAAATAACCTTTGCCTCCTCGATTCAAAAATAACACACACACACACACACACACACACACACACACACACACACACACACACACACACACAAACACACACACAAACATAAACACACACATACACAAACACAAACACACACATACACACACGCCACAAACACACACACACACACACACACACACACACAAACACACACACACACACACAAACACACACACACACACGCGCGCGCACACACACACACACACACACACACACACACACACACACACACACACACACATACACATACACACACACACATTATATATATATGTGTATGTGTGTGTGTATAAAATTTTTATAAGCCAAATTTATATACGTATATTCCGTAATTACTGAAAATTACAATTTGAGTATGTTTAAAACCTTTTTTGACACAATATATTAATACAGGAAACTAATATTACATGAAACTAGAAATTTATCAATTTTCTCTGATTTATGAAAATCAGAGATAATTTTTTACTATTCTAATATATTGTTTTACATAGTAATAATATTATACTGTATATTATAATAATTAGTTATTGTTTTTTTTATTTCATTATAATTCACAGAAATATGTACACTACTTTATATGGAATATATTGGAAATATTTAGCATGCACATAGTAAATAATTGAGGCTACTAGACTCACACAAATTGCTTAGTTATAAACACTACAATAACAATATTGATGTATAAACTATGTTAAAAGTAATTTTTAAAGCAAAACTATTACAATATTACCAATTAAAGCAATAATATATTTGTCAATTTTGAGTTAGAATAAACGCCCAAATGTTATCTTACCACTAAATGTAAGGACAACCGTATTGATATTACCTAGTGAAATACTTTGTTTCCCCTGTGACGTCAACACTCACCGGATTTCAGGTAATTCACTTCCAAAACACGATCCAATCATACACGTATACAAGTTAGCTGACATGTATATATAATAATGGTTGATGTGACGCGTCACTTTGGTTGATACCGTTGTAACAAGTAATTAGTAAAAAGGGTGAAATGATAAAGGCGTATGTTGGGAGGGTGCATCGGGTACAAGCAAGCTGAAGTCTTAGGAAATACGAATCCTTGAAATATCGATTGTTGCAACCAATGCTTCTGGGTACGATATAAGGAAGACGTTCACCAATTGCAAACAAATCTACTTGGTAAGGAAACACATTTTGGTAACAATGGACATCCAGCCGATTCTTTCGACTCATGTTAAACACCCCTAGCCACCGTAAAACATTTTGTTTTAAAAATATTCAAATAGTACAAATAAACATAATATTTTAAAAATAGCTTATTTCTTAATTAACTTAACATAATGTCAGGGTGTGTTTTATTTTATTACTTGTGCTTAAATCATTCGTTTTGTATCAATGTTAAAAATAGTGTTTCTGAAACATTGTTCGAAGTGTTTAGTGTCCAATAAGATCTATTCCCCAAACAACCGATAATTCAATTACATACAAAATACTCATAGGCGTATAGTGAAACAGATCAAGATACGAAGTTGTTTCATCTGTTGCAGACAAGTCTCTGATACACCATTGTCATTGTCAATAGTCGATAATGGTAAAACTTGACAATGACTCATACTTTCGATACTACGCTGCGTTTAACAGGTACATGAATATTTTATAGAAACCCACGTAGTTGAGGCGTGTTGAAATGAAATTAAAATACATTTTAAATTATACCTTCAAATCCAAAACGTTGATTGTGTGGTTTGTCTTTAATTTGGCATGAGTTATGATATCACCAAGCAATCAATTTAAAGACAATGAGGGTTTAAACATACGTGGTAGTATACTATCGAATGGTGGGATCTTCTGACATACTTTCGAGGTCAGCGGTTTTACATGTAAAAACAAAACTCGAAGTTTAATTCATATTTAGAATTTCCTGTCATTTACTATTTTGTGTATGAATATGTAAGAGATTTTCGATGCAGTGAAGTTTCAGCTAGCCTTGCTTTTCTATTTGAATAAATTTGTTAATATTGTGCAAGCATAATACTTCGCACTTTATGAAAATACACCCACACAAACACGCGCAAAAGTGAATTACATACATATATATATATATATATATATATATATATATATATATATATATATATATATACATATATATATATATATATATATATATATATATATATATATATATATATATATACATATATATAGACACATATAAACACACACACACACACACACACAAACACAAGCGCCCTTATAGAAACAAACATGTGTGTGAAGAAAGTAGCCAACCCGTCAATCGACGTACGATTTTGTAAAGTTCTTGGGTTAAAGGGCCTCAAATTATTTAGAATATTTCTTCATTTACTCTTTGTTTATAAATTTGTAGAAAAATATATGACAATGTTCACTAAAATTGAGTAACATGATTGAACAAATTTCATGATCTAAGCCAGTGATCCTCACTACTCGACCCTAAGAACGATTTTTGTAGCCCTCAGGCAGCTAGGAATTAAACTATTTTGCTCAGCAGATATTATCTGTTGTTGCATCTAAATATCTCTGAGATGTACATTTAGTAAACTGAAGTACATAAAGCACAAGGACAGATTTAGGTCAAAGAGTGACAACGATGAAAACATTTTGACAATTTAAATTTCTTCGCCACCTGCTGAAATAGATGTCATATTAAATATGAAAGATTTTCCCCATCGGCTTGAAAGAATTAATAAATTCAGATATTCCTAGGGTCAACTAAAATACATTTTACTACTCTTTTATATGCAATAAAGTTGCATGTGATGTAAAGAATTTATGATATAGTAATACTGTTTGTAAGTAATTTAATGCCACTTGTACTTGCGGCCCTGAGGAAAACTATTTGGCTCTCTAAGATATCCTAGTCTAAAATATCACAAACAAAGAGTTTTATAAATTGTTTACCAATGTGGCTATAGAGCAAAATTAATTTATATTAAACGTGAGCAAATATACTTAATTCCTGAGCAAACTTTGAATTTTTATATCATTTTCAAAAAAGCCCAAAAGTAAATTCAAAATATTTGCTTATCATTTCTTCTTACTAAAAATACGCAACGTAATAAATATCTGGGTTATAAAAAAGATTTTGGCAGGATGAATAGAAACATGAGTTTCTAGGACTGGATGTACCCTAGCTGTGTCTGCAGTTAGGGCCACTTTCTTGGAATTTCGTGAGTTGATATTTCTGTAATACGGGTTGGTGAAAAATACGACGAATCATACTTTCAGTTCCTACACAATGATAAGGAGTGAGCTGGGTAAACGGAAATGCGTATTTTCTAGTTTGAGACACTTTGTCTCAGACAGGTGGTTAAGCGCTAAAACCACCTGACTGAAGTGAATATGTAAATACGTTAGGTATAATCACTTTCAAAACATCTTTTAAAGGTAAGCAAAAAAAAAAAAAAAAAATATATATATATATATATATATAACTGTTTCGAAAAATGGTGCAGTACAGTATATATATATATATATATATATATATATATATATATATATATATATATATATATATATATAATACATTTTCTTGTTTAATAATTTAATACAACATAGGTTATTCAAATACAAGAATATTTATTAATTTATATCCAAAGCTTTTCGTTTGTAAACATTCAAAGATGATGTTGGTACTGTTTACCAACTTGGATATAAATTAATAAATATTCTTGTATTTGAATAACCTATGTTGTTTTAATATATATATATATATCATATACATCACTGACCACTAACATTTAACAGACCTGAAAAAACATTACCACATAAAATACATTCTAGTGATCCATGGCCTGACACATATATAAGATTAAAATTCAAAAAAATGTAATACTTCAAAATAAAAATATAGTGGCTAAAATTCTTACCTTCAGCATTATGTTTTAAAAAATTGTGAACTTATTTTACCCATTTATCTAAACAAGAGTACAAGCGTTTGATCTACGGCCTTCAAAATATTTTTTTGTTGTTAATGTTGTAAAGCTTCCGGATTTTAACTATTCTCGTGCGCTATATATATTTTGTAAAAAAAGAATTGACCGTCCGTGTGAAAATAATATTCTTAGGTCTGATGTAGACATACGTTTGTCAGCAACGCCCAATTAGAAGAGTTAAATGAAGTAATTCAGCAAAACTAGTAATAAATGTATAAAACTATAGATCCAGACCATTGCGTGACCTTGAGAATTTCTTTGAAATACCGAAGAATATGTGGTTTATGTAAGTGTTTAATTGCCTTCAAAGTATGCTGAGTGTTGGGTCTCGTGAAGGGGGACTGTTGGCTACAATAATTGCATTATTTGAATTGGCTAATCTTTATTTGTTTACCAGAATATTACAAGCAGACTAACATAAATTATTAATATACACATCTTCATTTCTGTTAGGAATATTTCTGTATGTTTGAGTACAGTTTCCGGTCACTCCTAACGTTTCAATAGAGGAGAATATTGAATCGTTAGGAATGGCAGAAATCTGTACTCAAACATATAGACTAAACATACTTTAAAAATTATATTTGGTAGGTCCTACATTTTTACTAATATACTTATTCTAATAAATATCTCTATCAAATGATTTTCTAATACATTTTATTTCTAGAACAAATTGTTAGATACCTGAAATTATCTTTAAATCTTATTTACTTGTTAGGATAACTTACTAATAAGATACATGATAATCTCATATATTTCGTTTCAAATATTCTGTTAAATTGTTTTGAAATATTTCAATTAACTGTAAAAATTTAAATATTTCTCAACCAAAAACAGGCTTAGGCTGTCTGACTTGTAAAGTCAAACAGTAATGGTAAATAATTCAAAATTAATATACATTTGAGTACATTTTTCTCAAATATGTTACTTTGGTGACGCGTTTCCGAATTACTCAAATTCATAACTTGAAACAGTACTTCTATTGAGAGAACTATTTAAAGTTTTGAGAATGGGATCGAAACGCGCCGACAAAGAAAAATATTTTAATGTTGGAAAAGGCATACAAATTAACTCAAACGTATAAAAATACTAAACAGAGGTATGAAGTATAAAACAGAAGTGAAAAAGAATATATTAGGAATTTCAAATTAAGTTTACTATTTAATTTAATCGGTGTTATTTCAAATAAACAATGGTGAGCCATTGATAATCTCGTACGACGTACCACCGTTGAAACAAGAAAAGTACCTAATTTGTAAAGTAATTATTGTATGGCACTCCACACCATGACAGGCAGGTTTGACGTGGGCCTCCTAACCTGTATTTTTCGTTGATCTCACACAATTTCTTGCCATTACCCAACATTATGTGGGTCTGCCCGCTCGATGCAGGTTTCAAAGATGAGCACCTTGCTTTACCTACCACACACAACCGAACAATGAAACACTCAACAATACAATAATCAAACTAAACCCACGTGGGCAGCTAACTTGTTTACTATCAGTGTTAAATGAACATTGTTCTCCCAGACAACCGGGTAATCAGCTGATGTAGACACTCATAATCTCAGCTTTATTAGACATTTCAATTAGACCAGGTGGGCTAGCAGTGATCGACTTTAACTGCAATCACCGCCTTTTACCTTTGTACTTTCAACGACTTAATTACAGCCTTTGCGACGATGAGATGAATGTCTAACATTTATTGCCTTTTTATATCATGGCACTCACCTTACCTTACTGGACACGTCCAACACAAGTCTACTCCAACACGTTGTGCAGGTTTACTCAACACAAACAATGCTGAGATTCTGACTTGGTTCTTTCCAGTATTTTAAAATATCACGCCCTGTTTCATTTAGTACCTGCTGTAATTTTATTATTTTAATATCTAATAAAGAAAAACATTATTATAATTGGAAGATTTCTATAAACATTAAGGTCTACGTAGCTAAAAGAGTGTATGAAGTAAATAAGTTATGATTATTACAGTTTACATTGAATGTAATATCACCAATGTAAACATCATAACTTTATCAAAAAAGACTTTAACGCTTTTTAAACAATAGGCATGTAATTAAAGAATAATGTTACAGAACTTACAGATTTTAAATGAACTATGCAAATTGTTAGAAATTAATGATTGAAATATTTAAATATATATATTTCTATTCTATTTGAATATAGGCTCTTAAAATCAATGTGTTAAATAACAAATATATATATAGTGCCAAATTCTTAGTATTTGACGAGTTTTGTAAGTATGATTTTTATAATTTGCTAAACTGTTACTTTTTGTTACCCTTATTATTGCTATTAATAAAACAAATATAGCTATTCAACTTGATTCTACAATTAACCCTCTTTTACTGGCATGCTTTCTGAAGATATTTTAAAGTATTTCTTTTACATTTCATTAAAATAACAAAATTTGATAATTCTATCAAGATATTAAAGCACAGCGTAGTTGCTCTCATTAAACCTTCTACAATTTATTCAACTTTATATGCTTGCTCGTATAAATAATTTCTGATAAACGTTTTTCTAACATTTTCTAACAAGGCAATTATGTGATTAGCGAGACGAACACAACTAGTCAAAGTTAACTTATGTTAATATAAAACAGATGTTCTTTAACAAGATAATATAAATCCTATAACATCGATTGCTGCTTACTTACAGCTGAATTGCATAGAACTGCAATGGCGATCTGCCAGAGTTTCTCGATATTCGATATCTCGGTGTAATTAAAAGTCGCACATCATAATCGGTCCTAGGTAACGGCACTGTGACAAGTGGTGGAAACCCGAGACGCCGGGGTTCGGTCTAACCACAACCTCGGAATTCACTCGTTTACATAGCTTGTTTAATATGTGTTGTGGCGTTTTTCTTTCCTTTTATAAATCGATTATTTCACCTGTAAGAAAAAGGTCCGATTAGATTTTGATAGTGGTCTCTATCTATTTACTATACACAATGTTATCTTGATCTAATGTGACAATATTTATATCAATAAACCAATGGTAATCTGAAAACAATAAAGGTTTATACCTTTAAACTACTGATTATAGACAATGTACAACATTTTTACATATGCACAACATAAGGAACCGAATCTGTAGTATTTCTTGCTTGCTTTCGTCCAATTTTAACTAAACCCATAGACTTTAACATATATTTTCATCAGTTTACAACGTCAAACAAACTGTGTAGTTGACATTGTTCCCCCAACCGAACATTTATAAATAGTGTTTTGATATTTCTAATTCCCATTTACATTTAACAACTTCTCCTAAGCTCTCGGACTTACTACAGAAATGTATAGAAAACAGAAAAGGTTCTAGTAGTAGTAGAAGTACCAGGAACACCAGTAGCAACAACCGTAGTAGTAACCTAAGTAGCAGTTATAATAAACAGTTGTAAACAGCAGAGGTGGCAGTAATTAAAGAAACAGTGGCAGTAGTTGTTCCAGCAGTAGTAACACTAAAAGAAGTAACAGTAGCAGTAGCAGCACCACAAGTAGCAACAGCTGTATTTGCAGCAGTATAGCAATAGTAGCAGCAGTAGCAGAAGTACGAGCAACACCAGCAAGAGTAGTAGCAGTAACAGTAATACTAGTTGCAATAACCGTAGTAACAGCAGTAGTAGTTCCGATCGACGTAGTAGTAGCAAACGTAGTGGTAGCAGCAGTAGAAGTTCCAATAAATATAGTAATAGCAGCAGTAGCCACAACAGTGGCAGTTGGAATGACTATATGAACAGCAGCAGTAGCACCAAAAGACGTAGTAGTAGTAGTAACAGCAATAGGAAAAGCAGCTGCAGTAGTACCAGGAATTGTAGCATCAGTTGTAGCACCAGGAATTGTAGCAGCTGCAGTAGCACCAGGAATGGTAGCATCAGCTGTAGCACCAGGAATTGTAGCAGCTGCAGTAGCACCAGGAATGGTAGCATCAGCTGTAGCACCAACAGACGTAGTAGTAGCAACAGCAATAGGAAAAGCAGCTGCACTAGCATCAGCTGTAGCACCAGGAATTGTAGCAGCTGCAGTAGCACAAGGAATGGTAGCATCAGCTGTAGCACCAGGAATTGTAGCAGCTGCAGTAGCACCAGGAATTGTAGCATTCGCAGTAGAATCAGGAATGGTAGCATCAGCAATAGCACCAGGAATTGTAGCACCAACAGTAGACTAGGAATTGTAGCAGAAACATTATCAGTAGTAGTAACAACATCAGTAGTTGCAGCAACAGTGGTAGAATTTCGAATAACCCGAACTGTTACTAACACACCAGTATCACCAACAAAAGTAGTAACAGTTGAAGTAACTATAGAAACAGTATCAGCAGTAGTATCACCAGAAGTGGTAGTAGCACTTCACTAGTAGTAACACTAGCAGTAGTAGCAGGTACACTAGTAGTGTATGGAATACCTATCGTATCAGCAGTAGTAGCATCACCACTACCAGCAGCAGATATAGTTCCACCAACAGTAGCAGCACCAGAAACAGGAGTAGTAGTAGCACAGCAGTAGCAGTAGTAGCACTAGCAGCAGCAGCATAGGTGCATTACCACCAGTAGCAAGTCAACAGCAGCAGCAGTAGTAGTAGTAGTAGCAGATACGTTAATAGCAAAAGCAGTGTCAGCACCTGTCTGCGTCAGTTGGAATAGTAGTAGTAACAGTAGTTTATGATAGTATCAGTAGCAGAAGTTACACCAGCAGCTGCACCAGTTGTAGTAACAGCAGCAGTAGCACCACCAGCAGAAGCAGTAGCAACAACAGCATAGTCAGTTGGAAAAGTAGTAGTAACAGTAGTTTATGATAGTATCAGTAGCAGAAGATACACCAACAGCTGCACCAGTTGTAGCAACAGCAGCAGTAGCACCACCAGCAGAAGCAGTAGCAACAACAGCAGTATCAGTTGGAATAGTAGTAGTTACAGTAGTTTATGATAGTATCAGTAGCAGAAGTTACACCAGCAGCTGCACCAGTTGTAGTAACAGCAGCAGTAGCACCACCAGCAGAAGCAGTAGCAACAACAGCATAGTCAGTTGGAAAAGTAGTAGTAACAGTAGTTTATGATAGTATCAGTAGCAGAAGATACACCAACAGCTGCACCAGTTGTAGCAACAGCAGCAGTAGCACCACCAGCAGAAGCAGTAGCAACAACAGCAGTATCAGTTGGAATAGTAGTAGTTACAGTAGTTTATGATAGTATCAGTAGCAGAAGTTACACCAACAGCTGCACCAGTTGTAGCAACAGCTGCAGTAGCACCACCAGCAGAAGCAGTAGCAACAACAGCTGCACGAGTTGTAGCAACAGCAGCAGTAGCACCACCAGCAAAAGCAGTAGCAACAACAGCAGTATCAGTTGGAATAGTAGTAGTTACAGTAGTTTATGATAGTATCAGTAGCAGAAGCTACACCAACAGCTGCACCAGTTGTAGCAACAGCAGCAGTAGCACCACCAGCAGAAGCAGTAGCAACAACTGCAGTATCAGTTGGAATAGTAGTAGTAACAGCAGCAGTTTATTATAATATAGAAAGAGCATTAGCTATGCTAGCAATATCAGTTAGCAAAGACGCAGGCAGCATTTGTAGAAGGAGCGGAGTCAGTAATAATATTAACAGTGAAAAAAGTCGTGAGTTAGGTGAATTCGTTTAAGCTATTGTTCTTTTTAGAAATAGAAAACATAATATATAGCTATGTATACATACAACGGCAGAATATGTATGTTATCTGCGTTGATTTTATATTGACCGTTTTGCATGTAGTAGACGATAAATGTAGGCATTTATTTATAACAAGTGTGCATTATTCTAATCTGACACCAATTAATTACACAATATTCCGCTAAATCTTGCGTGTGGCAAGTGGCGTGTGGCGTGGGGCAAGTGGCGTGTGGCGTGGGGCAAACTAGGTTTTGATGGTAACGTAGTTTTCACTTGTACTGACAACATGTTTAGCTCATAAAACCTAATTTAAGTTGTAAGGTATTAATTACAAGGCTTCATGAACATTTCACCTCTTAGACAGCCAGTTCATAAGTGGAATAATGAAGGCTACTTGAAAACACTTACGGTAACATCCTTGAACAACTGGATCGCCTGAATTGTGCAATGTAAACTTAATTCCAAGAGAAGGTGTAAAATATTTGTATTGCACTTAGTCACACATTTGTCTGTAGTTCCAGTATAATTTTGATGAGTAAACTTTAACATGGAAGTTTATGAGAATATGAACAAAATATATATATAGCATATTCATAAAATCTTAATCCGGTTTTACATTTAAAATGCTGACTAGGCAGATCAGAGAAGGGGAAGAACAAAGCGGGACAAGAAGTGCATGAAAGGGTAGGCACTGTAAACAATATACAAGTAAATATATTAGGCTAATTCTCCCACCTTGTTTCTAAACCAGTCCACGCAGACATAGCCCTTACTCCCGTCAATCCTTTCCCTGGGCTTTACTTACGTAAAACTGGTTTAAGTATTTTCATTAAGAAACCTAGATAATAATTTCCACTGTCATTAGTACATGGTCTGAATAATGTTAGAAATATCAAAATGAGTTTCTGTCCTTATAAAAGGTTGTGTGTAGCTAGTGGATCTTGGAGGGATGACCTTGAAATGGGCTAACTCGGGATACACCCGGATCTATTGTTCGGTAAATAGACAATGATATTGTTCCAACCTAATCCTATGTAAGTAGGACAAACCAGGTGCATCGGGAAGGTGGCTTTTCCTCTTTGTTCACTTGTAACTTGTTCAAACATTTGTTCAACATACATTAGTAACTTTAATAGTGATCGAAAATAAAAATGATTTAAGTACAGTGAGAACTAAATAAACGTTTTTTTATAAAAATTACTCCCAAATTGGTGAACGAGAAGAAGAGAAGTTGTTTACTTCAAAGTAAAATCACGCACCTATCATAACAAACTCACCTAATTTGAAATATTCCAATTGACGATAGAATTATAAGGTATCAGTTGTTATTCTATGTTAGATGTTTGTACATCTATCTAAATCTTCCACACGGAATTAAGTTTTTATTCTTGCATGTATTAATACCACAAAATTATAATTATATCATATTTATAATTATAATGTTACTATTTATATCATTATTATTTATATTTTAATAATTTATAATTATACATAACTTATAAACTCTCACCTATTACATTATTATAATGTATACCATGGTGGAACATGTTTAAAAGGATTTAGTAATTTTCACCTTGTAAATTCCATTCTTTTAACAAATTGAATGATAGGTTTCTTATTTTACGGTTAATTAAATTTCTTTTATTTTAAAAAAATTGAAAACAGGTTGAGTTAAACAAAAATGTATGGTTAATGAGCGGGAGAGCATCATACGTGTAAGAATCGCTTCTCAATCTTTGTCTCTAAGCTGCATAATTTGTATTGATTGATTAATATAAAAAATACTTTTCCCTCGCTTCATTAGGTATGTTTTTTTAAGTAAAAATATTACAAAAATAAAATTCCACGTAAGTTAAAATGCTTTAAACATGTAAAATATGTTTGGGTCTATGAAATCCTGTAATAAAATTTAGCTAAAAGATAACCACTAGATCTATAATATCTATCATTAGAAACCCTCTCGAATTTTTTCTGATTTTATCACATGGCAGTCCTTATATTAAAGTTACGTAATCCAAACCTCGTTAGCAACCGAGCAACCTGACAGGCCGATCGTAAAGCAATTATTATTACATTATTAATCCTAAAGTCATATTGTAAAAAAAATTAATTAAAATATCAGCCTCTGAGTAAAATATTTTTTTAATAATAATATTTTATAACGGATTTTATTATTTAATATGATTGACATATTCAGGGGCTTTTATATACAAAATAAATTGTGCTAGTTTAAAATTACATTAAAACGTTATTAAATATATAACAGAAACTTCAAATTTCAACAGATAAGAAAATATAGTTTGGGGGGAATTATTAATAGTTTACAAAAATGTAAACATAATCTTTTACCCAATTTATACATTATGACCCAAAATAACCGCACTGAAATAGTTGTAAGATTCTATTTATATAATTTTCTTCGCAGTAGTTAGCATCAAGTCAATAAAAACTAATTCAAATAAAATACGTCAACACGAATATGCGGCAACAATCAAACGTCGGCCCAGCTGATCAAGAAGTCAACTACAGCTGATTCAGTTTTAGTACTGTTTATTTTGACGCATACTGTATTTGATTGAGCCTCGTTTATCAAGACATCTACGAAAAAAAGAGGACCCAAAACCCGCCGAGTATAACTAAATTGACAGGGTTAGGAAAAGCGATTCAAGAAAGTACCACAAAATATTCAAAAGGTCCTGGAGTAGAAACAATAATAATAACTTCATCTACTTCTGTTATAGTCAACTGATATTTGATTTATATAATTTTGTTTATTTGTAAATACGAAAATTCAAATGTAATACAAGTGGAACATGGTATTGTCCACGTGTATAAACTGTAAAAGAATTATGAATGGTTGTAGCCTTCATAAATAGAATAAATAATTAGTAGTTTTTGAAACAGCGTACATTTATACTTGTTTAGGTCCTTAATTTATACCGCCTACACTAGCGAGAGTGAATGTTCAACATGATGCACGTAAAAACCTAATAGTATTGCCCTCTACGTAATTCCTAGCATTTCTATTAACTTCAGAACTGTGGCTAAACGTCATTATGCATTTTTTTAAATATAAAAAATACAATGTTTTCGTAGGAGTATTTAATAACAAAATGAATGTTATTTCATTCATGAGAATTAAGACGTTTCGTGGCGTTTAATTTCACTTTTAGTCATTGGTAGGCGATTTACTTTTATAATTATTGAGTACATAAGGTAGTTACGTAACTTTTCGGAATAAGAATCATTGCTAGTTTTCAAGTGAACGTTTTGTTATTTACAACATTATTAACCTTATATGCAAGGCTATATGTAAATTTGAGTTATTTTTAATTGTACTTTTAGGCGGTCACCCGGTATTATTATTATTATCGTATAGGAATAGTAAAATATCGTATCTGATTTAAGAAACCACACGAAACAAACGGTATTGAAAGATAATTTACACTGATAAACTCATGTTACCGAATTAGATAAGTTCCTAGAAACTCTTAATACTGTAGTTTATATACGCTACACAAGAAAAACGTCAGTGATAACAGAAACTACTGGCCAATATAGTTTCGTCGCGCTATGATACCACATTCGTACAAATTTATGAGTATGTATTCAAGTTATGGCTCTCTTTGAGTACACTTAGTAGCTGAACATCATGGACTAAGCTCGATATTTAAAGCAGTTAATAATTTTAACAGTTTAATTTTAATGTTCTGCAGATAAGGGTTAGTTTTGCGTTTTTGTTGTTTTATATCACACAAGTAATGTGAAACCAATTTTTAACAATAAACATATTTAACAATCGGATATTGTTGGCTTTATTTTTGTAGACAGTGTTGATTTTTTTTAATGGGTTCGGATGGTTCAGAAATGGGTTAAATTGTTGTGTGCATAGCCTGTTATTATTATTAATTTATTTATGTTATAAGTATAAATTTATTAGTACTTAATTTTTAAAATTAATAATTTACATTGACTGAATAATAACAATAATGAGTTTAACTATCGATTTAAAAATAAATACTTTAACAATACTATTGCCAAAAAGTAATTCAACCACGAATTAAGTTTTTTTTTATTCCTGAATATGAATTTTAATATACGAATATTTATATTTAATTTGAATCGATTTTTTTATTTCTTTATGAATAATTTAATTTGTTTTTCTCCAATTCAGTAAATATTTATCAATCAAAATAAATCTAATATTACAACAATAGGTTATATTTGTAAAATTAATAATTCTATAGGGCTACGATTAAAATATATCGAGTGAAAAGTCAATTTTATGGTTGTATTAATAACCTAATTTCAATGTTATGCCATTATTTAAATGAGGTTTATAAGCTCGAACGTAGTTGGTAAACCAGACTTCATTAAAATTCGGTAAGTTACAGTTTAACATTTATAAATCACAGCTGGAAAATGTCGCCGAAGATTGACTGTAACAGCGAGCCGTGCGGACCGTGGCTATAAATAGCTAAACAAACACATGTCCACATTAATTATTTTGTCCTTAATTCATAAAAGCTGGAAAGTATAAATTGTAATGTAACGTAGGCATATCATTGGATGAATAAATCAACACGATGAAACCACCACTGTACCGGTAATTAATTATGACGGCAAAACAAGCAGTAAAGGTTTCCCCGCCAAAGCGCGGTTTCCCTGGGCCGCGAATAAATTTACATTTTGCTAAATTTCAACAAACTTGACGATAGATATTTTGTTGAAACAGTGGGAGGTTTCGGAGAGTTTCTACGCGGAAATTCCGGCTGCTGCGACCAATACAGTGACGGCAGTCGGTCGTCAGACGTTCACCATTAGGCCTACTGTGTTGCTCACATGCTGCCGGTGTGTGCGCGAGCGAAGTGTAACAGAAAAGTCGTGTAACGTATGCAAGAGAAGTAATTGCTGCAATATTTCATATTTATATCCCCATTTTGGGACAGATTTGTTAATTACCTAAAAATATGAATAAGTTATTTCAAGTTTTAATGTTTTCGTTTATTAAATATTTTACAAGTTTATGACAAAAACTTTCGAAGCTTCTCTTAACACTTTGCCTACATATAGGCTGTTATATTCTTGTTTCTTAGTTTGGGTGAGAGTTTATCTGTTACTACAGCACACATTTAATATTTATCGAGTTCGCTTTTAATTTGTTTTTGTTCGTTAATGGTTTCAAGTTTTACCAGTTTGATATATTTAGGTCTTTTACATCTTAGGAATTGCGTAAACATTTTTAATGACTTGTGTAGCCAGGTTGAATAATACATGTATCTTATTTAATGTATACGTTTAGGTGTTCTTTATATCTATCTCTTCAATCATTGTTTGCTTTATAGGTAGGCCTGTAGTTTAAATATATACCCATCTATTCTGATTTATAGGGTTATATTCCATTACAAACTGTCAGACAATTTGTTTCCGATTGGTTCGTTTTATTTATTACATTTCCGGAGTTTTATATCTTACATTACCATTGTTCGTTTATTAATTCGCTTATTAGTGTAGCTTGTGGGAGTGAATTCAGCACATTTTTCCATTGTGTTTGTAGTTCGTACTTTCAATATTGCTTTTGGTTAGTAATTTCGTATTTCCAAAAAGAATACAACAAACAAAACGTTTCTACTACAGCTTCCAATATTTGATGCTGAATTTTTCTTGCCTTTTCGTGTCGATTAGCTCTTATGATAACAACTTAAAGCAACTGTGGCGTAAATGTTTATATTAATTAAAACAACCACTCACCACAAATTCAACAAATTTTATTTTAACCTTATGTACATTTCGACTACAAAGTAATCATCTTCAGAGGTATTTTTACAAACAACCTTTATTTGTAAAAATACCTCTGAAGATGATTACTTTGTAGTCGAAATGTACATAAGGTTAAAATAAAATTTGTTGAGTTTGTCGTGAGAGGTTGTTTTAATTAATATAAGCTCTTATGATAGTGTGGAAATAAGAAATAATATAAAAATGCAGTACATGAATATAATATTGATAATAATAGTGACTAACTTTCACATGAAGGTCGTGATTAAGAAGCTACCACGGACGAATAATTCAAATTTATTTAAAAAAACACTATCTAGAAAATTAAAATTATTTGTGTCTAAGAAAGTTTTAAAGTATTCGTAAAAATTTACCATATAATTCCCTACATGAAATAAATATGGCGTTTATGTTTAAAATAAGCGATTTTAAGAAAATTAAGAAAACAAATTGAAATAAAACTTCCATTCTAGGTAGTAATATTCGGCTTAAAGCCTAATAGGAATACATCATGTCCGTACCTTTATTCTGTAGCGTGCATTAAGCCAGGGGTGTATTATATAAAAAATCATCGTGCAACAAAGATTGAATAATAGCCATCTGATTTGAACTTAAATTTAAATGCGGTAAGTAATGTGCAAGAATTATTTCCGAAACCATATTTCTAAAATCCTTCAAGTTCGATTTATAAGGCAAAACTAATAACGTCGTATTCATTCCAATCCTAGGAGTAGTGAGTGCGAGCATCCTTACTCATTGTGACGCCAGTTGCATCCAACCTGTCCAACACATGTTCAAGACTCCTCGACCACAGTTCCGCAACATGTGCGCCTACACGCGCCCAGTTTAGACAAATTATTTCTGCTGGAAATCCTTCAGACCGTGACCAGCAGCCTAAACGTTTTATTTAACTGTGCCAACAAAAGTTATTATTAATTTTAATAATGAAAATACTATTAATCCGTCAGTAAGGATCAAATATATATTTAAAAGTTAAATACGAGAATTAAATAAACATGCGATGAACTGTATCAATCAAGAAGTTCTGAGTGCAAGTTGGCAACCCTGAAACGGAAACTGCACCTTGTTCTTAACTTTTTATTGCACTTTACTATTTTATATAGGACAGAAACTTAGATTACAAATACAGTGATGCTAAATACAATAATCTAACACAAAATAATGGATTTAAAAAGTGAATTTATTAAACTAACTTCAGTTGCCTTGGACGGACAGATTGTCAAACGGAGATATCCTGAAAAGAATAATCAAAGAAACAACAAAACACAGGAACCGCCCTATAGTAATTTGGGCACATTATCAAATGGTCGAGATTAGCTGTGTCTGAATGCAAGGAAAAGTCCAGGATAAGCGGTGCGTGGAAATAGGAATATATTGGTTAACCTCCAAGATTGGTTCAAATGTGCATCTCAATACGCCTTGCAACATAATCATCCAAGGATAGCTACTAGTCTACTGTTGGTAAACTTTGGATCCTATTTGGAATTTTAGTGAAGATGTAATGAAATTACCATCGTCCTTTTTACGTAATTTATATTACAAGTAGTTTTACAGGCAATCTTTTAAACTACAACCAAATATACAGCAATTATATTGGGTGAACATATTGTTAAATTGTTTAGCGCCTGTACGCCAAAACATTAAATTCCCTCTCTGCTGCTTTTAAAACTATTTATTTGAAATACAGGTTTTAAGTTACAATTATTTTATATAACTCAAAGGTCGTCGATACTGATTAATAAAATTAACTGTTTTCGAAACCTGTATTTCACGAACGTAACAATCTGTGTTTGTTTTGATGAAAGTCATCCTTGAAAAAATTTTAAACCGTAGTCTATACAATTCATAGCTACTTTGTTAGACACTTTATGAACTTTTAACCAATACTTGTTAATAGCCGTTCAGTTACGTTTTCGAATAAAATCGTTTAGAAACGTCAAGCGTTAAAACTTGGCCCTATAAAAGAAGATAATATAATAATAACAATAAATAATTATACATAACCTTTAACAGCAATTTCTAAGCTAGCAGCAAGTAGTTAATATGAATCAGAATTCAACGCACCTGTACGCCAGGAATAGGTAGCCCCCGTTCGACCGACCTGTTCATAATTACCACTCCAATTTAGTTTCGACCGAGAGCGCCAAAATAAATTAGCTTTAACATATGTTCACATAAGGCATCTTGATTTCTCTCACTAGCCTACCTGCTTGTGTTTTAATTTAGAGAAATCGACAACCCATAACGATGGATTGCGTTAATAAACGACACACTGGATGCCCGTAATGTATTTCTTTCAGGCGATTAAAGAAGTTTAATATTTTTGAAAATGTTACGAGATGTAACATATTTCTCTAGAACTGATCACTTTTCTTAATGAACATAATTTTCTTATTATTTTTTTCATTATAGCAAACCTTGTAGCATAGTTTCCACTTCTCATAATTGGGTGATGTTTGCTGAAGACTTTCATCACAGATGTGTGAGGTTATACAAACAGTTTTATTTGTGAATCGTTTTACACACATCGTAATAAGTTTCATCTGTGTTCCCATTAATGGTTAGGAACTTGAGATCGAGCTATTAGTTTCTGTTTAGGAATTTTAAGGAACCCAAGCATACGTGACTGGATTTATAAATTCTTATTTTTAGACAGTATACTTTTGTTTGTATGTGGTTTGCTTGGTCAATCACTCTTCACCCGACTATTTCAGAAAAATAGAGATTTTGGATTTCATTTTTTTAATTTATATTTCTACAGATGTTTGCTTAATCACAATTTTAGCCTTATACAAAAAATATTACCAAACACGAGTTAGATAAGAGTCACGCCTTAAAGTATCTTAGATCTATACTCCTCTTATATCAACAAAAAACTACTTCGCCAAAACATAAAGTCAAAGGCTCTAAGCGTAAACATTCATCTGTTACGATGTGGTAAATCTCATGTAATCATCGTAGTAACTTTATGATGTTTGGATAAAGGTTTATAAAGGTTGTGGTGAATCAACACTATGGGTATCTAGTCACTGTAGGGAGGTTTTCAAGGAAATTGATCGTTTTATTAACAGTAATTAACAAGATAAATTTTAAAATTACTCTAATTTTATTTTTAAATTTTCGATATCGTCTGCTATAGTAGTTATAGTAGTCAGTTATATAGTCAGTTATAGTAGAATAGAGTAAAAATATGTAGGGGTAGAATGTTTTATAATCTGACAGCTGACACCCTATTTTGTTTCATATACACAAATTATGAAGCAGTTTTGTTAGAAGCAAGAAAATTTTTATTGACTAATAATAAAGACTATTTGAAACAATTAAAGTGGAAAATCAATGATTTATTTGAAAAAAAGTGTAAAAAAATAATTATAACTATAATTTTACTTCTCACGAACAGCTAGCAAATTATACCTGACATTTTTCTGTAATACAAACGCGAAGTGTAAATTTAGCCTTCTAAAAGTATAAGATTTTCTAAAATTTCGAAGAACAAATTACGTTTTGCGGGTGATTACGTGGAAAGCTACATGTGAACCTGATACTGAGAAAATATGTATTTTTCGTAATACAGATATATTTTTGAGTGAAATAATCACAAAGTATGATTATACTTCAAACATTAACTAATATAATTTTTTAGTTCGAATTAAATTGAAGATATAAATAGCCTCATGAAATTTGAGTTTAAAATAAACTTAATAAATCGAAATCATCTAAGTAGCCAAGAGTTATATAAAATTGATTTCATTGTATGTGTGTGTGTGTGTGTTGTGTATATAATACATATAGCATATATAATACAAACGTATAGCCCCTACACATAGATTGGTTATGCTCTGTTATTAAGAACAATATAGAAAAAGATTTGCATTTAGGTAAACTTATTTTCCTTTTTTTATCATCAGACATTATTTAAAAGGGTTACTCGTATAAAAGGTAACAGTTGTCTTCGCGTATAGTGGTAAAATAAGATGTAATTTAAAATTAGACGTGTTGTAGCTATTTATTATAGTTTAACAGGGAGTTAATCAATAGAAAATAATATTACTCAACAGTTGGATTTAATTTATACCACCTCAATGTAAAACAATAAGTCACACAACAATGTATAAACCGACCTTGTGTTCGTTAGTCCGGCAGCTCCATAAGTGTCTAACTACAATAACGTCCAATAACGATTGATACGGTAAATAGATTTATCTTCAAGGGCGGATGACCACACATTTTTCAAATATCAATAAAAACACTGCAATCCACACACACACACACACACACACACACACACACACACACACACACACACACACACAAACACACACACACACACACACACACACACACACACACACACACACACTCACACACACACACACACACACACACACACACACACACACACACCACACACACACACACACACACACACACACACACACACACACACACACACACACACACACACACACACACACACACACATGCATATTGCAATCGAATTTTATTTTTAAATTTTCTAGTAAAAAATGACTTTTATAAAACGAAATAATTAATTAGAAATTTGTTATAACTGTATAAAACAACTGTGGCGTAATACTCAACATAAATAAATGAAACCTTTCAACCACAAATACGAGTAGCTTTCTTCTTTTATTTAAAACCTTATGTACATTTTGATTGCATAGCAATCTTCCTCAGAGGTGATTTACATATAAAATACCTGAGTATTTTCATTGTAAAGTACCTCTGAGGATGATTGCTATGCAATCGAAATGTACATAAGGTTTTAAATAAAAGAGGAAAGTTATTTGTGGTTGAGAGGTTTCATTTATTTATGTAAGAAATTTGTTGTACATTAAAAAGGTTTAGGTCAATAATTGCGTTATTAAATTTTATTAAATTTCTATTTATACTTGATAAACTGAAATATCCGGGAGCGTATATTTTAGAGTTTTGTATATGTATAAACATATTTCAAGTACAAGAACTGTTTTAATTTATATATTTTTAAATTTATATATCTAGAACATATATATATATATATATATATATATATATATATATATATATATTACTATTTATTAGGAATATACTGTGGTTGAATTTAATAATAAATACACAAAAACCTCTTGACCACAAACTTTCTATATTTTCCCCTTATGTACATTTCAGTTACAAAGTAACCATCCTCAGAGTGATAACATCGAGTCTTTGTATGTTATCCCTCTGAGGATGGTTACTTTGTAACTGAAATGTACATAATGGTAAAATATAGAAAATTTGTGGTCAAGAGGTTTTTGTGTATTTATTATATATATATATATATATATATATATATATATATATATGTGTGTGTGTGTGTGTGTGTGTGTGTGTGTGTGTATGTATATATATCCTAAACTAAAACAATTCTTGTAATTGTAATACTATAGGCTATTACATAAAAATATATAGTATGTATGTATGTATGTACATGTATATATATATATACCTCTTAACTGTATATTATTATATTATCATTATGAACATAAAATTACTTCTACGCTGTAAGACATAACTTATATGAATGTAGCTTGGATTTGCGAGTTTATAAGATCTAGCAAGGAAGTACCGCTCCTTTATATTGTATAATTATACTTTATTTCCATTTGGTTTTATGCATTCATTCGCTTATTGCATTATTGAAATATCCATTTAGCATACAATAATGATTGTAAATTGTCTAATGTAATGGCGATCGAAGAAAGTTAAAAACAAGAACTACAGTTCATAGGAGCCATTAATAAACTAACCCACACACTTCTTGCCAGCACAATTACACAGTATTGATGAAGTACCTACAATTACCTATTTGAAAGGAACAGCAGCATGGTGAAACGAGCGTGGGCGGAATAACAGGTGAACTCGGGTTCTAATTGATTTCGTAGCTCATAAAAAAATAGGGAGATCCGGAGTTCCAATCTACAGAAAAATAACAACCTTGTCATTAACAGCACCCATATATGTACAACGCTCTATACACTGATCTATCGTTCTAAAACTGATTTTATTTTTATATTTCCAAACTGTTTTGGAAAACTTAACTTCTGCTTAGGACATTACCTATAACATTCAGCTATTCTTGAAATAATTTCTTCTGAAGATGATCGAAATTTATATAAATTATTCTACTTTCACTACGACTTTCGTTTCACCCTTAAACACCCCGCTTTAATACAAACTGAGCCAGTGTGGGGATGTTGTATTAATACAATAGCTTCAGTAGTGTAAACAATAGCTTACCTTTGTTTTAGAGTAAGATTATGCTGCACGCATTTATTTGGTTCTCATAATCTGAATCTGTCATTTATCATGTCAATTACATTGAGAACAGAAACATTGTTTAACTAACCTCATACGGTGATGTGAAAAAAATAATAAGCAATGAAGTGTATAAATAAATAAATTCCTATGCAAATTATTAGTCAGTAACTTCGTTTGTCACTATGATCTATTAAAGTCATGCCCAAGAGATGTAAAATAACGATTATTATTTTGAAAATATAAAGTAAATGATGCTCTATAAAAGATTATTTGTCCAGGCCATTCAATGTGTGCACTACAGCAATATTTTAGTTACCTTCTAATTTGAGCACTTGGAGGTAATTAATTTTCAGAAAAAACTGTACACAAAATGTTTGTTTACATTACATAGAAACCTTTATATTGTTTCATAAACTGTAATTTTAATGCAGATTTTAAAAAATTTTGATTCCTCGTCTCGCCTATTTTGCCAATAATTTAGCATGTTACACAAAAACTAGTTTGTTATAGGTAAAGTAAAAACCACCCAGTTTAAAAAAGTCATTTGAAATTATGAAATTTGTAACAACTTACAAATATATAGGGATCTCAAATTCGTAAGTCAAAATTTAAACATGCAATTTAGGAGATAATGTTTGTGTGTAGGGAAAAAAGTAAATTAACTTGGAGTAATAGCAGTGCGTCTATGTATACAATGACACAACACGACAAATAATTATATGCTAGGAGTGCCCTTTGGTATATGATTTTTCCACTTCCACAAGATTGACCGGACTCAAAACACATGTAGCATAACTCGATTCCAGGACACATAGAAATCAGAGACTAAATACTACTGACCAAATTATATGTGAATAGTGCAGACCTAAGATCCATTTAATTCAACTTCTTATTTGGAATTTAAAAATATGAAAAAGAATATTAAGTTTATTATTTTTATTTAACTAATTTATTTTTGGAATAGAAACGGAAAATTTTGAGAGTAATAAGTAGATTAATTGCTTTGAATTACTAGGAATGTAATTTCAAATTGAAGTATAGAATTGAATTTCAAAATTAGGATATTGGTATTTCATAGTATGGAGTCTGAATTCCAAGAGGGGAAAATGGTATAAAAATAGCAAATATTGTAACAAGAGTATATAAAACAATATCTACAGGCTTAAATTTTGTATAAAAGAGTAAGGATTGTAAAGGCAATAAGAAAATTGCAAAGCAATAATTCCTAAATGCAAATGGTCAGTGTTAAAAAAAGGGCTAGCCTGTAGGAAGTAAACAGATCCGCAAGTAAGACATAAAACAAGATAAAATTAAGTAATGGCACCTGCAAGACACAGATATCTTGTCTCAGCAGTTAGCTGGTAAGAAACCAAAACAATGTATACAGGAAGTGTTCTTGGTAAAGTAATGTTGGTAAGCCAAGTGAAAAGCAAAAAAAACCTTGTAGATAAAAATGTTTGACTTCTCTAACATAGTGTAGTAGACATACAGCAAATTCATTTATAGGGGGCACAACAAATTGACCTACAAATATAAATGGAAGACAGTAAAATATAATTTTTTTTTTAATTTGACTAATTTATGTAAAACAACTTTTTTTCAGGTCGGCAAGAAAAAATACGTAACGTGTTAAATATTTGGCAATAATTTAGCATGTTGCACAACAATTAGTTTGGTTTAGGAAAGGTAAAATCGGCGCAGTTTTTAAAAAAAGTTTCTGAAAAAGTCATTTATAAGCGTTTGGATGGGAACTTACACTAATAATACTGATAACCTATCAAAGGTCTTTTCTATAAAAGTGCAAGAGGGGTATTCTGTTTACAATGCGGCACACATCTTGAGTCTCAACCTGTTCTGTTCTAGCTTTCATAGAACACAGTAGTGGACTCCAATCTTAGAGTTATATGGATTACTTAAAATCTTTAATAATGCAATATTCAAAATTAAGTAATAACAAGCTAAATGTGTTTTGTGAAAATTATTATGTATTTTGTGATTAAGTTTTCAAAATTTAATTATATTAAAAGCCAAATTTGATTTGTTAATAAGCCAAAGTTCAAGTGTTTGTCTAGGTATGTTTTAAAATTAATTTTATTTAAAAGTAATTTGATAAAATTAGTAAGTATACAATCAGGTACCAGTAAATATGTAACCAAACGTTTCAAATGAAATAGTTTGAAAAAATTGTTGTTGTTTGAGCTTTATAAGGTGTACTAATTTTAATTTTGATATAAATCACATTTTTTAACAATTTAAACGTGAACATTAATGTAATATTTCTTCATGAGGTTTTGGATAGGCAGTCAGACTCCCTAAGTCAAATCGTTAGATATAATTGGTAATGTAAACAATTGACCTGGAAAGTGTTTTCGAAGAGTAAATAATAAATTGTAATTCTTAATATGCTTATCTTCATTTCTGTTAGGAATATTATATATTTGACTAAAATCGTACTCACGGAGTACGATATGAGTTTTGAAAATAATGTCACTCCGAAGTGAGTCAAAAGAGGAAAATACTGTAACGTTATGCAAGGCAGAAAACTGTATTCAAATATGTATTAAATTGTATGTGAATAAAGGTTTGGTTTAAATTTAATAAACACATTATACAAAAACTGAGGGGGGACAGTCTATCTGGATAAAGTTTAAGAAATAATTTATTGAAAATAATTGAGGTCTGAAAATATAATGTTTTAGTATTTGTTTAAAATGTCTCTTATTAAATGTAGGAGAGAAACTGTGAACGGTCCACAATCTGGGGTTTAAAGCTGAGTTTGGCAATCGTTTTGCAGGTGTAAGAAGAAGGTGGAGGAGGACACGGCACACCTGTCGCACCAGATTGGACTCGGAGACTATTGTTCCAACACTGCTAAACACAGGTGCACTGGCACACGTCATGTTGACAACTTCGTCTAGCCACGGACCAGAGGCACCTTCTCTGGAAATAGAACAAAGAGCATGAGTGTGTATAAATGAAAACGAAATACTATAAATAGGATTCAATTGATGGTTTAAAGTTTTGTATATGGTGAGAAAACCGACGATCTTTAAACTTAGCGGAATAATAAACACATTTATGTTCGTTATCGGTAGATTATCGTTTCTGTATGAGGATAATAGTGATTTGTAATGGTGGTGGTGTGTTTGTATGTGTTTGTGTGTGTGTGTGTGTGTGTGTGTGTGTATGTGTGTGTGTGTGTGTGTGTGTGTGTGTGTGTGTGTGTGTGTGTGTGTGTGTGTGTGTGTGTGTGTGTGTGTGTGTGTGTGTGTGTGTGTGTGTGTGTGTGTGTGTATGTGTGTGTGTGTGTGTGTGTGTGTGGGTGTGTGTGTGTGTGTGTGTGTGTGTGTGTGTGTGTGTGTGTGTGAGTGTGTGTGTGTACGTGTGTTTGTGTGTCTTGGAAGTAAGATTGAACGTGAATATTGTTCGAAAAGCAAGATATAAGACCCCTCTTGTATAGGTTACTAGGACGAAGATGTCTTTGCCTCCATCTCTTAATGTACAAGCTTGGCCCGAAACACTGAAATAGAATTCTAAACTCATATTCTTTACATTTTGTAACAGCAGTTATTAGTAGTACAATGTAGCCTATAACGTGGTAGTTTATGGGCGTTATAACTACTTTTCTAAATTAATATTTGAAGCAATTTGCTGAACGTAATCATAATAAGTCGAGACAGCGGTTTATATTCTGTTACAATCTAAACATGAATGTAGGTAATAATTTTTTTAATGCATGTGACATTTAGATGTAGCTTACGTCTATTGTAAAAAAACACTATAATTATTTCGTTAACTATTTTATATAGAATTCTTTTAAGAATAACAGGGAATAGACTAGAGTCTTGAAAATCGTCTACTAGGTTCCTATATGACTTGACAACATATACAATTCCAAGTAATAAAAAAACCCGTCCTAAACTTATTTTGGTATGTCTAGGTCAATGGTTATGAATACTTATGGTAAGTCAATGAAACAAACAAAAAGACAAACACACAGTTCGATTTTATTAGTAACTCGTTTTTGTTATTTGTTTCGGAATATCTGACACAGTTTTATTGGAGAAAACCGTTGTTACATTTGTCTCTTCCAATTATTCTGTTGAGACAACATAAGTTTTAATATAATATGTAATTATTATGGTGAAAGTTTTGTAATTATAAATATATAATAACAAACACTAACGAAACAAAATCTTTAAAACGTCGTTACAATTTGTGATACAAGTGTCATTGTTGAACGAAAAGGCGCAATGAAAGTGAAAGTTGTAATCACAACATTTTTCAAAATTACAGAGAAAATTTAATTCGATAATTCAAATTTCTTATAAGAACTGCCATTGAAACTTTTTTATTGTATTACTCTTATGTGAACCGAGTGACATAAATAGAGAACTATTGTCTTAAATTATATCAACAACTGGCTTCACATTTCAAAAACGTGACTGTTTTTTACTTTTTTATCAGATGAAGTATCTCATATTTTTCTATAATCTGACAATGTATTATGAATAATTGCATGGCAATCTCATCATTTAAATCTACTAAGGTTTATAACTCTGTAGCTTGAAGATCTTATATATTACTCCAAAGCATATATTTTCAATTCTAACGCTGATGTATGTTCAAGGTCAATTATTTTAGTTTAATTTTTTGTTTGAGCAAAAAAGTTTTAGCAGATTAGAGTATGCATCCATCTAATAACAAATTAGGAGAAAATAGATCTACTTCATAGATGTAACGCTTTCCACGCGATCCATGATTGCCATCATTTACAATTGCCAATAAAAGGTTTCCGGCTATACCCTCCCGTTAATATTACCCACAACTATATGTCTACCATTCACAAATACAATATATCCGATTTCGCTTCGAATACATACTAACAATGAAAATTAATACTTTTTCAACATTTGCTAAATTAGAAGCTCAACGAAAGTGCAACTAAATTATTTATTCATATAGAAGTACGTATAATGTGATGATAGAATTTCGTCAACACGAATGTGTAACCTAGTTCTAGAACGACGTTCACAGAGTATGACGTAACGCAGGCATCGACACCTAGCCTTCAACTCCTGACCGATGCACCGATAGGTAACGAGACTGTTTCAGTTTCTTCGGCGGTTATAACAGCACTGGGTGTAGTCAACTCACGGCTATAGGATCAAACCCGTTAGGTCTTGTCCGCCAACCAAATGTTAACGCTATCTCAAGGCCAACAGCTGTTATCAAGGTAGTTCCATTTGGGACAATATGGATAAGTGATGAAACTTTCATTATATGAATCGTAGTTTTCCATTTCCTGATGTGTGCTCTTGAGTTTTGTTTATAATTATCTTATTCAACAGACAATCAAACTTCCTTTACAATCAAATCAAACAATTTTTTCCTTGTGGGTTACACATTTATAAACTATTTTCGGACTCTATCTTTAGGCCTATAATTTTACATAATTTTGTTACAACGATAAATACGTTCAACAGTGCTGACTCTTTTTCGTCTTAAAAAGAAGAATAGGTTGATCGTAAAAAGAAAAACATCTCTCAAAGGAGAACTCTCAAAAAACTGCCCTTTAGTAAGAATTATAAGAGCAATCATACATTTTTGGCTGTAGGTTTAGGCAAAGAAATTACACTAGGAAAATTACAAAGTGTAACAAATATTTAATAGATTGTTTATAAGGATTCTAATTTGTTTATGGTTCAACACCGTATGAAGTATTATTTTGTAGACTGTAAAAAAAAGGAATATTTTTAGATGAAACTCTCTTTGGTACAGGGACAACCCTTATAGTAACAACCTAAACGAACCTGAACCAACAGTTTATATTTTACAAAAACCAAACCATCCCCCCAAAAAAATGTTTCGGAGTTGTATTATCTGAACCAATAAGGTTTTGGTTTCAATAAAAGGCATAACTAACTCTAAGAAATACGTTAATTTGTTTCACAGTAGAGTCACTCTACGACCTTTAGCACTGTTTCAGGAAGGCAAAGGTTTTTTTAACAATATAAAACACCACGCCATTATTCCAGATCATTTGTTTTACACGTCTGGGGTGGGGGCAAAAACGATATGGGTTTGGGGTCTCTTCGTTGTATCTTCCGGACAAATAAATTCAAATTGTAAAACTTCCTTTGATGTTTTCTTTTTATAAATGCTAATGAATTTTATTAAAAACTTGTAGCCACTTTTGATTACAGAACAATCTTAACAAGAGACACAACGGGAAACACTGTCTAAATTCAAGACGATTTTAATTTAAGCTGTAGAATGCTACAGCCCCAAAAGTACACATTCACATATAATTAATTTCGTTATAGTACGGTTATAATCCGATAAATATTGCTTTAAAATTGTAAAAATCTTTTCATATTTTTTATAAACATTTCTATTGTTGTGAGATACTGTAGGGCTGAAATTATTGTACCTAGAAAAGTAAGAGTATTTTGATTTCTGTGGGTAATATATTTTGGCATTATATTATTGTTCTGTAAACATAATCTCAACCTTATTTACAGCATGCGTGGTATATATAGTCCATGCGTTCATCCTCTTTTTAATGTAATTAATATGGGATCTTTTAATTAATCCTATTTATTTTACAAAACACAACTTCACGAAGGATGACGTCTTTGATACTACGCATATAAAACATATTAAAATTGCCTCAGGATAAATATGGGATGCCAAAGGATGTGTGTAGAGGTTGATAAAGACGTTCAACAGTACTGACTCTTTTTCGTCTTAAAAAGAAGAATAGGTCGATCGTAAAAAGAAAAACCTCTCTCAAAGGAGAACTCTCAAAAAACTGCCCTTTAGTAAGAATTATAAGAGCAATCATACATTTTTGGCTATAGGTTTAGGCAAAGAAATTAGGTTAGACAAATTACAAAATGTAAAAAATGTTTAATAGATTGTTTATGTTGATTCTAATTTGTTTATGGTTCAACTCCGTAATATTTTGTAGACTGTAATAAAAGGAATATTTTTAGATGAAACTCTCTTTGGTACAGGGATATAGACCTACAGTAATAACCTAAATGAGTCTGAACCAACAATTCATATTCTGCAAAAACCAAACCATCCGCCCACAAAAATGTTTCGGAATTGTATGACCTGAACCAATAAAGTTTTAGTTTCAAAAAAAGGCATGACTAACTCTAAGAAATATGTTAATTTGTTTCACAGTAGAGTCACTCTACTACCGTTCGGACTGTTCAGGAAGGCAGATGTTTTAACAATATACAACACCACACCATACTTCCAAAACGTGCAAGACATTTTTTACCAGAAATGATATTAATCTTCTTGAGTGGACGCAAGCTCACCCGATTTACCCAATTGATAATTTATGGGGAATTTGTAAGTAAAAGATGGCAAAGAAGACAGAATTACAAAAACATCCTTGATTTATGAAGTAATTAATGAATTAATTTATGAAGTAGGATTAAGTGATGAAGAAAACAAAAACCTTATTTTACTAACGTAAAAACGATGTAAATAGGTTATAGTAAACAAAGGAGATAGATAAATAAATAAAAAGTAGACTATTTCTAAACCTTTTTCGTTATTAAATCTGATAAGTTTGAACATTATTGTTTATTCAAAGGCTAACAGAATCATTTGCTCAAAAATTACGTTTAAAGAGTATGTTTAAATAAAGCTAAACGCAAATTTGAGATTAACGCTCGTAAATGTTTTAGTAAGCAAACGTTTTAGAAACGAGCATTGATGTTAAAAAATAAAACAATTAAATGGTGGTGTAATTAGTGAAGTGAAAAGATTCGTTAATTACTGACCTGTTCCTAAATTCCATTTCCTTTCCTTTAAGTTTGATTAATTACCAAAATCCGTTGAGACATCACCGACATGTAAACCCGTCTTATAATTAAAAATAGAACAAACAACTTTTAAATTAATAACTCGACTCTTGTGACCCATAACGGTTTTAATTCTACCATAACATTTTTTCAATTTAGTGCTACAGTTTTCATTGAATTTAATTAAAATTTCCAATAAATTAAACCAGTTTGTCTTGTTTTTTTTGTTTTTAACGTCGTTTCGGCAAAACGTGACTCAGTGTAAATTACAAAAACATAAATTTGTTGTTTTGAAATAGGAATGGGTTCATAGAGGTTAAACTAGGCCAGTCCAGATGCACGGGTTCCAATAAAATCGGATGAAAGACAGATGGCGAACGTCTGCATGCACCTGTCTGCTGCGGAGGTCAGGGTTCGAGTGTAGGTGTTGGGTGCCTACGAACCACCTCATCGATTTACGCTTTATAATTAACGCCACAATACCACACATGTCCTCGCGACCGAGCTGAGCTAACCTTAAAACTCTTCGGCTCTTTTAATCGCCTTTTTTACAGAGTAATAAATCCGTTTATTTTATAAAATAGTGACGTTTAGCCTTAAATAGAAACGTAAATAATATTTTATATTATCATTATCACCACCGTGAGCTCGGTAATTATTGGTATTTATTGACTATAAACAGAGTGGTCGGGATAAAGAATCGAATGGCAATTATATGCATTCATCACATCCTTTGCCATCAATATTACGGAGAGAAATTCTATACAAAATATGCACAACGTGAAATATGTATTTTAGATTAATTTAGAGTTTAAATCGTTTTGGAATGGATAAAATATAAATGGTGAGAGGTAATTGTGCATCGAAAGGTCAGCCGAGGTTCATTAAAACTACGGACAACATAGGCGGCTTTAAACTGACGCAAGTGGAATTAATTCAAGGTAATGATTAAAAGTCGTTAAAATCTTTAAAAATAAATTTTACACCAAGACGTCCAATATTACACGTGTTCAATATTAAAACTAAAGTGTCGAAAATTCTTTTTAATAATTAGTTTTTTTTAATAGAGAGAGAAGGAGAGCTAGATTCAAGAGAGACAAAGAAAGAGAGTGGGGCATAAATTCTTCTTCCATAAAATAATAGATCGATTACAGAGTTTTAAAATATTAAACACTTGCCTTTCAATTTCTTTTTCTAAAACATTATAATACTAACGGTGAACTGAGGAGCTTCACTGTTGAACGCTTGTAATGAACGGTTGCTATAAAAGATGAACTATAAGATTAGATATGCCCCGAGCACATAAGTTTGGCATTCTACCAGAAATCATTATTTCAAAAAAATATTTAAAGGTAACTTCTGGAGACATAAACTAGTCAAAATTACAAAGCCAATTAAACGCTAGGTGTTTACCATAATGACAAAGCTTCTCAAATCCATCCTATTAATATATATGATACATAAAATATAGATGATTTGATTTTTCAGATTTAAAAAATCAATATAAAAAATAATATGACAACAAATTTACGAAAGAACTAATTTAAAATAAAACAGTTTAGTAAAACGTTTTCCTGTTAAACCCACACTTGTCATAACAACTCTAAATTCGCTTAACTAGGTCTGATTAGTCCATCCAGAGATATTAACGCACGTTCCGGCGGCTAAACTTACATTAGGCGGTTGTCAAAAGCTATCCGGATTACAGGTGTAACGAAGCTGAATATAGGCCAGGGGTCAAATGTAGAGTTAATCGAATGACTGACCCCTGCCGGTAGACCAATTTGGCAATCCAACGAAATGGTTTCGATTCCATAAATCACACGGCAATTTAATATAAAAACTTACCTATTCAAACAGTGACATTTAGAATCCGGTGTGATAGTGAAATAAGAGAGAGACAGAAAAGTTTTAATTTGAACGTGAGAGAAAGAGATAAACACAGAAGTCCTGCTATGCTATTATAGACAATAACACAGATGGTTTTAATTACATTATGTTTTCGTTGGCAAAGCGGGGCAGAGCCAGTTATTAAGTGGTAGGTGAAACCGGGCGATTGGAAGCTGCAGTCAGGTGAACCGTTTATAGTTCGCCCAACTCTCTGCGCTGATTACGATCGGTTTTATTGCGACTCCTTGTGTTCTCACGAATACACCTGCTAGTTTCGTGTACTCTACCACACAAGATCAATTTATCACGTTAGATAACTTGCCAATACCACTGTTACTTTCTCGAGTGGCGTCTGCCTTCCTGTGCAGTAACATTTATCTAGTATTCCATTGCTCGTTATACATAATTAGTAGCATAACTTTTTTTGAAATTTACTTTATTATATACATTTGTAAACTCTCCATTGTTTGAAAACATGTTTTAAAAAATGTAAATGTTGACATATTTCATAATAAAATCCAAATTCCTAATAACTGAAACTCAATTTACCCTAACAAATTTACAATGAAAATATTGGAATTAACCCCAATTCCACAAAAATAAACAAAAATAATAAATAATACGAGTTACTTAAGATTAAACCCTTGTGTACATTCGATGACCATGTCATCATCATCAGAGGGTCTTGTAGCAAAATACCATCTAGCAAATAAGAAGTTACAAGCTAGAGTGACGCCAACATCTTGATTGCTAGAGTGTAACTTCTTGTTTGCTAAATGGTATTTTGCTACAAGATCCTCTGATGATCTCTGAATGACATGGTCATCGAAATGTGCATAAGGGTTTAATCTTAAGTAACTTGTATTATTTGTTTTGTGTTGTTTATTTCTGGGGTATTGGGGTTATTTAAAATATTTCCATTGTAATATATTGTACCACTGTGCTCTTGATATTGTATACTAACAAATTATTTAATAAACTAGTTTTGGTGGATATCTTATCATCATTAGAATATTATTGAAAGTATTTAATCCAGTACTGACTATAAACACAGTATCACTGGGAATAGTTTGTTATGTAAACTGTTTATTAATAAAAAATTATGCTTTTTTAACCGTCTTTAAAACCATTACCGCTTAACCAACATCTCCAAGCAGAATACACTGATGAAGATAGCCCCACAGCGATCAAAAACGTCCTGTCTCAGTAAGTTTTTACAAATTTTCAAAATTTAAAGTTCGGATGGTCATAAACTAATGTTAAAGTGATTAAATAAAAATTAAATTTTAAATTTTTAGACGTTATGACTCTGCATATTCACCTCCCTAATTAAACTCGAATTTGTAATACTTTTAGTTATGCCTTCTTTAAAGGTCACTTAAAGGTCTTAAAGGGCCTCTTAACCCCTGTTCTTTTGCTTTCAGGGTGTAAATTTGTTGGTTTATGAACGACCGGGATCAAGGCTCGAGTCTGAGGGGCTGCCCTTTAGGTAAGAAAAACCGAGGGTGGATAGAGGTCCGATTGCACTACCTGGACCGAACTCATCAGACGGGGTATTGAAGGTAAGTTCGGAAAGTTGTAATAGTCTTGAATAGTTCTAGAAAACCGTTTGAAACCGTAGAGTCTGGTTGGAGCTCGTCTGTTCCATCCTTATGTTAGTCACCTGACGCTACTCATTATTCCCCTCATTGTTCAAATATTATGCGCTATTTGATGTCGAGGTTAGGTCATGTGGAGGTCAAGTCATCTGGAGGTAAGGTCATGTGAAGATTAGGTCATGTGGAGGTTAGGTCATGTGGAGGTTAGGTCATGTGGAAGTTAGGTCATGTGGAGGTTAGGTCATGTGGAGGATAAGCCATGTGGAGGATAGGCCATGTAGAGGTTAGGTCATATAGAGGTTAGGTCATGTGGAGGTTAAGTCATTTGGAGGATAGGTCATCTGGAGATTAGGTCATGTGGAAGTTAGGTCATGTGGAGGTTAGGTCATGTGGAGAATAATTCATGTGGAGGATAGGCTATGTGGAGGTTAGGTCTAATAGAGGTTAGGTCATGTGGAGGTTAGGTCATGCGGAGAAAAGGTCATGGAAGGTTAGGTCATATGGAGGTTAGTTCATGTGGAGGTTTGGTCATGTGGAGGTTAGGTAATGTGGATGTTGGGTCATGTGCGGGTTAGGTCATGTGGATGTTAGGTCATGTGGAGGTTAGGTCATGTGGAGGTTAGGTCATGTGAAGGTTAGGTCATATGGAGGTTAGGTCATGTGGAGGTTAGGTCATGTGGAGGTTTGGTCATGTGGAGGTTAGGTCATGTGGAGGTTAAGACATGTGGAGGTTAGGTCCTGTGGGGGTAGAGTCATGAGGAGGTTAGGTCATGTGGAGGTTAGGTCATGTGAGGGTTAGGTCATGTGGAGGTTAGGTCATGTGGGGGTTCGATCATGTAGAAGATAGGTCATGTGGAGGATAGGGTAATGTGGAGTTTAGGTCATGTGGAGGTAAGGTCATGTGAAGGTTAGGTCATGTAGAGGGTTAGTCATTTGGAGGTTAGGTCATCTGGAGGTTAGGTCATGTGGAAGTTAGGTCATGGGAGGTTAGGTCATGTGGAGGTTAGTTCATGTGGAGGTTTGGTCATTTAGAGGTTAGGTCATGTGGAGGTTAGGTCATGTGGGGGTTAGGTCATGTGTAGGTTTGGGTAGGTCATGTGGAGGTTAGGTAATGTTGAGGTTAGGTCATGTGGAGGTTAGGTCATGTGAAGGTTAGGTCATGTGGAGGTTAGGTCATGTGGAGGGTATGTCATGTGGAGGTTAGGTCATGTGGAGGTTAGGTCATGTGAAGGTTAGGTCATGTGGAGGTTAGGTCATGTGGAGGTTAGGTCATGTGGAGGTTATGTTATGTGGAGGATAGGTCATGTGGGGGTTAGGTCAAGTGGAGGTTAGGTCATGTGGAGGTACCTACGCCTTGTCACACTACTTCTTTTCACCATTCTTCTCTCTTCTCCACTCTTGCCACAAAACACACTGGCTGATGTCCATGTTCTGTTGATCTCAATAACTAGTGAGCAGGTCGGCTTCCGGCTACCTTTGCCCATGATCTAGTCCCCAGTTTGACAGTCCGGATCTTGGGTAAGGCCAACCGAATGTGCATGAATGTACGACTACACCACCTGGACTGAAGCGCCACAGAAAACCATTTCATTGGTGTTAACAAACCCAAGTAGTACTGGAAATGAGGTGGAACTGCAGACACTCTTTGGAGCACTTATCTCGCCTTAGGCCTCTTACCACACTAGGTCTTACAGTAGGCTCTCCCTGGGCCGAGTTTCTTTTCATTGGATTCTTCTTATTACTTAGATAAGAATCATGCTATGAGAGAGAAACTCATGAAGTAACATTGTGACTAAACAGGAACATGGTTATTTTCGTGACATTCCTTAAAAACACAGATGACTTGAAATACTATTAGGGGATGAAAATGTTCATTTGATATTAGACAGGTTGCTTGTATACGTTACATTTTTTTATTGCCGAACTAAACTAATTATCTATAATCTACATTATAGTGAGAAGAATGTTTCTTGTATATAAATGTAGATTAGTTATAATTAATACTGTATTTAAATGCAAGAAACATTCTTCATTTGTCTACATTTGTCAAAGTAGTAAAAGTTAAATATATTATATATATTTATTTAATTACAGGCTACAATTTATTAAATTTTTTATAATAATTTTTAATGTAATTTATTTTCTGTCCTATGTTGTTAAACTATTCAACAAAACATAATTAATTCAATTGATACCCATGGTTTACTAAATAATTTAATACTGTTGGTCAAATGTTATATTCTGGTTTGTTAAATGCAAAGTTTTTTTATAACTATCTAAACGTAAAATTATTTTTAATTCATCTACAATGAACTATATGATATCGTTTAACATAAATTTATAAATTTACCGAATTGGAAATAGATTAATTATTTCGTTTAGCTTTAATAATTACAAAGCTATTCGGTGACGCTGATATTCTGACTGACCTTTTGGCAAAACAATTAATACCAATTTTATATTACAGGAAACGTGCGCTAAAACTATTGTAAATAATAAGTACATTTTATCTTGTAATAAATATCCATTCAAAAATTATTATGTATTGTTCCAGCATTCAAATCGCTTTTATAGTTTAGTGTGTCAAACCACAAAAAAATTAGGTCGAAATAGGATTAATATAAAGATTTGTATGAAGCATAAAACTGGAAGAAATATGTCTTCTTTATACAGATATATGGTCGGAACACGTAGCTAGTCCGTTTTTCTGTATAACTAGTGAAAGTGCTGTATTATATCGCGCTGTTTCACCGAGTACACGTTCGCTTATCTCTAACTGTCCTAGCCGTAATTACGATCCTGTTATTATAATCTAAACTTAACTCGGCAGTAAAAACTTGTTTAATGCAAGTTAAATACATCAACAATTTATTTGCACTAAATTTCTATAATCCAAAACCGGTCCGTAAGAGTTTTTTGCTCTTTACTCGGTAAAGATAGGGATAGTAGCTAACATCCGACATATGTAGTTAGCTTTAATTAGAAAAGCGAATACGTGTGCAGAAACCAGGACGAGCTATTCGCTACGCTCCAACACGAAATATTGATTAAAACGAGCCAAGGAGGAAACATCTATAGGTCACGGTAAACCCAACAACTCAATCAGAATCAGCTGTTTAGTGGAGAAAGCCTGCGCGCGCATGACCTAACCTCTCCTACAACTGTTTACACTTTTACTTTTATCTAGGATCTAGAACTACGCATTTCTTTCGCAATAAATGTTTGTTAGCCTTTCACAATGCTGTTGTGTATTGTCTTTTACTATCAATATTGTTGGCAATAAAAACTTCGATATTTAAATGTTTTTATTACATATAATATTCTCGCTAGACTACTGCTTTATCGTTCAATATTTAAAACTATATGCGAGTCACTCTTAATATCCAGGAAGTAATCCCGAAGAGAAAACCTTTCAACAATCTGGATGTTAATTGTTGTGAAATTACGGACTATCGATTTTAATTTTGTGTCTATTATAATTGAAAATCTTCCGAAACGGTTTAAACATTGATTAAAGATAAAAGCCTGACCATTAGTAGTTTTAATTATTGCAATGTTCTTTGTTTACATAGCCGTTATTCTGCTTTGGTAGTTTTGTGTTGTAACAATAGTCTGTTTTCAAAAACGCCTGATGTTTTCAGGTTGCAAAATAAAGGGGTTAACTATAAAGCACTGTTAACAATAATCAACAAGGGATGGTTCCTAATTATAAGGATGACATGTACTTAATTTGGTGGCTAAATTTGTTGAAAAACAGCCGAAATAGATTTAGAAATAAACAGGGATTTAATGCGACCACAGTAAAAGAATGGTAATTATTCGTCTACATAGAAGCAAATAATAGAATGCCATTGCGATGAAACTTGTACAGGCCTATAAAAAAATTGGATACTGTTCCAGATCGAAAATACTTACATTCATGGCGTGATATTGGAACTTTTGATTCAATCATACTTTTCCAGTAGATTTTTTATTTTTTTTTTGCTTTACACCTTTAATTTGACAGTTGACCTATGACTATTATAGCATACAAAAGATAGGAAATGATTTGTAATAAAGTTAGGATTAAGGTAAGGAGGTGAAACCCCCTTGTCATCATTATATGGAGTATATTATGGCACCATGTGTCCAGGGTTGCTGAAATAAACCTAGTTTCTACCGGCGTCGTACAAAGATGCCTTCCACCTCTTTGTAAGAAGAAGCTTAAAGAATCATAGAATTAGGAAGGGTCAAGGAATAGACAAAATCATCCACTGGTACTCATGTCAACAAAGTAAAATTATGGAATCCCATAGACAGGATCGCTTTCTTGAAATATAGAACTGTCCTCCGATATGGTGAGACGTGTTTACACACTTCAGGATTTAAGAAATTAGTAAAAATGTTTAATAAGCCGTTTACTAAATGTATAGTATAAATCGCATAGACACGAACCTGCACTCCCTGTTAGTAATCTTTTATCACACCATCCCCGGCAAACATGTCTAACCTAAAGATTGTAGTGTCATCCCTAAAAGTACTTGACTTTGACACCTGTCACCTGCCTTATCCAGGCCAGCTCTACAGGTGCTCCATCATCATTCATTCATAGAACATCACACGCCTAATCACAGACGTTTTTAATCTTATTTACATACATCGAAGACCACTAGCATCAATCATGTTAGAAGCAACAACCTAAACCTCCTTGTGCGTAGGACTGTCTGAGGGATATTTAAGGCGGTAAAACGTCATGAAGTTGTCGCTTTCTTATCATATTCTTGTTGTGTCACACTATGATTATCAGATTGAAATCCTTTTACTTGGCAATATGTTTTATTTGTATGTTTTAAATCTACCAAGTATACTATTAGATAAAATATACTACCACTACACATCAAAAAAATAATTTCGTGTTAGACGTCAGAGAAACTAATTTTTTACCTTTTGTTGAATCTTTTACAATATCTTTTACTTGAATTGTAGGACGCCCCTCTTTAGATCGCGTAACAATAATCAATCAAGTATAAAATAGTATGTGCTTAAATTAAACTACGTGACATTTGCAAAGTGGACTTTAAGTAGTATGGTGAATCATTTTATCTGATTGTATGCGAAATAACACGAGATACAGCGCGACAAATGAAATCTGAAAATAAACTGAATTTTACGTTTTCCATAATTAATTATTAAATACCTACAATTATTTCGGCATGGTTAAGTTAAGTTAGATGCTGCAACAACTAGTTCTTCCTACAAAAATTATTATTTTTTACTATACAGAAAGAATCTCGGAAAGGATAACAACCAGAAGGACCACCCAGAAACAATAGGGCATTAAATCAAAGAAAACTGCTAGAACTAAAAAAGATAATGTACACAAAAATATTATGAAATCAACAGAACAAAAAATTAATATTTTTATTTATTCAAAAGAATAAATATTGTGCAAGAAAGAAGATACTAAAGTTGGAAGAGCAAATGAAGATAAATGCCAGAACCTGTTACTGTATATAGGCCTACTGATAAATAAAATAGTTGTGAAGTAAAGAAAATTCCTCCTTCTACTAAATTCACTTTTCTGGGGGAAAAAAGGGGGGAAACTGCTTACACACACACACACACACACACACACACACACACACACACACACACACACACACACACACACACACACACACACACACACACACACACACACACACACACACACACACACACACATACATATATATATATATATATATATATATATATATATATATATATATATATATATATGTATGAATGTATTTGTGTGTGTGTGTGTGTGTCTTGTGTGTGTGTGTGTGTGTGTGTATGAGTGGTGTATATATATATATGTGTATATATATATATATATATATATATATATATATATATATATATATATATAATATGTGTTCTTGTTTAATAATCTAAAACAGCATATGTTATTTAAATACAAGAATATTTATTAATTTATATTCAAAGCTTTTCGTTGTTAAACAGTACCAACATCATCAGAAATGAATAATACAATAAGGCAAAATATAGGCACATATCTTGCATTATCTTGAGGTCTATATCTTGCATTATTGTATTATTCATTCCTGATGATGTTGGTACTGTTTAACAACGAAAAGCTTTGAATATAAATTAATAAATATTCTTGTATTTGAATAATCTGTAAATATATATATATATATATATATATATATATATATATATATATATATATATATATATATATATATATATATACAAAATGTATTGTTTATTTGATACCCCGAACAACGTACAGATAGTTGCAGTGTGTTGTGTAAAGAATCTTTAACTATTGATACTTGGACTATTGTGCTGTTTCATAGATTTAAAACTAAGTTTTAATGTTAGACTTTTAGTATATTTTACTTTAGTAAATAAAGTTATTTTACTTTAGAATTAATAAATTTGCCAATTTTACTTTTTATAAATTAACTCTTGCTACAGAATATTATTCTTCAAATAAACTATACATTGCTAAGAAAATATTTTGCTAACTTTATATGTAGGCCTAACTAGTCTCATTTTTTGTTTGTTTTTTATCGTTATTGTATCATGTTCCATTTCAATTCTTTAATTATCTTTTCTATTCGTGATTAAATATTACTTTAATAATTTTTTAATAATACTTTTTTTTAAATGTCAAAACTAATATTTAAATATTAAAAAAGTAATACCGTACTCTGTAATAATATTAGGAGTAAGCCTATAGGCCCTATAGGACCCTATAGGCCTAATATATGATTATTATATTGGTTTTTATTTCTGAAAACCAATGTTTTTTTAAAATAATTTATCTATACCTTGAACAAATTTGTTTAAAACGTAACTAATTCTTTTAAATCACTAGACCCTGATTTAAACTAATAGGCCTATGTATCTGCGATGACCTCTGTAATTTACGCTTGAAGGTTTTATTTTTCCTGTATTAAAATACTTGTCGCATTTTGATATAGTTCTCATATTCACTCATTCACGTCTGCTTATCTGACTAATAACAGGATCATTGTCAGTAAAAGCAACGTTTATCAATACTTTCCTCTGGGTCGTATTCCAGTTTGTCACATATGATACATTTATGTCAGTGTCATATAAAAACGACGTTGTTCTGTTTGCAACATTTCTTTCGTTGATAACTTTTCATCAGTACATTTGAAAACATTTTGCATTCTAGTTTCTGCATAATATTCTATCTAATTGTTCATCACCTAGGATCGTTTGCTATTTTAAATACGATTTAAATTTGACAATATTAATTGAACAACTATGGGATAAATAAAAGAATAAATATGTTACGACTCACAATTATAAAACCTTTATTATCATTCGCGTTTCAGTGACAATATGTCATCTTCAGTGGTGGTACACAATTTAAACTTAATTGGAAAAAACTAAACATAACCTATAATGTTTTAACAAAAGTAAGAACATATTGTAATTAAGAAAAGTAATTATGGAATAAATTAATTGTTGATTTCGGAGTGTATTTCATCGTCACAGTGTGTTTAAGCCACTACAGTTGGCAGTACCTTTATTTAGAGATCAGACAAATACTATTGTAAAAATACACCGTAGACTTCCTCAGTAATAGAAATCAAATATGACATAAGAAATTACGGAAAATTTTAAAAACTCACTGGGTTGTTTACCTCCAAATTCATTTTGTGGTTTTGTAAAATTTGCTCTACAAACACAGTAGAGCTTCGGCTATCCTAATCAATACCAGAACTAGTCCGGATACTAAATAATTTTGATTTTGTCCTTCAAGGAAAGTACAACAAGCTTTTTTTAATATTGCACAAAACACGAAATCACGGAACACGGAATTCACCAAACACAAATACAGAACAGACACAAATAACTTTTTACTTTCATTATTATTTAAGAATTACTCTTGCAAAACTTCAGTGTACCTTATAGATCTTCAAAGCCAAACCCAGAACAAAGTGAGTAGAAAGAATTGAACAATTTCCAGGAAAAACGGACTCAATTAATGTAAACAATGTCCTTATAAATTCGCAGAATTATGCTTCAGAATCTGAATTATAAAAAAAATCAGGGAATAATATTTAAAAGATTCTAAAATAATTAAGAATATATTGTTTATATGAACGTTTGTACATAAGTAAAAATTTTAATAAATGTAATATTTTAACGTTCTACTGCATAGTAGAGAAACAGCATGTTTATTGTGTAAAATTATACGATAAATCCATTAGGCTTTGAAACTGTTATTTGGTTTTCAACTTAGAACATGTTTACCCCAAAACCGAAACCGAAGAAAAATAAAAAGAGTGGGAATAATTTACGTTGCAGTTAAATCACGTCTGGATATTTATTCGGATTGGAACCGACGCGACGTTCTACCATAAAATTAAAATCTACAGTAGATCATCATGGTTCACGTTCTACCTTTTTTTGTAGCGTTCTCAGTTATCCACGTTTCTCCTAAATTAGGCATTTTTCTTACATCACTCAATTTAACAACGTTATTTAAAATGTGCAAGCCGTTAAGTTCATTAATTGATCGATCGTGGACCTTGAATGCGTTTAGTTTGTGTGCAAAAAAGCTATGAGAGTGGATGAGAACCTTCCACAAATAGAGACCACCAGCCGGGAATCGAAAGTTGATGGGATTTACTCTTTAAAGGAAGGACAACAAAGCCGGTCAAGCGTACACTTCTCAATGGAAGAGTGTTTTACTTCCAACGACTATTTTCCTCTAAAACACATCTGTTCACACACGGGACACACGAGAAACATATGTGACAAACGAGGATCTGCCTTAAAAAAAATAATGAAATGAAATGCATTCTTTCTAATACCTTATAGACTACCTAGAGCTTAAGGTTTCTCCTAGAAAATAAACATTTTTATTTATGCTTTTCAAAATTTTCGTAATTTGTTTATTACACATTTATTCTGATCCAATCAAAGAGTATCTAATATATGATTCATTAAGAATCCCTAAACCACGTTAAATTGTATTAGGTCTGGAAACACATTATTATGTATTTTTGCATTTATTCCTACTATCAAAGCAGTTTAACCTTGTTTGACTAAAACAAAATTTATTTAACAAACTTTTCTCAGAAATGTGTCAAATAAAACACACTTTGACTTATATAGTTTTCAACTTCGATTTTCATGAGGTCTGAAAAAGCACACACATGTATTCTTAACACTCTTTGAATTCTAAAACAATCTATGGATAAGAACTTCTCATATCAAATCTACCAAATGTACTTCTAGCATTTCGGCTGATTCTGTACGATTTGCTCCTAATTCCATTCCTTCATATGAGTGTAAGCCAGTTCCAGTCATCCTTTTCCTCATAGGCTTACTACGAGAGTTTTGGATATCGTTCTATTGTCTGCCGCTAAACATTTTGCCTTTGCGTGTCGAGACTGAGGGCGAAAGATAATGGTCATATCTTCATGATCTAATAAATACATCTTCGTTTAACGGTTGCAAGTATGAGCGACTAGTGGCGTCGTTATCTTCTGTCCATCTCAAAGATTCTTCCAAAGGCAATGCTACTAGCGGTAGATTATTCTATCACTTTATAACTCAATTCACAAACAAAGCCAGACTGTTTAAAATCTCAAACGAACTCTTAGTAGCCTAATAGTGCAATTTTTGTCTAAAAATTCCTCATTGTTGTTTTTGCTTGTATTGAGGCCGAAATAATGACGTAGTGAACAGTAAAAGAAATTTGCATCCAAAAGATCATTCAGTTAACAGAAGAGCATGCAAGCAGTTATCGGAACCACTTAAACTCATTTACGGTTACATAAGCATTAATGGTTTTAGAAACGTTATATTTTTAATAGGGTTTAAGTGGTAGTAAAATCCTACATAAGCCCTGTGTTGTTTTTCTTACATTTTAATCTTGATTGCGCTCAAATTGTTTATGATTTCTTAAAACTCTAGTCATTTATAGTCAACATTTATCTTTTTAAACTAAACTTCTGCCATTTAATGTATTTTCTCTAATATTATAAAAGTTCAAATAAATCTATATTTTCACAGTATGTTGAAATTTTTATTTAAAATAAAGTGAAATATGATGTAATATATTCATGCTTGAGTAGGCATAATTTGTCCCATCTAATCTTTTATATGAAAGCTAATTACTATTGGACTCATATGCGGTCCTCACATCACTGAGGGATATTGAGTATATATAAGAACTTTTTATTGTAAGTATATAGTTTTTTTAATAATAAAATTATTTTTCCAGGGTGATGGCATATTTTCTCACACTCAGAATTTACAAAATCGATATATAAAACAATTACAAAGCCATATTTATGTTATTTCCTTAACAAGGAATGTAACGAGGGGTCATAAATCATTGCGATTCAGATGAACGATCTTGATCCTTCAGATTGCAATGCCGTTAGTTTTGAATTTATTGCGACATTTTATGTGGGAAGTAAAACATCAAGATAGCACGAAGAACAAGAATAGTAAACGAACTTGAATGTCACGCGTCATTGGGATATCTCAATCAAACATCAAATTTCGTAGTGGGAGGACCGTGAAAATAGCGAACATGAATAGAAAATTGGCTGCATTGTAACAGCGAATCACCTCGTCCGAAGGCACATCCACCATCGCCAGTACTAGATAGTTCCACACAAATGGCATACTGTTAACAGCTGATAATGACACAGATGAAATCCACTTTCTATTGTCTGTCTGTTTATTTAGTTTTGAGTAGAAATTATTATTTTTTTTTTTTTGAAAGCTATAGTAATGTAGTTTATAATCACCCATTTCTCTATTTCTGTCTTAGTTTCAGTTATTTAAAACATTTTCTTTCTTCAAAATTTACTGAAATGTTTTGCCTCAAAATATACTTGTTAAAGATGGTAATTGTTAGTGCATGCGGCATTGTGGTTACAACTGCACTAGAAAGCAGTGGCGTCAATAATGTATAGCCTAAGGAAAAAATAAGATAATTTTAATTTTTAAGAAGCTTTACACAGAAAAGTACAAAATCATAATAACTGCTATACAACAGGGTCTTGCTACCGATAAATTTGTAATTTGTAAAAATATTATACAGTTCTACAGAATATTTCTTCCTAAGTGTATTCTCTTACGGAAAAATAATTTCACAACATTTACGATTTTGATACACTTATCGATGACATATTTAATATATTTATGAAATGTTTACTGTGCTATTATAATATTCTTTTTGGGTAGTATTTGAATCTGGTATCTTATTCAGAATAGGATATCAGTTTTATGATAAGAAAGTGAGTAGTTAACAGTAACCAAGCGAAATATCTCTATAATCTTCTGTGAAAAAAACGAGATTCTGATATTATCCTCGTTATTTGATGTTTTAGGTTACTGGATAATCAATTCAAAAATTAAACCAATATGAGTGTAAGCAAAGTAAACACTATTGCATACTACATATGAATACTTTGAATGCATATACAGGAAATGGTTGCTAATATTATGTATATATCTATATATCGCAATATGTATTCTTGTGTATTAATAAAGAACTAAGTCAAAATACAAATACAAGAATTATAATTGAATTTACAATTCAAAGCATTTCGAAAAGCCTTGAATTGTAAATTTAATTTTAATTCTTGTATTTTGATTTAGTTCTTTATATATATAGCCTATATATTATGAATTATTTGGACAAAATAAATGAAAAACGTGCCTAAACGTAGCAAATAACCTTACAGTCAACATAAAAGAGATTTGTCCAGTAATGCTATCAAATACAAATTGAAATCATAAAACGAGATAATCGAAGAAATTAAAAACTTGTCTGCATTTCCCCACTTCAAGATCATGAAATTTAAAATCTGTTATCCAATAGTTCTCAGGAGATCTGTTATCTGTTCCAATAGTTATTGCTTTATACATTCAGATAGTGCTCTAGCTCTTGATCTTTATACCTAATACCTGTCCTATACACGTGGAACGTTCTTTCCTAATGTGTTGTAAACCTTCCTAATAAGCTAAGTTTTCTAAATGGTGTACTGTGCACTTTCTATTTTTTTTTATATGTTGACTTGTATACCTGAAAGAATCCTTAGATGTTCTTTATTATCTATGTTCTCTACCTTCTGTGTTAGTGAATGTAGAGGTGTATTTAAAAGTATCTAAATGTTGCACTGTATAGTAATTATGTTATTTTTAAAAATTTTAATACACTAAGTGAGTAGGTCTATTATCAAAAGACGGAAAAGTAATGTCGATATATATATATATATATATATATATATATATATATATATATATATATATATATATATATGACTAAGTTAAAGATATAAAACCTTCTCGCTATAGGGGAATATACAAAATCAAGTGCACAGAGTAGGATAGTTTCCCTACTCTTAATAGAGATTTACAGAGATAACTATAGTCACTAGAAGGACATGACAGGTTATATGGAATTAGGTGCTAATTAAAGAAAAGGCATTATGATACCAAGAGGTTAATTTAAAACAAAATAAGACTTTACGAAAGTAAAGTCGGCCAGGAAAGGGGCTACCGCCGTCTGGGCGAATGGGAAATCCACATCCTGCCATGCTGGTAAGCTTTGTTGCCAATTCTACTTTAAATTTCCGTTCGTTGACAACGTTCAAACTGACAACACCCCATTCTTACTCCTCCACAAGCCCGTTTCTATTCTGCTTTAAATCAAACTATAGTACTGGCTTTAAAGGAAGTTTTTAACACCATTTGTTTAGGTTTGCTTTCCTAGAGTATATCTTGCCTTAACTGAGTTAATCTATCTGATAACCGGAAAACTTCTTTCATACTAACATGGTCTATGAACATTTAAAAATAAATTCTATGAAATATGATTATTCATAGAAAATTTATACAGATCCAAAAGAACTATTTAATAAAACAGAGTTTCCAGTGGAACAGTTATCCAAATAAAACTAGAGACAATTGGGTAACTATAACATCTATAGGCGATATGACGATATAGGACAGATATTGATGGAGTTAGTCTAAAATAAAATAAAACTGAACTAAATTGGAAATAGTCAAGTTTGATTGTTCCATTTTCAATCTTGATTGTGTTACTTTCTCTTTTTGTTTTCATAAACTCTAGAAAATCTTTTCTCTGAGATAAATCTAGGAATTGTGTATAACGTTATAAGAAGCAGGCTGCCAATACAGATCTATTTATAAAGATCTACTACTTCTGTTTCTTTTCTAGTCTTTGGCGCACCTAGAACCTTTTTCTGATGAAAATAAAAATGTAAAACACATGGACATACATGACGTCATACTGAAAATCATACATGACTCTAGTACTAACAGCTGATTCCCCTTCCTATACAGATTATCTAGAGGTTATGTTAACAACATTATAAAATGCAGTTTTCTATATATTCAAAAATATTGTAGGAGTACATTTGGTTAAATTATGTGATAAAGTATGATTACATGCATAAGCCGATCCCATTAGCCTACAGAATAGGTTATGGTACTTCATATATTGCACATTAAGAGTACATTAAAATGTATATTTAAGGAAAATTAAATTATTAATTAACACCTCAAGGATGTTACGTAAATATTTTTTTACGTTAGATTATTAGGTTGTATGTTAATTTATAGTTATAAATAAACATAAATTTTGTTAGGCTTATGACTTCTATAATAATACATAAAAATATATACAACAAATATCTAAGAAAAATTGAACTATTAAAGACTTTTATAAGGATGTGTTACTCTCTCCCTTTAAGAGCTTTAACCTTATTTATTACGTAACAAGTTTACACTTCGGTGTGTGCTGGACACAGGCACAATTTTCTCATATTTCATAACGTATTGCCACTCAATCAGCACTCACATATTTGTTAAATTATGCTGCATGGCATTCCTTCGTTTTATTTTTCGTGATCAGACCCATCTTCATTTTCTGTTTCTTTGTTCTGCACTCTTCATCTAAGTTCTCGCTGAGGAACACGGCGTGAGGATACAAAATACATTTGCAGAAACTATCTTCTCATAAAACATAACTCTAATGCTCACATATTTATTACAGAAATAATGTTTGGTATTATGCAACAATTTGTTTGCATTTTATTTGTTGTGCGCAGAGCAGATGCTCATGTATTAAAGAAGCGGGAATATAAAACGAAGACTAAAGACGTCCGATAGGCTACTTCACCGAAGTTGAGACCACGCCAACTAGATGCCATTTAAACACCTACTGAATAGATAGGGAGAGAGTGGAAAGGAATTTTAATATAGGGAAAACCAAAATTATATAAAACAAAGACGTGTAGTTCTAAAATGTTATAGCGCACGGTGAGTAGAACGATAAGGTTACTTAAAATACGCAACACTTTAAAGCGACAACACTTTCTTACGAACACAATGAAACAAGAGCCAACTAACCTCAAAGAACAATGTGTGAATGTGTAACCGCACCACTGCTAGTTTGATTAAAGTAGCCTAGCCGTTGTCTAAATTTCGATGATAATGATGCGGTTGTTTCCGCAACGTTAGGCTAATCCGGAGACGATGATTTACTCTAGACTCTATTGTATGTAAATGTGATGAGTGATCCGCGACAAGCTGCTCGCCCTAGTCAGCTAGCATACGATGCTGTTCGTTCCTTCAATTAATTACAGGTACAATACACAGCTCCTCTCGACGTCGGGACGTTATTTCGTGTCACAGAAACGAGGCTCAAGTTTAAATACGTTATGCTTTCAATAAGAATTACTATTATTAAATATAATATTTTAAATAAATATTTTTAATTACAAATGAAATGTTAACGAGAGAGTTAAACAAATTATGTTTCTGAAAACATTACTCTCAAAACTGTAAATATTGAATGCCATAATACATAATATAAAATTAGATACTGTAAGCAAATTTTAAATTTGTTTTAAAAATATTCTGGGATGTATTTAACTAACGTGTGTAAAAACGTTTTATGTAGCCAAATGAATATATAAAACTAAAGACATATAAACAAATCTTCGTACAAATTACTGAAAATAATCAAATAATGTAGGCTGCACTAGGAGGTTCACAAAAGCTCTCTAAATAAGCTTGTGTATTTAACTTATTAATTTGACATTGTTGAAGTTAACAACCTGGTTCATAATCCACCTTTTTATTGGTTTCTTTAAGTTTCTAGTTCATTTGAGGGTTAATCCTGTACAAGGATCTTATGTCTCATTAATGTCTTAAAAAACAGCTTACCTTAAAAAGTGTAGATTACGAATGTCTAAATGCGTTTTTAAAGGGGAATCACAGTTTCCTTATAACGCATTCCATGTTTATATAGAAATCCAAATTTTAAACAAAGCTTACAAGTATAATAATTAAATAAAAAAAACCACTGCACAATATCAAGAGCACAGTGTACAATATATTACAATAAAAATATCGAAAAGAACCCCAATAACACAAAAATCATCAAAAATAACAAATAAAACAAGGCACTTAAGATTAAACCCTTATGTACATTTCTAAGACCATGTCATCATCATCAGAGGGTCTTGTTACAAAATACTTTATTTTATTAAATATTTTGTAACAAGACCCTCTGATGATGATGACATGGTCATCGAAATGTACATAAGGGTTTAATCTTAAGTAACTTGTTTTATTTGTTATTTTTTATTATTTTTGTGGTATTGGGGTTCTTTTCAATATTTTTATTGTAAAAAAACCACTAACCACAATATAACTTAATTTAATCACTTGATGTACATTTCGGTTACCAGGTAACCATCTTCTTCTGACATTTAATTATTATAACATTAGGCCACAGTTGCTCAAGAAAACATTCAATTAAAGCTTACAAAACTAAATATAGGTGGCATTGTTGTATTATATTTTTAATTTTTCAGCTTAAAATTTGTATCACTTTTAACCAAACGAGTCAATGGGGTCCTTCATTAAAACTGTTCTTAATTTATACTAGAAAAATGATTTTGAATTATCATTATACATATTGCAATTACTCATAAACAATGAACAATATAATATTTTAATTTCAAGCAAAATCATTTTTTTTCTACATCAAAGTTTACAGAAGTCAATGGTTAGACTATACAAGAAGCACAAACCACTGTGGTTATAGTAATATGTAGGCTAGATAGGGTAATCCATTGATATTTTTGTAAAATGAAATTTTTCAGGAAACCAAAAAATCGTTGGCATTGTAAATTTTACGAACGTTAGAAACTATATATACTAGGCGTCTCCAATCTACCACTCTCTAAACTGGCCGTAGTTTATTTTGATTCAAAACTAAAGTGTTGTTATGATCAGCTAGCAGCCTATCAAAAAACACTTATGTATTGTTAAAAATAGTTATGTTTTAGGTCGAAAAATTATCAACTTTAAAAATACTAAACCCAAAATATTTGAATAGCCACTAGAGGTCAGAATGGAATGAAATTGAAGAGCTGCAGTTTTTCAAAAATTATTTGATAACAATAATGATGGGGCTGAATTATTGAAAAAATTGAAGACGATATAAATATATGAGTTTAAGATATAATGAATATTTAGAGAGTAGTGAAATTTTCATAAGTCTTTAGTAATTATTATACCTCTATCTTCATAAAAACGTTGTTTTAAAAAGTAACCTAATGTGTTAGTCTTGGTGTTGATACTTAGGATTTGGTGTGTCTCTTAGGTTAAAACGTTTAGATATCCTAATTTGAATAAAAAATATAGAAAATATTAATACGAATATAGAAATAAAAATTTGTGTACACAATAATACATTCTTTTGTATTCAATGTTGGTAGATGAGTTAACTAATGTTAAACCTGTATGATCAGATTGTACCTTGTATGAGCCACTTGCCGCATGATTTTTGACAAGGCTATTCCAAAAGATTTTCTTCTTGAATATTGGAGTTCTTGTCGACATACAACATATTGGCTTGGAAGCAAAACTATAATAGAAAGCCTTAAATAGGTTTCGGTTATATTCTTAGGGTGTTATTTTATAATGATTGAATGTTACGACATTTCGTATAATCTGTAAACCATGAATCGTTGTTGACATGAACTGTGAGCAATTAACATAATGGCGTGACGCGCGTATGGAGAACTGGGAAATTCAGTTTAACCTGACCTGCTTAGGCTAGTGACCTACTCCTACTCGGCACTACTCGCCTCTGATTGACCATTGCGAAACTGTTTGTACGCAGTTTATCTGTATTGTTTTTAGAATTGTAACATTTCTTGTAATAAGTCTTTATTCTTTAGCAGATAGTTATTTTTAAAATACACACATTATGTTTCATCTTGACAAATTCAAATCAACTTTTTAAGACAATAAACAGGTATTTCTGTGTTTTATTACTTGCACTGTGTGGAGACGTCGTGCTTCATAATTAGTTTAGTCTAAATTTGTTAATAGCTAACCTGATCTCCATAAAGTATTTCCCTCTTATAGATATAGGCCTACCAATCTTGTTTAAAAACTTTACACATGTTGGATTGGTGCATACACTTCGTGGTTCATTAGTCGTAACGAATCCTTCGTTTATGAAACTGAGATCATAATCCATTCAACCCGTTACACTCGCTATTAGTTAATTTTGGAAAACATTTGTACTCACAGATTGTAATACATTTTAATAAAGTGTACATATCATTTTCATGGAAACATTGCATTACATAATACCGTAGGTCTACTTATAAACTCAATCATTGGGAATTGAATTACATAAACTATAATTATCAACTTAATGGTAGTGATGAACTTTTAATGCTGTACTTATGAACCTAATAGTTGTAATACATTATACAATGCAGTGATTTTTAACTCAATAGTTGTAATTCATCCTATAATGCAGTGCTGTACTCATAAACCTAAAGGTTATAGTACATTATAACATGCTGTTATTATATTCTCAGGTTCCAATGGATCTACAATGCTGAATTTGTCAACTCAGTGGTTTTATTAAATTATAGCCTACAATGCTGTGCTTATATAATCAATGGAAGTAATGCGTTCTATAATTCTGTGCTGTGCTTATCAACACATGGTTGTAATGACTTCTATAATACTGTTCTTATAGCCTCATAGGTTTTATAGATTCTATGATACCGAACATGTCAAATCAGAGGTTCTAATACATTATACAATTATATGCTTGTACATTCAATAAAAGTCATCCATTCTATAAACGCTGTTGTGATATCAACTAGGCCTAAATAGTTATAACACATTCTATAATACTGCTCTTATAACTCACAGGTTTTATGGATTCTATGATACTGACTGTCAACGCAGAGGTTTTAATACATTCTACAATGCTGTGTTTTAATATTCAATGAAATTCACCCATTCTAAAAATGATGTGCTGGAATATCAACTAAATAGTTATATTACAATCTATAATACTGTTCTAATAGCCTCTCAGGTTTCAATAAGATTCTATGATACTGAATATGTCAACTCAGAGGTTTTCAATACATTATATAATGCTGATCGTATAAATTCAATGAAATTCATATATTCTGAAAACGCTGTGCAGTGATATCAACTAAATAGTTATAATACATTCTATAATGTCTTTCGTATACCCTCACAGAATTTAATGGATTATATGATACTGAATATGTCAACTCAATAGTTTTAATACGTTATAGAATGCTGTGCTTATATATTCAATGAAAGTCATCCATTCTAAATGTGCTGTTCTCTGATATCAAATAAATATTTATAATACATTCTATAAAACTGTTCTTATAACCTTACAGGTTTTATGGATTCTATGTTCCTGAATATGTCAACTCAGATGTTTTAATACATACACAATGCTGTGCTTATATATTCAATGAATGAGCTGTGATTTCAACTTAATAGTTATAATACATTCTATAATGCTTTTCCTATTTCCTCACAGGTTATAATAGATTCTATAATACTGAATATATCAACTCAGTGGTTTTAATACATTATACAAAGCTGCGCCTACATATTCAATGAAAGTCATGAATTCTCATGAAAGTCATTCTTAAAACGCTGTGCTGTGATTTCAACTTAATAGTTATAATACTGTACATTCTATAAAACTGTACTTATAACCTCACAGATTTTATGGATACTATGTTAATGAATATGTCAACTCAGAGGTTTTTAATACATTATACATTCTTTTCGTATATATTCAATGAAATTCTTATATTCTAAAAACGCTGTGCTATGATTTCAACTAAATAGTTATAATACATTTATTCTATAATGCTTTTCTTATAACGTCACAGGTTTTATGGATTCTATGTTACTGAATATGTCAACTCAGAGGCTTTAATACATACACAATGGTGTGCTTATATATTCAATGAAAGTCCTCCATTCTAAAACAGCTGTGGTGTGATATCAACTAAATAGTTATATTACATTCTATAATGCTGTTCTTATACCTTCACAGGTTTTAATGGTTTTTATGATACTGAAAATGTCAACTCAGAGGTTTTAATACATTATACAATGCTGTACTTATATATTCAATGAAAGTCATCCATTCTAAAAATACTGTGCTGTGTTATCAAATAAATAGTTATAATACGTTGTAAAATGCTGTTCTTATAGCCTCATCGGTTTTAATGGATTCTATTAAACTGAGTGTGTCAACTCAATAGTTTTAATACATTCTACAGTTATAATACTGTTCTTATAACCTCACAGGTTTTATGGATTCTGTGATACTGAATTCAACTCAGAGATTTTTAATACATTATACAATGCTTTTCGTATATATTCAATGGAATTCATATATTCTAAAACGCTGTGGTGTGATTTCAACTAAATAGTTATAATACATTATATAATGCTGTTCTTATACCCTCACAGGTGTCAATGGATTCTTTGATACTGAATATGTCAACTCAGAGGTTTTAATACATTCTATAATGCTGTGCTTATATATTCAATGAAAGTCATCCATTCTAAAAACGCTGTGCTGTGATATCAACTAAATAGTTATAATACAATCTTTAATGCTGTTCTCATAGCCTTACAGGTTTTAATGGATTCTATGATACTGAATATGTCAACTCAATGGTTTTAATACATTATACAATGCTGTGCTTATATATTCTGATTTATAATACTTTTATATAGAGTATACTCGTTTATGTGCTTAAATATAGTAATGGATCCTATAACGCTATGCTGGGCTTGTCATCTAAATAGTTATAATGCGATCTATAATGCTGTTCTTATAACCTTACATGTTTCAATTGATTCTATGTTACTAAGTATGTCAACTCTTGGCACTATAATGTATTTTAATACATTATAGAATGCAGTGCATATATATGCAATGAAAGTCACCCATTCTACAGCACTGTGTTGTGATATCAACTAAATATTTATAATATATTCTATAATGCTGTACTTATAGCCTCACAGGTTTTAATGGATTATATAAAATTGTTTTCGTTAACTCAATGAAAGGAATGGATAATATAAAGTTGTACTCATCAACTTCAGTAAGGTTTTTAATTCATGCTATTATTGCTGTACTTAAAAGTAAGTATTTATAGGTCAATATAAGCCTATATAATAATACTTCAATTCGTTATATGTTCTAACATGATGTAAGTAAATGCATAATTAGGTTAGAAGAGTCGATGAAATTCAATTTATTTGTTTAAAATTTGAGTTAAACATTGGTTATGGTTCAAAAATAATCAACTGCACTCAAAACTATGGAATACACTCCGCAAAACTCTTCCTCTCCTATTTAATTTTATTACTTGAAGTAGGAAACTGTTTCAAAAGCAGCTAGTTCCAATATTTTCCCGTTCCAAAACCGTAAGGTAGACAGCTGCAATAAGAGACAGAGGCAATAAGAGACTGTCTCATTACTTAAAGAACTGGTAATTACCATCTTCAAATATCTGGTATAAAAGTATCAATATCAAGAGTAGTGCCCTTCTTTAATAATGCCCTCTCAATGTCTTGGTCAACATCAAAGTCACATCTAACTGCTTCTTTGACGTAACCTAGAAATTTGGTAATCGGTATAAAATTATCACATTTAACACGACATATTCTTAAATACGTATTCTTAAATTCGTAAAACAACACATTCTTATTAAGAATTATTATTTGCTATAAATTTTTAACGGCTTTTCGCAAGTCCACTGTTCTCACATGAACTTAACACATTTTCTAATTTTTTAAATGTTATGAATTTTATTACTGTCGTTATTTAAGTACAATGTCTTGATTCATAAGTTTCAAACTAAGTAGTTGAAGTGGTAGAAAATCATTGTTCCTATGAAGTTCTGAGAACAATAGCCTACTGCAAACATTGTTCTCATGAAGTGAGAACTGTAATTTCACGTAAACGCTTTAATAACCCAATTAAAGATAGACTATGGTATTTGGAGTGCTATCATCATTAAACACTTTTAGGTTTCAGAGAAAAAAGGCGTATTTTGTTTGAGGTATGACGTCTGTTAAGATCACTACCCACTAGCTTTTAATAATCCGGCAACAATAACTACACGGAGCAAACATAACCAACAATAAAGTCTGACAGTTCTTAATCAGGCAACAACTACGAGCAGCTTTATAGTGATTTCAACATTCGTGGAACCTAATACAAATCAAAACTTTATAAAGCAATATCACACCTGGTAAATAATTGCAGTTTCTGGTCCTCGAAGCCCAATTACACTGTAACGATATATCGAACCTGTATTATTTCAAATGTTAATACAACAACGAACGACCTAAATCGCGATTTCAAATGACGTGTCAATATCGACCAACATTCGAACAGTGTGGAATTTCACAATCGGCAAACGTCAAATTAAAATAACACCGCCGATACAATGGGCGACATCAGCGCGGCCAATCGGTCATTACCGAAATTATTTACAATACGTGAAAGACGTGTGCCGAGCTGGTTGAATTGAAAAACATGTGGATTGATAGGTAAAGAAAGTTAATGTGATTAGGCTTGTATACCAGGCAAATAACAGCTGGCAACTACTTAACTCTTAGACCATTCGGGCTCATTATCGTTTTGTAAAATTAAATTGTTTTTTTAATAAAGCGGGTATGTTCACTTCTTTTGCAGTTTTGAATATTGTATAACATTCTTATTTCTAAATATGGTTGTTCTGATTGGAGAGAACATGGTTGAAACATCGTAAAATGATATGTAAGATACCGAACCTAAAATTAACCTAATCTGAACCGAAGAGTTAAAATTTCATCCAAAGTTAACAGAAATAGACTGCTAAGACGGTCATATACTGAACGGATCTAAGCAAGTCATTTAGTAATGCGAAAACTAGGTTTAAATAATGATTCCTTAATTTTTTTTTTAAATCGTAAAAAAGAAAAACTTCTGTGTTCTGTAATTCTTTCAAACATTTTCAAAACCATTTCAAATTCATCCTATATCCCTACCCTTAAACGACTATAACTTAAAAAAATAAACGTTTTTCTGTAAGATCATGGATAAAATTTCCTATATTTGGCCTAATTATACTTATAAAACCTTTTTATTAGTTTTTACTTTTAAATTGTATCGTTAAGGGACGATATCACGGCTATCAAACCTGTCATAGCATTCTTACGCCACCTGGATCTATATAATCATATATAAAATCTGTATAATTTTAAATTTTATTTTGATTAGTGTTAGATAGTTAAAATTATTTTCAACTATTTGTGTTTTTGTTGTTTAGTTATATTTATTCAAGTATCATTCTAAATCCACTTTTCAAGTAACATTTAAGTTAGGCGATGTTATCATTTGATAACCATTGATAACAAAAAAAACAAAAAAAAATTAAATTGTATTGGACATATAAAACGTTACGAATTGTAGTTTTATAATATCCTAATTTACAGATAGGGGACAAATAGACATCTTTACATTACCGTGGGGTTATCGGCTTCCTTGTCCCTCCGCCCATAAGACCTTCAACATCTAACAAAGATATTATTGAAATGGTTTACATATTCCCTTATGTAAATCTTTTTAACCCTTTTCTCGCATCCCTGTGGGCGTAATCATACTCAGGCCGTTCTTTTAACTCATGTCCTTTTCAGGAGGTGACAATAGGCTACTTAACAGTTACAAGATTAAAACATGTAGACCCTACCAATACCCACCCCTTTACAGTTTTTTAGAAAATCACTATGGTAATAAAAAAGGCTTGACGTGAATAGCAAAAAATTTAAATCATAAATGCTCATATTTGTCGCCGGCTATGATATCTTGGTAATACTTATCTGAAAAGAATTAAACCTTCTATTCATTTAAAATTATACTCTATATCAGGCTGAAATTTATTAGCCTATATGCTGTCGATCGATGACGTCATTGCATTTGAGAGTTATATACGGCGGGTTTCAAGTCTCTCAGTGTGTTGAAATCATTTGTTAGTTACTAATCATTTTACTTACAGTTTTGTTCTGTGGAGTTGAATCTTGGAGATTGAGGAAAACTAACATCAAAAGATTGGACTTAATGTGGAAATGAGATATTTTGAGAAGGACAAAAAATGAGAGATTATACTAACAGTAAAAAAGCGAAAAACAAATACTTGGAGCCACTAAGAGATAAAAACTGTAAGATCTGGAGTACTCATTATCTAGGCAGAATAGTTGAAAGAAGGAAGTACTACTGGATGAAGAGTTTGAAAATTGATTCAGCAGTGGAATCAACCAATTAAAGCATTTAAGCTGGGGTATCAAACGTGCGAGTGTCTTCGATGATCGTCTAACTTTGATACGAATAAGACACCTAGAGGAAAGAAGAAGAATATTAGAAAATTATAAACAATACTGAAACACAATTTAATATAAACAATATTCTCTCCTTCCTATTTAATAAACAATAATAAATCCTTGCCAGAAACGCTTACCAACCTTTATGTACATTTTGCTAACACAGTTAGCTCATCAGAACGTTATAAATAAATTGAGAACTGTTTATTATAAACACAGTTCTCTTAATATTTGTAACCTTCTGATGCTGATAAATTTGTTAGCGAAATGTCCATAAAAGTTGTGTAAATATTTTTAACAATTTTTTAAAATGATTTATTAGTTAGAATTAAGCTGTTGTGATCTTCTATTACTTTTGTATTCACTTCCTACTGTCCAAGATAATTAAATAAAAATATTAATACATTTGAAATATTTACAGATGTATAATTCGCCCCGTTTATGTATTTGCAGCAATAATTCTAAATTAAACCAACCAAGTTATAGCAATAAAAAATGTTTATTCAGTTCTTTATTTCTGCGTGATTTGAAATTCCATTCTGACGTGGACATAGTATCACAGACGCACATGTTTACTTCCTTTATGTTCTAAAGGAATTCTTTGTAACTAGACATAGTAAGAGTAGAATGAAGCTGGCGCGCTTGTGCTTGTATGCAAAGGAAGGAATAGTGCAGTGAACGTGGGTGACCCATATGGGAGACTCGTGGGTGACCCATATTGCCAAGCCGCGTCAATGTCAACTGGCGCCCAAGTTCGCAGGTGTATGAGTCAGCTTCGAGCAGCGCGATGCCATTGTTTCCCTAGCCTAGACCACACATTCAGGCGCTCTCCTTATTAATTCAAACAGACCAACAAATCTTCGGCAATACGTCGTTGAAATTCAACTTTTTGTGTTTAATCTCATCCCAAATGATTTCATTAGCGAACGATATTGAGCACTGTATGCGGTAATTTTGGACCACCAGCAAAATGTTCATTGTTATCGCTTCTTTTCACGGTAAGAGTACAAAATGGGCCCACCCGATTGAATAAATTAGGCATATATTAGGATTGGGTTTAAATATAGTAAAGACCTATTCAAAAGTGGCTTACAAACGTGTTGTAAGCCGATTTTGTAATCATTTATAAGAGAGCATTAAAAACTATCATTATACGTTTTGTACAGCGTGTGATGTTTCTATACAAAACAGTAGGGGTCTATTGTGTAATTTCTGTTCACTCAAAAATTTAACCTAGTTAATACATAGCCTAGTGAAAATTACAAAATTTGTAGAGCTTATTTGCTTTAAATATTTCTTTTCTTTTACTGTAGTTTCATTATTCTGTAGAGAAATTACATTGAAATTACTCGAATTTTAAAATCGTTGGAAAATTATTTCCTTTTCTACGTCTAGGCCTAATAAGAGAATATTCTGTTAAAGTGATAATAAATCGTAGGCTATAGGCTACATAGTTATAAAGTAGGTTAATATAAAGGGAGAGAAGGAAAGAGAGAGAAATAGAAGAAATGGGTGAAAGACGAGATAAAATGAAAATAGCTTACAGCCAGAAACTGGAAGGGAAATATAGAGAACAGATATATGGACTTCAGGTGTATAAACCAATGAGATAGAAATGGAAAATAAAGAAGGAAAATAAAAGAAACATAAGAGGGGGAGAGCGGGAAGAGAGAGAGAGAGAGAGAGAGGATCAGGTCTACGGGTACTATGGATTACACTTTAGGCTACTAAATAAATAATTCATAAACCACACTTTAGCAGCAACGTGAATTTAAGCCTACAACTTTACTCCCGTATGCCAAGTTCTTAAATGAAATTAATTTTAATTCTTATTTGTATTTGTATTTTTTAATCTTTTATGAGTACAAAATAATTACTCTGTCGATTTGTTGGGACTAATAGCTTATGTGTAAACATACGTTTATATAGGCCCAAGCAATGTACTTAAACCATGTGACTACATTGTTTGTTTGACTTAGTTCACATGGACTTATGATAACTTTAACTTGGTGAATTGCTTAGTATATGTTAATTATTTGTTATTGATTTAATGTTAATGTATTTATTAATTTTATTTGATACTGAGGATGATAGCTTGGCTAACGAAACATTTATGGCAATAAACATTTTATAACAATTTGTGAGATTTAAATTATATAAATTTGTAATAAAAAATAATGTTTATTTTTGAAGCAATATATTTTTTATATTAATAGGCTATACTGAACTAAGAAAAAAGTTTTACTTTTCTAGAAATGAGTTTGTAACTCTTAGTAATTTGTATTACAGGAAAAATAAATTTATACGAATAATACTTCTAATAGGCTATAACTCTTTACAATTATATAAAGGTATTATTTTACCTATGTTTTGAATATGTAAATAATAGTTCTTTTATACTTTTTAATTTCAGGCATAAAATCGTAAAATAAACGATTTGTATCTTAGATTATAAGGAGCAGGGAAAAAATATTTCTGAATTGTATATTGCTAATTGTTATAGAAGCATTATAAATTTTGATAATTTATTCAAATATAAAATGCAAAATAAATGTAAATATTTTTATAACATATTTTAATTAATAGACTTGGTTCTTACAAATAAACAACAAATTATGATTTTGTTTTCAGATTAAAATGTTTATATAGGGTATTAGAATTTTATGTACTGAACAAGACATTTTTTCTATAAAGTTCTTCTATAATAGTCTTATAAACATAGGCTCTAGGGCAATTTTAAAATAAAAGCTTAGACAAAATAAAACTTGATCCATTATAAATAAGTTATAGTAAAATGCTAAAACCAAATTTGGAAAATGAATGTTTGAAGAATTTGAATCCAAATTTGAACAATATGTGATGATACAATTTTGTTTAAAAAAAAGGAGCCTAATAGATGTAAGAAAACATTTTCATAAAAATAAAAATGTAGGCCTAATATGAAATATCTTCAGTGATCAAGCTTTGTTAAAATATCGAACTTGTTGAGTTGATCAAGTAAATAAATACGAACCCTTAAATATAACACTTGGGTAACTTTAAAAACAAAATTTATCTTTAAATGTTTAAGACTTTTTTTCCTTACGTGTAGACTACAGTACTTGGACATCATTTTCAGAAGAGTTACAATTCAATTAAACACTTATATAGGCTATCATAATAGGGCTAAATCTGTCTATAATTTTTAAAGTTTTTGTTGTAATCAATTCATGATTTAGTCCTGAGTAATTATTTAAAGAACTAAGTGAAAACTATTAAGTAAAAATAATTACGATCTAATTTTTAGTAAGGTTGGTTAAAGACGCCATTTAAAAGACTGCGTCATTGATAACGAAATATACAAAACAATAAGAAAAAATGTTTTGTGGTGATGGGGCTACATTTTATTTTTAAAGTTAGTTCATTTTGTTTTTGTGCATACGTATTTTGTATATTCAGCTTATTTCACATCAGGCATTGTAAAGTAAATCTGTAAAACTATAGATCTACTCAATCTCAAGTTTAAAATTTCTAAAAATTTTAAATCAATATTTATAAGAAACTATGATTTCTATAACGAACAGAAATTAAAATTTAAGTAGTATAGTAGGCCTATAAGTGGGGTATTAGCATTACTATGTTTAAAAAAATATTGTATAAAATTTTCTTTTGCTTTAGTAAAACATATAAAAGTATGAAATATGGTTAAATTCTGAAATGTTTAGGTTCACGATGAAATTTATGTTAATGCTTATTTTTCACTGAAATTAGAAAATTTAACAAAATTAGATTGGTGAAAGTGTAAAAATGTTTAAACGTCAGAGTAACCAGTATTAAGAATTAATCTGACCAGTGTTTTCATACCTCTGTTGAAATCATATCTGTGTTTAATCATATCTGTGTTTTTGTGTGTGTAGCTGTAAGTCTCTCCCTCTGCTATTATAGTGACAGATAACTATAACATATAGCCAATATACATATAGGTCTATAAACGTTAGTGTAGTATATACATAAATAAAAAAGGGCATATATATTTATTCAGTACACTTTTTCATTTAGTAATTATGTTTGTATAATGGACTATATAAAAATTTGCATCACCTGAAATGATAATATTCACGGGCAAAAAATTAAACAATTCACCTCATAAAAACAGTATCATTTATTACAAATGTATAAAACTTTATAAAATGTAAAATATATTTTATCCAAGGAACAGAATAATATAAATACATTACTAAGGCACTTTAAAAATTATTTACAATATTTCTTATATTTACAAAATAAAAATATATTTAGAATTAAAGGGCACTTGGCATGACCCTTAAGAGTGACTAGCTTTCAGAATGGCTACAAGATCCTAAATATTTTAAAGTTGAAATTAAGATATGTAAAATGTGTTTTGATACACCTATGGCACAAATTGTATGTATTGATTACAAACATGAGTTATAAATAAAAAAGAAAAACATGAAATAAGATGTAGCTAAAATTGTTTAAATCTACATAATAGTAAATGATATATAAGTAGATCGTCTTGAAAGTAAAAAAATATTTCAGAAGTAGAAAATATTGGTAAAAATCTTAAATCTAAAATACAAGAACACTTTGATTAGTCAGTCTTTTAAATAAGGCACAAACTACCTATTATTATGTACAAGTTATTTCAAATAATTCTTTAAAACCCTATGAATAGCCATTCTCATTAAAACTAATTATGACTTGGAAAAGTGTTTAACACAAAGACCTAGTTAACTACATATTAAATAAGGCCATATCTTCATAATCTCTTCATATATATTAAATTTTCTTTTTTACAGTCTCGAACACTTTATTACACTTAGAATTTAATTCGTTTATTAATTGTAAAATAAATATTATATTATATTAGGACAAAGTCAATTTTCTGGTAAACGAATGTGAAATGGAATGTCAGAAAATAAAGAAATCGTTTCATTCAATTACACTGAAAATATTTATAGACAGAGTTTAACTTGAAGTTTTAAACATCAGGTGGGATATTTGCATTGTTCTGATAGCTTATTGAAGGACGCAATCACATAAATTTACTGATATATATTAAGATCTTCTCTTGAGTGTCCTCCAATACCTGGGCAGCCTCCATCACAGTGTTTCGACAACAAAGACATCCTCGAGAATGTTTTACTGCATGATGTACACGAATACTTCTTCACGTCGGAATGTGTCTGGAGGTGAGCCCTCAGATTGGAACGGTCGGCGAATGCGCGGTTGCAGAGAGGGCAGGAAAAAGGTTTTTCTCCGGTGTGGGTCCGTATGTGACCTTGAAGAAGCCACGGTCTTGAGAAAGCCTTTCCACAAAGCACACACTTGCAGGGCAGAGTGTGCGTTCTGATGTGCATCTTTAGAGCTCCTAAGGAGACATATACTTTCTCGCAATATTTACAACTGAAAGTCTTCTTTGCGGTCGAGTCTTCATTTGCTGCACAGTGAAATTGTTGGTGTTTCGAAAGTCCCGAATAGGTGGAGTAAGATTTCGAACAAAATGGACACTGGTAGCGGGGCGATGACCCATCCTTGGCTCGTTTCTTTCCATAACCGACACTTCCGGTACTAGATCCTCCGCTGCTAGCGACACTTCCAGGAGAAGAGAGATCTTCAGGAGTAGGCGGTGGGGGAGAATTACCGTGAAATAAACTGTGTGAGATGGAAGAGGTCGAAGACGTCGGTGAAAGTCCACAGTGGTCTGAAGTCTGGTACGGCATGAAGAGTTTAGGTAATGTTGGTATGTGTGGGCGAAATCCATGGTGAGGCGGAGAATCCCGATGGGTAGGCCTGTAAGGGGACACTTGTTGTTCAGGAGAACCACGAGATGGGTAGTACTGTTGATATACATCAGTGGGTGGAGGGTATGGGTAAATATAATGAGAAGGGTAATGTGGAGGAAGCCGTGACCAAGCCGAAGGCGATGTCGGTCTGTACGCGTGCTCAGCAGGAGTGTTAAGATTTAAAGGCTCCAAAGGACCTCCAGATTTACTAAGGAAGTGGTGGCCGTGGTGGTGTGGCGCCTGAAGAATAGGGTGGTGAAGAAGAACTGGTGTCGGCTGAACGACATTTCTTTCAGCTACTGGTGACTTCTTTCCTGTGATAAGCGCTACCGCTTGAGACGGAGTGAGAGCTTTACAAGTCAGACTAAGGTCTTCTGGTTTGGTGCTGAGGTTCTCAGGCTCAGAGTTGTCATCAGTATTATCTGTAAAAGAAACAGAAAAATTATTCCAACAATGAACCTTATGGGATATAAGTATGAAAAGCTATTTTTATAAAGAATATAATTTTACCAATAATTATTAAACTTGGTAAACTAATTTTAATAAATAAAATTTTTTAAATGCCTCTTCCAATTCAGTAGTTTTTACTATTTTTAATTAAGAATTACTATCAATGTTCTATATAGGTGTATTATAGGCTATAGTGTTGTATATAGTTGTATTATAGGCTATAGTGTTGTATATAGTTGTATTATAGGCTATAGTGTTGTATATAGTTGTATTATAGGCTATAGTGTTGTAGGCCTATATAGTTGTATTATAGGCTATAGTGTTGTATATAGTTGTATTATAGGCTATAGTGTTGTATATAGTTGAAACGCTATGACTATATCCTATGTAAAACAAAAGCATAAACTACAATGAAGTTAAGACGTGCTTCTATAGAATGATCTTGTGTTATCCTTTATGTTTACCTGCTTATTTATCTCAGAAACATAAATACAATAAAATGTTAAAATACAATACTCATAACATATATCTAGTTAATAACTATAATACACATATATTTATGCTCTATTTACGATTACTAGTCACTAACAAAAAAAAATATGAAATATTTATTTTTACAACTTTATGAGTATGTTGTACAAAATTCAAATAGTTTTTATATTATTCAAAAAGTTTTAATTTATTTCGCTATTTTCAATTTCGTAATCAATCCTAACAGAGATTAGTATTTCGTACTAAACCTGTGAGAAATCAAATATAGGCAATTATCTACCGTCACAGTAGAGAAGAGGCTGACCAATACACAAGATATCAAGTGAAAATATTAAATAACATATTTTTAACAGTTCGATTTAAAAGGAATTTTATTATTAAAAAAAATAATAATTCCAACTTTTCACGGGAGTGACCAAATTCAATTGAATCTAATAAAGAAAAATTAATTTAAAGAGAAGAATGCAAATGGCTTTACCAGCATGTCAATGATATAAATTATTGTCCGATCTAATCTTTAACAAAGCTCGTGATCCCGAGGAGAAAGCGTGTTGCGGGAGAGTAAAAAGAATGAGAGCAGAGGATTGCAGTAGAAGGAAAGTAAAACTCACAATTAAAGTCGCCAAATCAAAAACACTACGCTAAGATAGTCGGTTTATAGTTTTAATCAATTCCTTTACAGTGATGTTTTACCAGAATGTATGTCAATAATATAAAGGGAGTTATTATTATGTTTCATTAACACAAAAACAAACAATACAGTTCTAAATCAAAGCAAGGTAATAAAATTTTCTGGTATTTAAACCACGTGATCGCTCTGCACAGTAATTAATTCGTATAAAATAGTATATAGACTTTTAACAGTCTATAAAAATAATTGTTTACACTCACTGACTCAAAAAATCAGTTTGCATATGCAAGATTAAAATTGTATGATTTTTTTTTAATGATTACATTTAGGTTTAGAGAATATATTTAGGATTATATTTCGCCTCATGATAATCTTAAATTGTAAACGTAGGCTACAGGTTCTAACTCGTATCCTTACTAGATTTGTTTACCATTAATAGATAAATTGTTGAAACTACTTGGATATAATGTTTGTAAATATAGTAAATAAATTTTAATTGTATAATTCCCAACTTGTAGGTTCAGTATATCAATCAAATATCATAATTTGCGTTCTTTTACTTATTTCATAAATTTGTTAGAAATATTTGTTGATATATCGAACTTAAATAGTAGTATTTAAGTTAGTAAATAAACAAACAATTTTTTTCAAATTATTTAAAACTTTCTGGTTACTATTCAACTAAACTTTAAGATTTTTAATTATTATTAAAGCTACGTTATTTTTCTTATTTTGATGTATAAACTTGTCATGGTTCAATAAACAGTTTTAATCTACTGTAAAATAGCCTATGTGTAAATATTGAGTAGGCCTACGTGTAGAAAATGCAGGCCTATAGGTTTACCATTTAGTAATACCAACAACACTTTTAATTTAGACATGTTATTAAATATTTCAAATATTTCGTAGGTTAGGGTCTATATTTAAACATGTCATTAAGCTTTTGTTTTTACTTGAAGTCTTTGTATTAGCTTAGCAAATCCCTTTATTAGTCTATCTATTAGTATTATATTGAATATTATTATTAATATAACATAAATACTATTATTACTTATTTTTGTATTATAAAAAAAATATTTCCCACTTTACTAACCCTATGTATTTCAAATAAGTAATTTTTTTTAACAACTATTTTTTTTATATTAGCCTATATTTGTTCAAAGTATTTGTTAATAAAACTTTTATAAAATTGAATAAATTCGTTTAAAGATATGCACTTTTATTATAACTGAATGAATATAGAATTTTAATAAAATTCAACAAGATTTAATATAGGTTTATGTAACGGTTTCAAGATATTTAAGAATAATTTAAACACATGTTTGAATTGTAAATTTACCTTTTCCAGAGTCGGCTGGGTCGTCTTTAAAGATATGCACTGGTCTTTTCTTCAGCGGGCAATTGCTATAGTTAGTCTTTTTCATCAAAATCGCACGAGACATGGTTGTTGATTCTTCCCCAACGACGTGCATTTTGGGAACTTCACAAACAAATTTATAGTACAAAATAAGGTTTATAAACACTAAAATAAAAATAACACACAAATACGATGGCACTTAATCCTAGCAAGCACTAGCACACATCCTCACCGGTGCAGTTGCAGAGCTGTTCTGCCGGTCTAACAGTGAAGTTCTCAACATATACAAGACCCCCACCCTTAACTCAGTGCACTACTGGTTTCTGGACCAGCTGCCGTCTACAAGATCAGGTGGATGGAAAAAATAGCTCAGTCTTGGCGCACGTGCTGGCCGACCAATCAGGAGCATTGGCCGTCGACCAATCACAGTGCGCGGTGAACTCAAAGGAAGCCTCCGTTACGGTACTCACTAGGAGGAGTTAGAGCGAGAGGGGACTAACAGGTGTGAGTGTTTCGACAGGCTTTAGTCCCAGCTGAGCAGTTGTTGCGTTAGTAATTGACAAAAACAATGGCACAAATGCTTTCACCCTTTTTACGACACTTTAAAGCCACCAAAGCTTCTAGGTTGACACTCCAGGGGTTCTATAAATACAGCAGCCAGTAATGTGATGAAATGTAATTTTCATGTAACTTATGGATAATTTTCTTATATGAAATAAAATAAGTACAAAATATTAGATAATAGTAGAAATTTATGTTACAAAAAAATTTGTTAAATTGTAGAAGACTAAAATTTTTAATGGTATTTTTTTATTTTAATTCACTCTATTTCTTAATGATTTATTTAATCATTTAGGCCTATTAGTAACCTATTCTATTCCTGATATTTACAGTTTCTACTTTTACCAGCAATTTATTTAAACGTAAATATTGTTTTAATTTACAATAAGATATAATTTCACCCATTTTTTTAATTTAGAACCTATAGGCCAAATGAAATATTATTTTAAAATATATTTTGAAGTAACATAGCCTATTTCTTGAACGAGGGAATAATAATTAATATAAAACTACCATATTAAATCACAGTATTTTTATCACAAGTAATAATGTGCCTAAACAATTTCACATTGGGATTTATGTAGGCCTATATTATTTTGGAATTTTAAGTGATAGAAATTTGAAAAATATTGTAAATTAAAAAAAATATTGTTGAACAAAAACTCGGTTGATAAGTAAATCAAGAACCCTTGATTTAAAAAAAAAAAAATGGCTAAATTTCGACGACTAAGATGTCCTCATTCAGGCCTGATATCCTCCTTTGTACTATTTTCAAAGCTATTAGAACCAGAAGACAACTTTCGTTCTACATTTTTGATAAGTTTAATAGTAGAACATTTGTCTAACTGTCCCTATATAGCGATCAGGCCTGAATGAGGACGACAATTTAGTCGTCGAAACGTAGCCGAGTGTTTAATAAATAAAGGTTTCTTGACTCACGTATCAACCGATTTAGTGTTCAACAGAAATTTTTGTGAGTGTACTCCTCATCATAAAAATGTATTTTTTATAGGCTAACAAAGCAGTGAATGTTTTTGTTATTGAGAGAACAAATATAAAACTCACTAAACAAGTTTCTTAAAAAAATTACTGGTAAAGGCGTTTGTAGGTTAGGCCTAATTTTAAAATTGGGAAAATCATATTGTGATACTTAGTGAATTGTCTCAACTTTCGACAGAAAGTATAATTTTAAAAAACCTGTTGGTTTATAGGTTTAGTAACCGTCATTAGGACAATTTCTTAAAGCTATTAAAAAATGTAGAAATAGTCAAGCCTAGACTAAATGTATCTTATAGTAGCCTAAATCATTTTGTAGCCAGTCACCCTTGTATCAGAAAAAAGAGACAACTAGGCAACAAACCTATATTTTAAAATGTATGATAATTAACTAGCAATTAGTTATTTGGAATACATTAATATTTAAAACATTTAAGTAGGTGCAAAAATTTCGTCTAATCGAGAGAAATTAGTAAGTATAATTATAAACCAATAGAAAACGTAAACTGATTGGTTTCTAACACTTTAAAAAACAGTTGCTGACAATAAATAGGACTTCGACTACGTTCCCCACAAAAGCAAAGATTAGATCCCTACTTGTCATTGATGTAGCTTATAAAAGACTAGGTAATTATTTCATAACATTAAAATTAAAAAAATACAATATTATCAATAGATGTAAAAATTAAGAACTGTTTATTTCATTTAATTCCAAATAACAACTTAGGCTATTTATTATACCTATTAGCCTATAGGCTATGTTCATTAGGATTTAATTATTTTATTACAAAATTACATTACTTTTGCTTGTTATAAAATAATGAATCCTTATTTATAGGCTACTTTGTAACGTTCAAATAATCCTTAATTTGATATTATGGAAAAGTATAAAATTCATGTAAAATAAATTACTTATTATAAAACGTATTTTAACAATTGTTTTACAGCCTATTATGTTTTAACGACATATAACTTATGTAGAGTAAAGACCTATTGCAGGTTCCATCAACACGTATTTTTACACAATACTTTTCCATTAAATTTAACATCAAAAACAATGCTTGAAGCAGTGGGCTTAATGTGTCATAACATTTAACAGAGTATGTGGATCTCCACATTAGGTTAGGGCTAGGAATAGATAAGTTAAAATATAAATCCTAATTCGAAACAAAAATAAATTTAATTGAATATATTGATAATATTATAACTATTAACTCATAATATTGTATTATTACTGTTATGAGTAAGTCATGACGTTTACAAATTTCAAATATGTAGACTATTTACTCACGTGATGAAGATACTGAATATTCTTATAAAAACTAGGACACTCTTTTTCAAATATCGGTGCTTATTGGAAATATAAAACATATCGGTCAAATGGTTTCTTCTTTATATTAATTTCATGAAATACACTGAGGAATATTTTTTACGGGAGGGTGGTGTGCAACGCATTGTTCCATTGTTCCTGACCGGTTTTGTAAAATATTGACACCATTGTTTTGCACGGAACAAAACTTTTTAATTTATGCAAATCCAGTCACATTATTTCGTCAAGCAGACCGGTAGTCGAGTTAATTAAGAGAAAGAGAGAGGGGAGGGAGAGAGAGGTGTCCCCATGGAAAGGTGTTCTGGCAGCTGTCGTGTGACCCAGGTTTCCAGCTGGGCTGTGATTTCAAAGCGATAACCCATCGCTTCGCCCATTAAACATCTATATTTACAAAACCGATTTGTTTCAATGTATAGTCAAATATGTTGCGAGCTCTTGATTGCCCCTAGTCTGCCGAATTCCTTAGTGGTTTATCCTTATAGGTTATAGCACTCAGTTTATGGACTTTTTTATACAGCCTAAACATAAACAAGTAATACGAACAAACCTTTTTTAAAGCCAATTCCTACTTAGGTTAACAAAGAAAAATTTCATTGTTAATTACTTTTTATCAGGTAGTTACAATAAATATAGATAAAGTAGCGTACCTAGGCGTTAAAGCGTCTAGCTGTATTGCCATAAGTAGCCTATAACATAAAATAAGCTTATATGAAATCATATGTTAAGGGCTTACCACTTATTTTAAGCCAAACGGGGGAAATAACAATATTGCATACCTTATCCCTTTTCTGAAAAGTTTTAGGAGTTAGGCATAAGAAAAGGCACCATGTTTTTTTAGTAACTATAATACAGGCCTACACATAGGCTTAAAAACATAAATTAAACCTATGAATTAGAAATATAAAAATTTTAACTATTACAAAAATGTAAAAAAAGGAATAGGCCTGCTAAACCGTTAATTTAGGAACAATTACAAATTTATAAACGTAGAGATTATTCCGTGCTTCAAATTAACACAATTTTCCTCAAATTTTTTAATGCAATTATAATTAGATTCTGTGATACGGACGCTCGAAAGCATTTTAAATATCAATTTATTTTCAGAGTGTAAACGTTTTAATATTTTTCACAATCTATGAAATTTTTATGTCTAAAATTAGCATATTAATTATCTGTCTGTTTAGCCTTTTAACACTTCACTGTAAAATATAGACTACATGTAGACCACGTTTTGGGTTGCCAATGCGTCTAAAAGGTTATTCATTGAATGTAAATTTAGTAATTTTTTTTTTAAATTTAATTAAAATTTATTTTTTAAAATTAATCCAGTATAATTATTCTCGCCTACTAGGCTAATGATAGGAAAGAATAGTGAATAACCAATAAATCTAGGCAGGATTACGGTAAGAACTTACAGTAGTAGACCCCTATGTAGGGGAGATATGGCATCACGTAAGAGAGGTCTGAGGTAGACCTGTTCTCTATTAGTGTCTTAAGGGGTGTCTACTCCTAACATACCCTTGTAAGAGAAAGGCATGCTAGACGGAATGACGCAGACATGATTCTCTAGTAGGGCTACTACGAATAGGGGTAGGCCTACATTATGTCATCACGTGACCAAGTAGACATGCTTTCAATCGAAGTGAAGAGAATACAAATAAAAGACGTACACAAAACTCACAAATCAATTATTTATTAACTCTAACAATATCTGTACAATGACAAAGTTATCATAATCGGTGAATGTTGCTATTACAGACTCTAACTTGTAATATCTTCATCAACTTCAACTTATGTCATCAACAATCACTGATGATGTGACTTTGCCATTGAAACGTGTGTGAGTTAATAAATGATTAATTTATGAGTTTTGCGTAAGTATTTTATCTGTATTAGTATAGCCTCACAAGGTAAGCTCAAAGGATAGTTTAAGTGAAGAAAGGCTACGTGGTACCTGGTGTAATTTACGTTTTGGGCTCTTCTCAGTCGTATTATCTCATATTTCTCATATTCTCACATATTTTCAGAATGTTTTGTGTATGATAAATAACAAAGACTTGTTCGTTAAAAAATATATCATTGTAGTAGAAATATTCGTCACAAATTTGTTAATAAAACACAATATAGATACTATAAATAAAGTTGGTAGAAATTTATAAAAAGATTGGTAGAAATATATAAAATGGTACAAAACAATAAAGTTGTAAAACCTGTTTAAATTCTTCCGTTTAAACAAGTATAGCCTATAGCTAAAAGAAATAAAAGATATACACAATTAATCATTTATTTACTCCTACGCGTTTCAATGACAAAGTCATCATCATCAGTGAGTGCTGCTACTACAATCTCCAACTTTTCACTAAAGTTATTCAATAACTTTGTCATTGAAACGAGTATGAGTAAATAATTGATTAATTAGTGAGTCTTGTGTATGCCTTTTATTTGTTTTAACATTTCCTCACAAGCTAAGCTCAAGGAATAGTTGTATAAGTATATAACTAGTAAACGTGTAGGGTGTATACCTGTAAACGTGTAAACCTTGGGCAGGAGAACGTGTATAGAACCTTTTAAAATTGACCGTTTAATTGACCTGTAGGCTCTATAATGAATTAAAGTAATTCGTTTCGTTAATTACAATTTTTTAAAGAAATTTAATTTCATCTATTTCGAGGTTAAAAAATAAATTTTTTCTCCAAAACCAAGTTTTGCTAACATTGAATAAATCTTGAAGGGAAAGAGCCATGATGAAGTGCGCACAATTAGTTACTAAGAGTTACGCAATAGACCTCCAACACGGGTAATGTGCAATTAAGTCGATCAAGTGTGCCTTTGTCCAACAGTATTTCCTCAGCATTGCAACACATCTTAAAGGCTATTGCACCACCTAATAGATCGCTTCCACATCCGGTTATACCAGAATCACCCCGGACTGCTTGAAGTACAAGTATAGAACCGGCTTCAAGCCTTCTCATTTCGCCCTTAATAATCCCTCCCCTCTTAGGGTCGTTCTATGTATAAACTTAAGCACCTGGCCTGAATACGTTCTGATTCGTTTCAAATCATTTCATGTAGGAACTTGTAAGCTAAGGTTTTTAAAACGGGAACATCGCCAGTGCGGTGTTGGAGGGCTTTGCACTGCTTACGTAACGCCGTAGCGAATTTCTTACGCAAGTTTGCGAATAGGAAATGGATATTATCTACAACAAACTTTCTAGAATACAAAATACAATGGCATTTTTCATAAATAATATTGAACATTCAATAAAGAAAACCGACACAGGCCATAAGTATAACATCGAGTCATATTAATAATTCACCACAATACAAATTGATAAGTTTCATCTCATTTTATGTCATTAGTAATTTTTTTATAGCAATTAATAGACTAACACTATTGCATAGAGAGAAAAAAGCCAAATAAAAACATCACATTCAACGTGGGTCTGCATCAAAAAAGTAGACTAAATAACAAGTAGTCCGTAATAAACAAATTTTAAGTAAAATGGAAAATAACAACTAAACGAAAATATTCAAAACACACATAACAAACAAACAAACACACACACACACAAACACACACACACACACACACACACACAAATCCATACACACACATACACACACATACACACACACACACACACACACACACACACACACACACACAAACACACACACACACACATACACACACACACACACACACACACACACACACATACACACACACAAACACACACACACACACACTCATACACACACACACACACACACACACACACACACACACACACACACACACACACACACACACACACACACACACACACACGGTATGTAGTTATTAAAGGGGTTATGAAAATGATTTAAAAGTTACAATTCATTATTCAACATAAAATCGCGGATATTTCACAGAAATAATAAAATTGTCATAAATAATCCTAAGCTTAATGTAATGTTAATTCATAAAATAGAATTCCCAGAATATACTATGTTTATTAATCTCTATAATAAACATATTATAATAAAGGTATCACTAATGTATTAAACTATATTAAAATTGCAGATATTATTACATCGTATAAAAGTTCCTAAAAAGCACTAGGTTTAGGCTAAAATAACTAGTTAGAAATAATGTAGCCTATCACACACTGAGCTATTCTATTTACACTGTAGAGTTCCCAGATGTTAATAAATTGTATAGCCTACATTGAATCTTAAAACAAAGTAAAAGGTAGATATAGGTCTACATAAAACTATAAATTATCTATAAACTGTAAAACTAAAAAATATAAATTAAACCAGACTAATAAAAAGACAGAATATTTACGAAAAAGCCTTTCAGGCATATAGGTTGGTAATTATGTAAATTTTATAAACATAAATTTAAGACCGTAAAAATACAGCAACAAAAGAATAATTCGTAAAGGAATTTTTGTAATTTTTAAATTCAATAAAACATTATATAAAATATTCTTTTGTTTCGAATTATTACTGAATCCCATTTTTTTAAACAATTTACAATTAATAAGCAATTAAACAATTTAAACATAATAAGGACGTTTGAAAATAATAATAGACTAATATTTTTTTAAATTTCGAAATGAAAAGTTTTATTATTTTTCACATTAGTAACCTCTATCATTAGCGTGATGGCTATGGATATGTTAACCATTTTAAGTAGGTCTGTTCACTGCAGTATAGAAAGTGTGAGCCAATTTTGGATTTTCCAATTTTTTGAAAAGTTCATTCATTTTATGTTTAAAATTTAGATTTTGAAGTTGAATTTAGTTTTTTTTATTGGAATACTTAGAATAAATAAATTAATTCATTGGAAAAGTAATTCCCCTGTATGTGAGGTATAACATAAAACCCTGTAGGCCTATAAAATCTACCCTAGCCAACCATCGCTTATTTTAAGTGGTCCCTGTTACACATTACCTCGAATAGAGGATCAGAATGCACAGATAAGTCACTGTCACTATAAAATATAAACCTCTAACAAATATAACCCTCTATATGGACACAATTTGGCATGCCTATTAATAAGCGATCAAAATGACACCAAGAGTGATCTTTTTGAATCTTGTAATTTATTCAAAAAGATATAAAACAGATATTTCCAAATGTATGTTTTTTTTATTAGTTGATATTTAAACTTTATTTTTTCCTAATTGCATGCAATTGCCAAAGGTAGGCAAAATCATGTCATTCTTAACCCTTGGTTAGCAATGATACAATATGGGTAACCTATGTGTACACAATTGTAGATCTTTAGGAACAAAATGTAAAAATAAATATAAACCTATGACTTAAAACGATTGATAGTCTTTATCTTAATAAATGAACAACAATAACCCTTGCTACAAATATCTTAAAAAATGAACAATAATAATCTTCGCTTCAAATATTTAAATACCCTTGATGTACATTTCGCTAATACAGTTAGCATCATCAGAATGTTACAAATATACTGCCTATTAGTATATTTGTAACCTTCTGATGATGCTAACAGTATTAGCGAAATGTACATCAAGGGTGTTTAAATATTTGTAGCAAGGGTTATTGTTGTTCATTTATTATAATTACGCTACGGTGCTCTGTTTAAATTGATAGTCTTTACTTTGCTAAAGATCGGCGTATAGGCCTATATAAATGTTAAAGCACAGGCGCAAGTACAATAATGGGTTTCGTTTATGCCAGCTTCACTTTGCCTGCTTGTAACGGCTCCAGTCTCCTTTGTCAACTACTTGTCCCTAGGATATTCACTTCAGTCAATAGACGAGGGTTCTAACCGCTGAACTTTACACTTGTTCCATTCTATTGTAGGCCTGAGTTGTTTTATACATCAGGTACTCGTCGGATAAGAAATATAAATCCCAGAAGTGTAACAATAAAGTTTTAATAGGGGCGTACGTCAGGTAGATGGGAGAAACGTTTACGCCTCAAAAGTGAAAAACGGTTAGGTAGGTGAAATTATATGTTTAGAGTATATATACTAAGCCAACAGTTCGAATGTACTACATTCGTTTAGCTGAAGTCCTACTCCAAAAGACCTAAATATGTTTCAGAAATGTATTACTTGCAGTACCTTTGGCGAAACTATTTTCATGATAACTTAACAAAATCGTTTTATTTGTTTTATCTAGAAAAATAAAATATTATTTTCTTATACTTTACTGTAGGATATTTTCTGCTGTATATGGAGATAATTGTTTTCTTATTAAATACTACTTACAATTATTTAACAAAAGAACTCTTCGAAATATTTAATGGAAAATAAAGAAATGTAAAATAAGTAGCCTATTTCATTAAAATTGCTTAAAAATAACCTTCTTAAATCTTCTGACTGAAAACCACCATTGAGATACTTAACTCAATTTCACTTTTAATGACACCTAGCAGGAAAACATATGCCTAAAACGCCGCTAGAGTTTGTTGTTTGTATTTTATTATAAAATTAATTGTTCTCTAAAAACAATCGCAATGCATCTGTATTTGTTACCAGATGGAGTTCAAGGTAGTTCAAAGTAATCTAGATGAGGAACAAAAAACTGAAATGCTGTAAGTATATGAAGAATGAGTAGTAATAATTGTCTCAATTGAGAAGGGAAAACGTAGAAGGAAATGGGAAAGACATAGGTTTTACATCGCCATGTATAGTAAAAACTTGTGTCATACTTTAGTTCGAGTACAAAGTTATAATATAGGCTGTAAAGGAGAAAAAAATGGGAAAGAAATATGTTTTACGTTTCTATATATGAGAAAACTTGGTGGCTGCATTAAGTCGAGAATTCCGTTATAGCATCAGCTGCAATGATAAAAGGAAAACGAAAAACGTAATGGTCATGAAATGTGTTTTCGTAGATCTTTAAAGAAAAAAACGAAATTGTATGTGCTATATTTTACATTAATGTATTGAATAGAACTATTTTCTGTTATTTCAACATTTCACATAGGCCTATTGGTAACATACTGAAAACACATTAATGAATACCCTATAAGAGCCTTAGAATATTATAACAGTTTCAACTTGGCAAGGAAAGCCATTTTATCTAAGAATTTTGAAATTAGGAATACACTTGACGATAGCTCATGCTTAGTTAAAAAAAAGCTCATATTAAATGAGGTCATCACACAATACCTAAAACTAACAATTATAATTCATGATGTATTATAGGAAAAGCTGAGAAAATTGTATAAACATGGACAGAAATGAGAAATAACCTAACATTTTTTATTACTGCTAAGCCTTAGAATTTTATTAAACTCACGACCAAATATTGCAAAAAAAGAAAAAAATTATAAAAGAAAAAAAAATGATTCGAAATTTTTAGTGAGAAAACTTTTCTGAGATATAAAAACTCTCCTATATCCTGGTAAGCAGGAAAACTTTCCTTACCATTTTCAAAATAGGCCTACTGTACTTTTCTCGTTCTGTCTCTTTCATCCACTTGTTATTTGAGGTATCTTATACTTTGTTTTTTATCCCCAAATAATTTTCTCAAATGCACTTTTACTTTTTCTTTCAAGCAAGTAACTCAATAAGATACAAGTATTGCTTTCTGTTTAGTTTTCAATTTGTAAAGGTAAACTGTGCTACGTCATTGATTTACAATTAATACTAACTCAGTGTTACCTCAGGGTAACCTGTACTTCAGGAAAACCTGTACCTCATGGAAACCTGTAACTCAGGGATACCTGTACCTCAGGAAAACCTTTAAGTCAGAAAAACCTGTACCTCAGGAAAACCTGTACCTCAGGGAAACCTGTAACTCAGGAAAACCTGTACCTCAGGGAAACCTGTACCTCAGAGAAACCTGAACTTCAGAAAAATTTTTACCTTAGAGAAACCTGTACCTCAGGAAAACCTGTACCTCAGGGAAACCTCTACCGAAGTCTAGGCTAGAGCGGTGGAGATCGACAAATTAATTCTACAATATTTCGTTTTATGAGCGCTTTGGAAGTGAGATTAACATTTATAACCAGTAATTTCGTATCTCTTTTAACAGCTACAACATGCTTGGTAAAACCTAAAGCAAATTTGCTTTATTACCTTAAAATACAGTCTTCGCTATAAAGGTGTGCACACTAATTACAAAAAAAAAAAAAAATGGTGAAGCAACAACAGTTTTATTGAATGCCTTCCAAATAGACTTACGCCTTGTTAGCAATATAATAGTTTTGGGTTTGACGATTTGTTTACATAAGAACAGGAGATTATGATTCCCCGCAATTTAATGTAAGAGGTAATGTTATGATGTCACAATATAATGTTGTGATGTAACATTTAATGTTATGATGTCACAATATAATGTTATGATGTCACAATTTAATGTTATGATATAACTGTTAATGTTATGATGTTACAATATAATGTTATAATGTAACAATTAATGTTATTATGTCACAATATAAATTTATGATGTAACAGTTATTATTACATTATTTAATGTCGTGAGTAACATTACTATGCTGTTTATTTCAAATTCCCAGGACATAAAGATAATGCCACTGAACACTATTTATATGTACGTCGAACCAAGATTTTAATTTAAACAAATTAAGCACCGAGATTAAATTTAATGATTATGTTGAACTGGAAAAGGGAATTGTAGTCTATCCCCTTTTTTAAAGACGTATGATAATAAAATATTATAGGCTATTTCCCAAATCAAATATAATGTTTAATACATTCCACCAATAAGTTGGAATAATTTACTGTGGTTTAATATTAACAAATAATACACACAACCTCTAATCACAAATATTTTTATTCTATTCTACAATAAAAGTACTCCAGGCTAGAATAAAAATATTTGTGGTTAGAGGTTGTGTGTTTTATTTATTTTTAATATGTTTGTTCATGTAAAACAGTGTTATTTAAATCCTCGATTTCACCAAAATATATTTGTTTAAATGAAATAGCAACTCGATTTTGTATAACTAATTTCAAGTTTATAAAGAGCTCAGTGAAACCATAAGTATTTTTGTTTTATGGATCTGAAAAGGTACTAAGGGTCTAAGGGTCTGAACAAACGTTGCCGGCTAAGGTTTCTCTAAAACTCGAAACCTAAAACTATTATAATAAACCAGGATTTAACGAGCAAGGAAAAGATGCGACATATTATATAATACGAGTGTATATATAATATTGTATAACACCTCTTTTATTTTAAAAACTTCCCTTGTATTTATTAGCAATAAGCAGATTGTATCATTTATAATGGACCAGACACGGACTAATTGAAATGTAAATGTTAGCTATGTCAATAATAGATTTTCAAAGCATGTGTTAGACGTGAGACACCTTGCTAATGCTCGCATTATCTTAATGGTATTTCGCGCTATATTACTTTACCAAGGTTAACAGTTATAGGTTAAAGGTAAAAAGTGGAATGCATATGTACTCGCTGAGGCATGTAACAGTGGCCGGCCGAAAGGTTACGTATATTGTTAATCAAAATGCGTTGGGCTAGCCTTATAAAACATTTAGTCTAGAAACGGTACTCTAGTCTATACATGTATAACTTTTATAATTTTAAAACTACAATTTAGTAGCTGTAAAATATAACTGCCCGCACGTGCGCGTGTGTGTTGTTTCAATGTAAACAAAAAATATTATATTATTGCCCTTTATGGTTTCAGTGTTAGGAAGTGCATTCAGTATAATCTATGCTCTCCAGTAATTCAGTAATACACAAAAAATATTTTAGTCAATTCCTACTTAGGTCAACAAAGAAAAATTTTATTTTAGCTACTTTTTATTTTATAATTGCATTTAATATAAATATGTAGGTGTATATACATATAACAGAATCACAGAAAATTTCTTTGCAAATTTCCATTTTCCTCTCTATACAGTATATTTCGTTGGACTATTATTTATTGGGTGTTATTATTTATTCTCTTTCTCTTTTTTTTCAATTTGTAAAGCTGATGGTGTTCTATAATTACTCATTCTATCCATCTCTTGTAATACTTCATCATTGTAAAGAACCCTTTTTTAATAATTTCATACACATCTTTTAAGTAATATATAGGGGCCTACTTCATATGGAAAGTTCCCTCAGTGTCAAAGCTCTGGATTTCAAACATGTAGGCCCTAGTCATATTCAGTTCGAATCCGAGAGAGACATTTACTTTTTAAAATTTAATTAATGAACTAATATTAGAAAAAACTCTATTAACGTCAATATTCTAATCTACTACAGGTTAAAAAAATTGTATTTGAACTTGATTGGATTAGAAAAAACGTATATTATTATTGACTGCAAATTTGTATAAGATTTTTATAAGGGGAGTGTGAGCTAATAGAAGGAACTGAAAAACAAAATAGTTTTCAAATAATATATTTGTTAAGATTTAGAAAACCAGAAAGTTGTAAGAAGATGTAGCGAAGAAAGACCTAAGAAGAAGTTCAGGAGCTAATGAATAAGGAATTTTTAGGGGTGAGAATGTAATAACACGTGGAGTTTTCTTTTAGCCTTTATTAATCCAACTCAATTTGTACAATGCTTCAGAACTTCAACGAACCAAAACTGGGCTTGAAAACAAATTCTACGTTCTGTGAACTAGTAATGACATTTTAGAAAATCTACATGAATGGGTTCAAGTTTAATCATCTGACCTAAACTAATCAGCCGATAATAGATTGAGAGTAAATGAAATAGAGTGTTATTAAGTGAAATGAACTAGCTTTTGTTATGGTAGAGATTTAGTGGTAGAAAAGCTAGTTTATTTTCTAATCCTCCTAAGGACTATTTTATATTTTATAATTTTAACATTTTGAGAATCTCCTTAAGACAATTGGTGAACAAAATATTCAAACCGAGGTTTCAAGCTTGAATAACTATGGGAGGAGTATCTTATTTAATTTCTCTATTTAACATTTCGATACTTTTAAAGTAAGTTTTATTTTACCCTAAACATAACTTGGTAGTTGAAATATAAATAAAGATAATTCAGCCACACATCGTTAAACGTGTGTTTTGAGTTTTTATTTGAACGAATTTTGGTAAAACAACAGAAAACCTTTAAAGGACATTTTGAACCCCTGAGTCAAATCTATTACGTTTTCATAATTTGAATATGAAGGAAGTAAATCTGAAGGAGGTAACTTTGTAAAATAGATCACATAACCAGATAACAGGAACGGTCATCAAGAGCCCTTTTAACCAGAGTAAAGGAAACAAACACTCCATATGCAAGTAGTGTCATATTTTCGTTTAGATAGAAATATTGTATCAAAGAATAAAAGAAATTTTGAATACGTATTTTATTTAGTAAAAAGTAACAAAATAACAAACAGTTTATTGATTAAAGCATTTTTCTAATAACTCTTATTTATCACATTTTTTACATAAAACATTTTGCGAAATTGAAGTTCAGGTATTTTTTTTTACAAAAAATATGACATAACATAATTTTCTTTTAATATTAAAAAAGTAATAAATTAATTTCATTGTGAATATTAAAATTATTAAACTAATTATTACCCAGATTTACTGAGATTATATAGCTTCTGTGGCTCATACCCACAACTAAATTCTAAATATAGTAATTTGAGATTTCACAGGTGCCTAGAGTTTTCCTACGTTTGTTAAGGAGTTTTAGAACAATTCTTTGAATTTATTAAATTACAAAAGCTCTCGTTCAGTTAAATAAATTGTCGAATTTGTATATAACTCAGAAAATACATGTTTCAATGTTACGTGATTTATAACATAAGAAATAAAGGTGTCTTAAAAATTATTTCCCTTTAAATTCCAAGTTCATCCAGAAGTACTCCTCATTGCCCCACCTTCCCGTATAACTCATCAAGTCGTCATTAGAATGTGTCTTGCAATAAAGTGTTTGTTGTGGAAATTTATGATTCATTCAGTTGTAACTGTTAGTTTTCCATATATATTGTTCATTGTGTGCAGTGTTTTATGTAGTAATAAACTAGTTGTGTATGCATATTGTTTTAGCAGGAAAGAAAGTGTAAAACTACGGGCAGTTAATAAAATGTTTTCAGTTTACTTTTTTTGCAAATACGATTTTAATATTTTAGAGATGTGAAGTTTGCATTAACGTATTATTTTAGAACTTACCGATTTTAAAATTTAAGGTTTATCAATTGAAATAAGTATAAACAACTGATTTGTAGCGTTTAAAATCAATTCAATTTTGTTTTCAAAATATATTGGCCTACATAAATTAAAACTTCCGTTCAAATTGTTTGCTGTACAAATTTCCTCTACGTAAGTATTAATTTTTTTATTAAATATGTTCAGAAATAACTTATTTCAGAGTTCTAGAAAACTTTACGTTTGATGTTTTCAACAAATCTTACTTTAAACAAATTGCTATTAAAAGCTGTAACAATTTATAAATCAAAATATAAATTCATTTCTAAACTGTACGTACAGTATTTTGTTCAGTGAGCAGAAGGATATTAGTACCATACGATGCGTCATTGATAAGAGATTGATGATAAGACATGTCAATGGCAACCGTCTCCAATACGTTAAGAAACCACAAAATGCACCCTCATTGAGATAGCTGTGTCACAGATGTGGAGATATCGCGGCATGCTGACTACTTTGAACACTCACAGAACGTGTTCGAGCATAGATTTTCTCTTCTGAGATTTAAGTTCATGGCAAACAATCAGTGCTAAGTATCTATGACTGCACAGCGTAAACGATCAGTCCCTAAAAATACGATTAAAAAAAAGTATTATTTCAATTGTTTTTATCTTTTTCTTTTGATATTTACAACAAAAAAAAACTTCAGCTGAACAAGAAGAATAGTGGAGAATGAAAAGTATTAAATGGAAATAATGACGATTGGAGAGTGATAGCTAATACATTAAAATGGGAAGAAGTGAAGAACTATAATTGATAAATAGAAATAATGATGAGCGAAGAATGTATGCCATTAAATGAAAATCAGGATAGGTGAAGAATTAAAACTAATAAATGGAAATAATAACCGGTGTAGAACGAGAGCTAGTAAATAGAAATGCCAAGAATTAATTTTGAAAAACTAAAATGTTTAGGTACTACATATTATTTATAAGTTTTGTAACTCCGGCATTTCCTAGTTATTCAATATTTTCTAAACTTTTAATTTACACATAGGGGTATTATTTGTTTCCTTCTAGCCTACAAATTTGAACTACCCAACCGAGTAGACGTCGTTCGAAGAGGGAAATACTAGCACATTACAGTAGCAGTTGTTCACAAAATATTCGCGCGCAATGTTTAGTTGGTCCGGTAATGGTACTGCTTGTATTTCCCTCGTTAAAATATATCCAAGTGTACAGGAATAATATCATGGAAATTGTTTGACTTATGAGTTAGGAACGCAAGATTTCATTGGTAGGTCTATGGGAGTACATATAATAGTTTTCATACAATCATCGGGGGTTTTTTTAGGCTATGTTTTACTACTATTATTCGTGAGCACATCAATATATTCTGCACATTCAACTAGCCTGGTACATAGAAGGTGCAAGCGCAGCATCCAGAAGAGTAAACAAAATCTACATTTACTAGTGTGAAATTATTCGAACTCGGAAATCTTGTTAAATTAATATTTTTTCAATGTTATGGAATATTGATAGCTTTACACCTACACCATTTTTTTATTTTAATAATACGTGACACTTAAATCAAATTAAATAATTTAAATCGAAAGATGAAACGATTTTTTATACCTGAAAATCAATATTTTCGTGGAAATATTTATGGTTAAGATTTTTTTGTTTTTTGTCATGGAGATTCGTAAAAGTATCACTTAGGTAAGTCCACTTTCTGACTCTGTGTTGTTGCTTTTTTGTATATTAAACGGAGGAAAGTAAAACCCGAATAGGCATATAAAAAAGTTGTAAGAATAATAATTCTTGAAGTTGTCTTTAAAATTAAAACAAAACCATTATTAGACGAAAGAAGAAAAAACTAGATCAGAAATTACCATAACTAAAGGTGAATGTGAACAATAGTGACGATTAAGATTGCATAATTCATAATGACTTTAATGAAATTAAGATGAAAGAAAGAAACAAAATTGATTAAGATTTGACTGTGAAGAAACAGAAGTAACTAAGAAAATGGCAACACTATTACAACTATTAATAATAAAAGATAGTAATCTAAACGCTGTTAAAGAAATTAAAAGTATTTTATTTAATTTACAATGTGTATGAAATTTAAAGGAAATAAACGATTTAATTTTAGCCGCGCTTTTCTAAGAGTAACATAATCTACACATACATCTACGGTATTTACAACTGGTTCTTCCAAATGGTTTCTATACTTCCTTCTATTTTTTAAATGAATCCTTTATTCACAATATGCCATGTAATTGTAATATGTTTTTTAACATGCTACAATTCAGAACGGAGGCCTAGTTAGACAAAAAACTGTTTAGTAAAAAGGGACGCGTCCTGAAACCCAGTCCCACGGGATTAGAAAACTTACAACGGTTGTATTTATGTACCCTATGGTCACGAAAGAATCTTCTGACAAAAATAGTTAATTATTTATTCATATAAACAGATAATCATATACGCCACCCAAACTAATTTAGCGCAGGTCAGCTCATTTTGTTTGTAGTAGTGCCTTGAAGACAGTGATCACATTTATTGCTTAATATAAAGCTTAAAATCTCTGACGAAATTTTAGTGAACTTGAAAGTTGAATTCCTCACAAAGCTTTTCCTAAATTAATTGTAAGACCTAATAGCCATAAAGTTTTCGGTAGTAAAAATCTAAACAAATAATAAAAAAGTTAAGTGCATTCGCTCCAAAATAAAAACTCATGTTTTTAAAATCATATTTTGCTATAAATTAGTTTTCACAATATCGTAGTTAGAAATTCCTTCTTAAAAGGATTGCATTTGACGTTGGGAGAGGAGGGACATAGAGATATAACCCAAGGACCAATTTTGAAAACAAAATGTAACTTTTTAAAATTCTAATGATTATAATTAGACACAAATCGAGAAAATTAATGAAATATTATTTTTAAAAAATTGATTCCAAATTCAAAGTATGCCATGAATATAAATGTATTTATTGCACATGTATTTAGTTTAGGGTTATGGCAGATTGAAGGTTTGCAATAACGCCTTGCAGCAATGAATTAAAAAGAAAATCTAAATTTCCATTTTCATAAAATGCATTGCATTAAATGAAGTATTCAATATAAGCCTACAAGGTTTTTTTTAAAACGGTGTTGGACTTCATCCTCAGTAACAGCGTTTTCCTCTTGGATGTAATCGGTAGCCGGTCCATTTCGACTTTAATAACAGATTTATTTCTCAATATGTACTTCCATTTTCAAACGACTTACGATCATTGTATAACATATATATTTACAGTTCCTAGTTTATTGTCATATATCATTTTATAAGGAAACTTTATTAGAGTTAAAACATTTGGTTTTCTTATGAGAGTTTAAAATTATAAAATTTGTTACAAAAATGACCAATTCAATGTAATTTTTGTAACCAATAAAACTCTGCAGAGAAACTTTATAGTACATTTTGGAGTAGCCCAAAACCACCCTAGTAACGCCCCTGAGTTGCTGTATATTTCTATTACTTTAATTATACAACTTATAAAGTTTACAGAGTTGCTATACTTAGTTTAGAATGTTTTTATACTATTATTTTTTTAAACTCCGTTATTTATCTATTCAAATAATACAAATATGATAATCTGAATGTTTTTCTCGTTCTTCACGTTTCTAACAATAGTTTCGTTTGATTTATTAATTAAACAAAACTACTATCCTACTTATCGTAGAGGGCTTGTTTTTTATATCATTTTTTTAAAAATTCAGCCCTAAACTATTCAAGTGATAAAAATCTTTTTTTTTCTCGTTTATAACAATTGTTTTGATTACACTACAACATTTGATTTTACTTTGAAAGCACAATTTGGATTTGGTTGTAAATATTTAGCTATAAGAGGGTTAGAATGAACTTAGTTTGAATTCGAACTTTACAACAAAACAATCGACTTATTGGAATCCTTAATGATTATTGACGGAAAAAATCTGTTGCATACGTGACCGGGTACAGAGAACCGGTTATACAGAGTCACTGGATCGAACGCGGGACCGACGTCAGGAAAGCCTCACCGCTTTATTTGTTTTTGTACTCCAGTGAGAATATAAATTCTCTAACCGATTGCCCACATTTCCTAATGGTATTGTGTAGTCTACTAAGCACATTTCGCCTATAAGGTTGTGATTGTGTAAGAATCGGAGCTGCAAACACTGCGCACTGTTTCCTGGTGACGTTTATACGACAGATCAAGATATCTGGACCATAAAGTCCAAGTTTCTCACAGAGTACTAAAAGCGACAGCCCTACTTTTATAAGACCATTGAACCAAGGAGGTTCTTCTACATAACAGGAAATGTTTTAGTATTTTCTTTTACAAGTTAGAACGCAGTGATCAACAATAGTTAGCATGATACGTCCTAGACATCGTATAACAATCGCAGTCAATTGATCATTGTCACCTTCATTCAGTCCTTTTAGAGGAATAGGTTTTAAATGAACAGATATTACAACAATTAGTTAAGGACGAAAGCAAACAAAATAGCTAACCAGAACGAACTTCTGTAATAATACAACCGAAGTGTACGGGAGAGTTTATGAGAGAGAGCAACTCTTAAGTACAATAAACAACAATCAAATTGTACAACAATTAGAGATAATAAAAAAATATCCCATTTTTTGTAACATTAGTAGAATACGTACTACGGAGTTATTTAACATGTAAAGAATACAATTAAACAAATTTAGTATAACTTAAGACTACAATAAAGTGCATTCTTGGATGTTATTTAGCTTGTAAGGATTAAAACTACACAGATTTTATAATACCACGTAACGAGTATACAATAAAGCCCATGCTTGGATACTATTTAGCTTGTAAGGAGTATAACTAGACAAATTCAATAATATCACATAACTTAAGACTACAATAAAGTGCATACTTGGATGTTATTTAGCTTGTAAGGATTAAAACTACACAAATTTTATAATACCACGTAACGAGTCTACAATAAAGCCCATACTTGGATGCTATTTAGCTTGTAAGGAGTATAACTAGACAAATTCAATAATACCACATAACTAAAGACTACAAAAAAGCCCATACTTTCATGATATTTAGCTTGTAAGGATTAAAACTAGACAAATCCAATAATACCACATATCTTAAGACTAGAATAAAGCGCAAACTTGGGTGATATTTAGCTTGTGACGATTAAAATTACACAGATTCTATGATACCAGGTAACGAGTCTATAATAAAGCACGTACTTAAAAGCTATTCAACTCTAAGGAGTAGAACTAGTCCTATTCAATAATACCACATAACTTGATACTACAATAAAGCACGAGCTTGGTAGCTATTCAGTTTGTAAGCAGTACAACTAGATAGATTCAATAATACCTCATAACGGAATGCTACAATAAATACGTACTTCGAAGCTATTTAGCTTATAAGGAGTACAACTAGACACAAACAATATAACCTCATAACTTGGGATTACTATAAACAAGTACTTGGGAGCTATTTAGCTTGTAAGGAGTACAACTAGACATATTCAATATTATTACATACCTCGAGACTGCAATAAAGCACGTACTTAAATGCTAATTAGTTTGTAAGGATGCAAATAGACAGATTGAATAATACCACATAACTTGAGACCAAAATGTTTAGCAGGTTGATGGCTGGATTCTCTCCTGTCTAAGATTATGACCTTTAGATTAAGCCTCCAGAGAGTGGATAAGCGTCCGATTACAATACCTCTTCTCAAATATTTAGAAGGAATGTTTTAACGATAAGGAAAACCGGATGGTTCGGAAGGTTTTGGGAGTTCTTTTGAATGCGGGTAAAAGCTTAGTGACTGGTTAGACCTGTGCCTGTTCCCAGGGGAGGCTAAGTCACCAGTCTAGGTCATAGAGTAAGACCCTTGAGCTGGTACATACTTGAACCACGAGATGGACACCAAATCTATTGGTCCGGGTATCACAAGTCTCCTAGTTCTAGATACCGTGAGTTTGTGTGTGTGTGTGTGTGTGTGTGTGTGTGTGTTTGTGTGTGTGTTTGTGTGTGTGTGTGTATGTATGTAGGTGGGTGAGCGAGAGAGAGGGTGAGAGTTTGTGTGTGTGTGTGTGTGTGAGAAAGAGAGAGAGAGAGACAGACAGAGAGCGAGAGAGTGAGAGATACAGAGAGAAATAGAGTGAGCGAAAAAAAAGAGTTTCTATCTGTTTGTATGTATTCGTGTGATTTGAATATGACGTTTAGTGGGTTAAAACCGTATTTAAACGGGTACAAACATTTCAACAGCAACTAGGCTATATATATAAAGCATTATGCGAAGCTTTTCTTATTCAACGTAATGCTTTAGATATTTCTAGGAGCTTCAGACATTGTCAGCTTGACACATACACACACACACACACACACACATACACACACACACACACACACACACACACACACACACACACACACACAACACAACACACACACACACACACACACCACACACACACACACACACACACAAATTATTAATATGCTATCTCAGTATACTCTTATCTATAAGACACACTACAGTTATCCTGAATAACACTAAAAACACAATTGATTTATTAATAATTTTATTTTCGTCTCATCTAATTTAGATACTTAATCTAATAGTCTAAATTCAGCATTAAAGGCTTTTCACTACTTCACTCCCCCAGCACTTGTCTAATTATGGGATGTTGGTACATGAGAAGAGGAAATACTTTATCTGCGATCTTGTCTTTCTGTCTGTCTTTCTTACCATATGTGTTTAGAGCTTTAATTAGGCCCCACACAGGCTTACATGGTTACATCTACCGAGACATGGTAGCAACGATTTATTGTTAGATGTGTCATATAGTATTTATATTATATAAATAAATGTAGTTTAAATATAATATTATAATACCGCCTATATTATTAATGTAGGCCTATTGTTACATTAAAATATCGTTACACAGGTCTACAAACTGTTAAGAAAGGCCAGAGAATCTGGGTGATATTAAAGTAGTGCAAGGTGAAAGATTTCACCCGGATATTAAGACTATGGAGGATCGTTACAAAGGAAAATGGGAACCTCAAACTATTTCAGGTTACTTTTGGATCTTGTAGAAAGACTGCAAGCATAAGGTTCACTCAAGAATGTACCATAAAACGAGCTTCGGTGGTGTAACATCTTGGTGTACATTTCCTTTTGAAATATAACTTGCTATATGTTCCTAACAATCTTCTAAGAGTTAATTGTTGTTTTCTTGTGTTAATTTTACTGAAGAAAATACAAAAGGGATTATTGGGTTTTGAGATAATAATTAATTTCTTATACTTTAGACCTATAATATGAAATTACAAATTGCGTTGAATACAATGTAGAACTGATAGACAAAATCTGATGTTATATACGTTTTAAGCACATCGAAAATATAAAAAATGTCATAACAACGATCTGTTTAAAAATTGTGTGTTTAACTGTGTTGTTATAGTAAAATATTATTTTCATAAATAATATAAAATATTAGCTGGAATAGCGTGTTAGACAAATTTATTTGACCTCGGCAACTCTGCTGTCATCCTTAAAGAGTTACAAGTTTTACTTGGATTAAATACAATTATGAAATATATACCAAGGCTTACATGAACTAAAGATTATTTAGTGAATGGTATAAGCTAACTATAAATAAGCCTCAAGACACTTTTTCTGTATTTACTTAGTTTTCAATAAACTTCTCTAAAGTAGACACCAAGCAGTCAATTTCTATTGCCTACCAATTTTCCCATAGAGTAACCTACCTCTAAATAGAATGTGAGGGGCTTATTTCTCAAAACGTATTTTATGAAAGTACCCCATATATGTTTTATTACCCCTTTTTTTTAAACATCTGAGGGGCCTGGCCACAATAAAAAATTATTTTAAAACTATAAATAGTTAATTTTTAATTAAAATATTACATTGAGAAGACATATGACGACTCAAATATTAAACTATAGTATTTTCAACGAACTTTGTGATTTACTTTGTAATCACGACTCAACTACTTTTACCAATTTACTCGTAATTATTCTCTTGAAGACCGTATAAATGCCTCAATCATTTTTTAGGATCTCTGTTCAATTTTAATTTAGGGCCTACTATGTTTCTTGTAGGTGCATTTACCTAATAGACTACCTAGTACCTAGTAACTAAAACAACGATTCCCCTCAGCTAATGTTTAAATATAAATATATTTATTATCATAATTACATATTGTTGTATTTATATGACATAATATTTATATAATACAACACTAACATATATAATACTATATATATATATATATATATATATATATATATATATATATATATATATATATATATATATATATATAACACTATAACACTAACTACATAATACAACATTTTTTATTTCTAGTCTGTAATAGATTATTTATTTTCATATTATTATTTGTAAAGGTCCAATATTTTTTTCTATTTAAAATACCGGTCGTGCCTGACAGGCACTGGTACCTATGGGGTTGTTTAGTTTCTCCCCCCCCCCTAATACTTCTTAAAGGTGATGGAGCTCAGTAGCTTTCTGTTTAGTAATTCTTTTAATGGCGTTAGTGTTTCCGCGATTTTGTGCATTGTATTCGTTTTATAATAATATGAAACTTCGGTTGTGATTCACAGACACGACGTCGGTATTTGTGTAACACTTTTATATCCCATTATTGTATTTAATTACATAAATTGAAGAAATGGATAGAACTAGACTTTCTGGATTAAAAAGGAAACTAATTTTCAACCAATGAAATTCAAGGAGTAAAAATGTATGGCAGTGATTTTGAAGATACCATCAGCGACGGGTTACCCGAAGAAGACAGTGATTCAGGTGCTGTATCTAATGAACAACTTTTAGAAGTCATCAAAGAGAATAGTGGAACTGTGCAAAAAGTGAGGAAGTAATTTAGCAAAGAGCAAAGAGATCGTGATACCGAATCTCAACAAAGTGCATCAGACGATGAAGATGATTTCGAAGAATTGGAGCCTCCATAAATTTACACATTTTTCCATTTGTATAGAAAAATTGTTATAAATAATGTAGAATTTTTCCAGCAACAAAAAATAGAAAGACTAGTTATAATTTGTAAGATGTCTACAGCCAATATGTCTAGAATGTTCTGAGCCACTGTGTAAAGACTGCTCTCAAAATTGAGTTATTAGTTCTAACGTCAGTTTCTATAGATAAAACTTATAATGTATGAAATGTTATCTTGTATATAAAGTTAAGTGTGTACAATCAGTAAACCAGAAATAATTAGTATATGTTAATTATCGTATGCTTATAAGCACTTTTGGCTGAGCTGCGCTAAAATCTGTAGAGGGTAACACTACAGTTTTCAATAAGCAAATAAAAAATAACTGAACTCATAAAATTATGTTTACCCTAGTCATTTGCAATCAGAATATATTACAAAACAATTTTTATAAAGTAAATGCAAGATAAATTGTTAAACCACACAATAAACCACACTTATACCCTTCGTGCCTGTAAGGCACAACGGCGGTAGTAATGTGACAGAAATATGAGGACGGTAGTTGAAGGTTAAGCAAAATGCTTACGTTTAATTAAACAACTATTGCGACTTTACTAACTTTTCTAATTGTTTTGCTTATCAGACATCAGGACATTTCACATCAGTTATCATCTAGAATTATAAAGTCATCAACTCTGCTCTCTGCCGACTCCCTCCAGAGAACTAATTCCAGTGTTGCGATCCGCACAAATTACTGCTTCCCATCGACTACTCATTCCGAGCCCTGATTAAGAGATTATGTTAAAAACTTACCATTAAATAATATGTTTGCTTTCTTGACTGGTAAACGGATGTTCCTAACATTTAATTTTCCAGATTAGGGAGCTGATATTCGTCTATAAACAACCTGTTGTTAACAATTACACTCATTGAGAAGTATGCTTAAAGGAAAGGTTAAGAGATATTAGACGGCAGCCTAGTTATGGGTGGTATAAATTCTTAGTAACAAATGGCAAATACTGGCTGATCAGTGGGATGTTTACAGTTAGTAGATTCTTAACGTTAGCACTGTTTGTAATACTCAAAAATATATAAAAGTTAAAAGCAAAAGGATTTTTCTTCCAAAAATAAATTCTCATGCTTTCTAGATTTAGGCTTTTAATTCTTTAAAATTTGTTTATTTTAAAGCATTTCAATACTTAGACTCTATCAAATATTTTTAAAATTATGAAAAAAAATGTTATCAAGAACTTGCATATGGAACAAGGAAACACAAATTCAAGAAGATGGTGAAATATATAGATCAAAATAACAACACTCAAAGGATAAAAAGAAAATCATGTAAACCTTCCCCTTACAAATATCAGTGTAAAATGACAAGCAAGCACACACATACTAGAAGGTTTGTATGAAAATTTACTCTAACACGAAAGAAACATGAACGAAACGTTAAATTAGCTACGACAGACAAAATAATGAATCACTCCAGACTCGCAAAAAAAGGTAAATAAAGTGTAAGAAAATATAAAGTCTGCGGATAAAAGAGTTCGGCTAGTTTAAAGCACCTTTGTCGGTAAGTTCAAATATTGTTTAGGATTAATTTTGCCCTAAATTTTGAGTTATTCTTTACTAGTTAGTTTTCTACTGTACATCTCCAAAACTAGGTCTCGGTTGTGGTTGAGAAAATGAATATTTCATCAAACTCAGCCCGTTGGCTGCAGAGGGACCGAATACAAACAATGCGAAAACAAGTACAAAAAACTATTGGGAAAGGTTTTGGTCCCTGTGTTATGATGTCTGTTATAATAAGTAGGGGATATAATATATATATATATATATATATATATATATATATATATATATATATATTGTAATATATATTGGGAATACGTGTCTTAGATTCCTCTGCTGACAGTTATAGGTAGTGGTTCCAGGAATACATATTATCTTTTGTCTAACGACTGGGTTAGTTGATAATTGGAGGATATTTATTTAACTGTTTACTTTAAACTAAGTGATGCTAAATATCGTGACCTAATGATAAATCAGAATAATGACTTTGTTCATCTCACTTAAGTGGATTAGAAACAGCTAGTTTATTTTGGTTTTATATAAAAACACAATGACCCGAAGGGAAACGATAGGTACCAACTGTTAAGGAGAGAATAGCAAAACTCAAGAATACCGTATTAAATAAACATTCTCTGGAGACCGTTAGCCTTGCACTGGAGGAATAAAATGAGAGAGTGAGAGACGAGGCTCCTCGCGGTCTGTCCCGCGTATTGGTACGAGGATTCGCGTCGTCCGCAGTGAATTTGTTATACATAAAAACGTCATGTTTAGGCTACAGGTTACACCTTCGTTACATAATGCCACTTTAGAATGTGCAACTACTTAAAATAAATTGTTGATATATGCGACTTATATCATGACAAGAAATAATCAACACCGCATGTAGACCGTAGATTATAACATCTCGTTAGGTCGGTTTTCAACAAAGTTAATTTAAAAATTATGCATTCTCAAAACATTTGTGTAGGCCTACGAAATTTATTTGAAAGTAAATTAATGAATGGCGTTGTTGAAATAAAATGGATGATTAAAATGTTAACCACCGTTTATCTTACAAACAGCGCGGACACAGAACACGCATGAATCAGTGTAGATTGTCACCAGTCTCGTGCGATGGCATAAACTATTATTATCGGCCCAACTATTTACAAGAGATAAACGGCTTCGGTCTGCAGACAAATCAACGCGTTACATGCCGAGCGAACTGCGCATGCGTTTAAATCATACAACTGGACTAGTCTAACAATGAATTTGTATTTCCAGTATGGAGATTAATTTGAATTGCGGAATGAACGTGTATAAAGAGCAATAATGGGTTTGACAGTTCTCCGGGCGGTTAATGGCATTCTGTTAATCACGCGGCTCCATTTCGCTTCCGAATACAAGTGCGTCATTACTTCCAGCCACACATTTTTGACTAGTTTGGCGTAGCGAAGTCATATGGCTATCTTAATGAAATGCTGAAACCTAATGCAGGATGTAAGTTATTTATTAAGTTGCATAACATAACATCGTACTGATGATTTTTACTTGTCCAACCCAGACTTGAGTTTAATAATATATTTTTTTTTAAAGTAACTTGAAAAAAAAGTCATTGTAACGGGTCTATAGAAGTGTTCTTGATTTGAAGAATTCACAGTATTTAATAGAGGTATTCAAATTAATAATAAAAGAATTAGTTAATAGAAAACCATTAGTAGATGTTAAAAAATGTATTAAATAAAATTTTTATTTAACGAATTTAATTGAAATCAGTTCTTAAAAAGTGTCAGAAGTTTCTGAAAAAGTTTTCAAAAATTGGAATAAAATATTGTACTTATTATCGTTATATTGAATTATTTAGAGTAAGATTGATCGACATATCAATAAATTATTATATATTTCATACATATGAATGATGAAAATATTTAAGAATGACATATCAACTAAAAAACGTACAATAAAGAAAGTAACATAACCTGTGTTAAAACGGTTGCCCTACAACATAACCTGTGTTAAAACGGTTGCCCTACAACATAACCTGTGTTAAAACGGTTGCCCTACAACATAACCTGTGTTAAAACGGTTGCCCTACAACATAACCTGTGTTAAAACGGTTGCCCTACAACATAACCTATAAAATAAAACCGGCTGTTTTATAAATCATATATTTAAATATATAAATATAAAATAAATATTTAATATATAAATCACGTAATGTAGGCTAAAATATGTAAAATGAGTATCGCATGAGATGATTTTTCACTCGTGCAAGACATGCAGTTATATCCAGCGAAAAGGTAACCTATTCACTTCAACGAAGCATCTCAAACATTTAGGCAAACTTACAATTTAGTTTAATTTAGAGAAATTGTGCAAATGACCTTCATTGTTTAGCCCTCATTATCTTTCTGCATATTTTATGTTATCGCTCCTTTCCCAAACCATGAAATTTCATGAAATGATATTTTAGCGACGAAAAGTCCCTTCAGAGGAAATAACTCATTATGCTAACCGTAACATTTAGTCGAGACTAAAGTTTTCGTTTGCACTATGCGATCACCGTGTCAGGTTGGCCACTGTGATGCGCTTTTGGGCTGGGCAGAAGCTGTTTTATATGCACATGTTCAATAATGTGGTCAAAAAGTGGAAGTGACTTGTATTTAGTTGATTAATTTCATTTTACTTTGTGTGTGTTTTATTTGCCAATTCATATTGTTCTAGCGTGTTGAAATGTGGTATTCTTTGTTGATGAGGAAAATATCTGGGTTATAGCTGTTGACGTGTAAATGGGACCTGTTTTATAATGTGGTTGGCTCATATTAGAAGCGTGAGTTGAGATTTATAAATCTACAAACTCTATATTCTATAGACGTTTTTTCAAGAACATTTTTTAAAGAAATATTAATGGTTTATATATTTCCTTTTTCATATTGGAATTATGCTTTTATTTTGTGTGTGTTTTAAGAGGCCAGTATTTGCCAATTCATATTGTTCTATGTTGAAATGTGGTATTCTTTGTTGATGAGGGAAATATCTGGGTTATAGCTGTTGACGTGTAAATGGGACCTGTTTTATAATGTGGTTGGCTCATATTAGAAGCGTGAGTTGAGATTTATAAATCTACAAAATCTATATTCTATAGACGTTTTTTCAAGAACACTTTTTAAAGAAATATTAAGGGTTTATATATTTCCCTTTTCATAACGGAATTATGCTTTTATTTTGTGTTCGAGCTAAGGTATTACAGAATACCATTCTATAGCTGAGGGTCGGTTTTTATTGCTCTGCACACTACAGCACGAAATGTTTCTGAAGACGAGCAGTCCAACCATCTCTTCAGGTCCCGCAAACACGAGTTGCGGCGTCTTCCTACTGATCCGTTACGTTGTACCCTCTATTATGAGTTGAAGTAACTCGTACCTTTCGCCTCTCATCACGATGCCCAAATATTGAATTAGTAGAATACTATAAATATATATATATATATATATATATATATATATATATATATATATATATATATATATATATATATATATATATATATAATACGTTTTCTTGTTTAATAATTTAAAACAACATATGTTATTCAAATACAAGAATATTTATTAATTTATATCAAAAACTTTTCGTTGGTAAACAGTACCAACATCATCAGGAATGAAAATTACAATAATGTAAGCTATAGACCTATAGCTTACATTATTGTAATTTTCATTCCTGATGATATTGGTACTATTTACCAACGAAAAGCTTTGGATATAAATTAATAAATATTCTTGTATTTGAATAACATATGTTGTTTTAATATATATATATATATATATATATATATATATATATATATATATATATAAATATATATATATATATATATATATATATATATATATATATATATAGTATTATATATAATATATGTTATATAATATAAATGCCAATATAAGTAAGAAATATCCTTAAATTCTTTTGGTATCAACCCAAAATTTGAGAACAAATTGTATAAATGCCTCATTTTGACTGAATATAAGAAACACATTTTCTTCAATTTCGTCAATTAATAGGTCTAGCAATTAGTTGATTTTATGATGATCAGCAGAAATTTACGTTACCTAATAAATCAACGGCCTGCCAAACATAGACTATAATTTTTAAAAAACTCTTTGATATAAAACTGTCTCAACAATGTCACCCTAAAGAAACTGACGAAAATCGCCTACTGCGATCGAAAGCGTTTTTCTCAATTTTCATAAATTGTAAGTTTGGTAAGTTTATTGCGTTCACTTATATTTAGATTCAATACTTTGTTACGTTCAAACGTAATCCTAAATTATAAAGAAACGAAATATATACTTCTTTGAACCAAACAATTACTTTAGGCCCATTAAAATTCTAAAAGCAACAAAATGCAAGTAGGCCTACATCTTTATAATTTTATGCACAATCGCAATTTTGTGTTTCTTGTTGTTAATTAGTTTAACTAGGGCTATTATGTTTAAATATATTTGTCCTATCAAAATATACTCTACTTTTAAAACAAAGACGGTAACATTTTTCATAACACACATTTTGTTTAATTTTAAATTTTAAATAAAAACAAATTAACTTGATGTTTACTCATAACTTTATTCACTTCAGGTTCCTTTAATTTAGTCATAACTAAAATGTTTCACGTAGTATTGTTAAAAAAAAACTGTTTAATCTTCAACATAGATCGAAATCTAGCTACAAGCTTCAGTGAAAGCTTTGAGAAAAACAATCGTGCAATCTGAAATATAAATACAGCTTAACACGCTGAGACTTGAGTGCAAAACTCAGTCACCGTCTAAACTCGTCACAGGTCATCGCGCACAGACGTTGGAAGCACCGCATGTCTACCAACCCTTTACAATATGTTAGGAGCGACACTTTTTTAAAATAGCATATTTCTCAAGCCCATTAGCAGAAAGCTAAACGATAGGGGTGAAACCAGGACGGACAGGTTCCTGCAGGCAACCTGCAACCCTACGGGTTATTCAGGTTCTCAAAGTGAACAGGTTCTCTTTCTGTATACGTTTATTGTGCCCAATACTGTAGATGGAAATTATCTTATTTCAACACAACATGTGGAGCTTGGATTGAAAGTTGTGGCTAGAAAAATCGTTTGCCTAACAAATTACAATACAAAATGATTCAAACGAAAAATGGAGTTATGTATCAACCTAAAACACACTTTCACTAATGTTCCATAAAATACTACAAATTGTAGATTTATACAATTTATTAAAAGTTTTCTGTAAGTGCGAGAGTAAAGGTTAAAGGCTCCTCTGGAGTGGATTGGGCGAACGTTTAGCTGAGTTTTAGTAATAGAAAGCTGTGAATACACTTGAAAGTGTGAGACATGCGAGCATTTACCACAAAAACGTTTTCAAAAGGGTTGTAGGACACAGTGATAAGATGTGAAAATTAGGTTAAATTTATATTCGAAAATATATCTGAAGAGCAAGTGTGAACTGGGCGTTAAAATTTCAAATTCCATAAGGTATGGTGAACAATGTATAAAAGATATTGAATTATTCTAAAATATATAAATAATAATATTCTAAAATATTATGACAACAACCTTTAATTAGGTATTCAAAATCACGTAACCTAATTATTTTGTTAATTATCTTTATAGCTCTCACTAACATTTGAAATCAGATCCGTTTACAAATTCTACTTGAATATCTAAATCTAGTTTGTTATACTTGCCTTAGGAGGAAACAACGGCACCGTCTTTAATCAAACTGGCTAGTTAAAAGAGGAGATTTACGACGGGTTTACAAAGCTATCGAGGACATCCCGCCTCTGTCCTTCAACAGCGGCTTATTTTGTTAAAGTTACTGTATCAAATTCTCTCTGTCAAATAAGGGCTAGTAAAATACAATAAAGTAATGAAGAAAAGTGACTGGAAGAAGGTAGATGACGTAAATTTAGTTTGCTTACAGACAAAATAGTTTTGCTAAGAAAAAAACAAAAGAACTTAAAAGCTACCAGACACTTGTTTTAAACCAAAAACTTTCAAATCCACTGAAGGCTAAATTTCATATACCTCAACTTAATTCAACATAACCCAACATAAACTAAACTACTCCTTTCCTCAAAAAAGATAAATCATACACTTGACGGTTGAGGTTTCTACATTATTAAGTAGGAGGCACACGTAAAAGAAAACAAAGAGTGCGTATGAATGCTCCGAAGTCGAGCAGAGGTTTCGGGAAGACATGGAGTAGCCTACTGTAAACGCATTTCGGCTGGCAACTAGGATATGAAATGGAACGACATTTCAAGACTGTTGCACGGACCGTATGTCTACGTGTTTAGAGTGGAATTGAGTTTATAAGAGGAATTAAGAGCAAAGATTAAAAGTGATAGACATTACAATGCACCTGGAGGAACAGAGTCAGGTAAAAAAAAAAAAAAATCTAATTGGAATCTGAGTTCATAAAATTGGTAACTCCCTGGATGAAGCACATGTGTAAGAATGGAAATATCAGAAAACGAAACGATTGAAATGTTATGATTTTTGTCAGAATGTTATAATACTCCCCTATATGGATTTTTTGTTTAATTATCTTTGTATAAAAAGTGAGAGAGAGAAAGTGTCATCTTTTAGACACAAATAAAACAATTTAATAATAATAATAATAACATTTCTATTATTGAAATATGGTAGTATTAGGCCTATTTATCAAGTCAGAGATATACCTAGATAAGAACATCATATCAACCAAAATCATCATCGTTATACAACTTTGTGCTCCGTAAACAAGAGAGGTTTTAAATAAGTGTACACTCACAACATTTTTTGTTGAAGAAAAATACGGTTGATTCATGAGTCAAGAAATTGATTTATTACAAATTCGGCAACGTTTCGACAACTAAATTGTTCTTCTCATTCAGGCCTGATTTCATTCTTTATACTGTTGTCAAAGATATTAAAACCAGAACACAACTTCCCTTCTACATTTTTAACCAGTTTAACCAGTAGAACGTTTATCTAACTGTCAATTAACAAGAGAAGTTTGTTAAGATGCACCAAAGTATGGAGCATCACATTGTAAACATTTCAATTTAAAAGCAATGTCATTACTTACTATACTGGCCCTATTTGTAATTTAGTTATAGGCTATACCAGTTTTCGCTCGAGCGATATTTCTAAATATATTTTTTTGGAATCCGAAACAGTTTCTTTTTTTTGGTACAAAACATCTTTTTTAAGGATATCTAAATTTTTTAATTTATTCAAATTTAAATAGAATAATATTTTGAATTATATTTATATCAAAAAGTTTCAATTATTTCTTATCCTTATATTTTTTCAAGACAGTTTTTAACGAGAATTTACTTGATGATAATATGATGCATTACCCTTTGGTTCACGAACCCTGGTGGTGTTTCTTATTTAGATTATGAACTTTAATTTAACGCGAAAGAATAAAATATTCCGCATTGTCGTTACAATCAGCAACTATTCTTGTACTTCAATATGTGATAAAACACCAATAAAACTACTTTAGTCTTAAATGAAATTAAATTTATGTCAGAATGCCAATGAATATTCTCGTGAAAGATACCAGTAAAGGTTTTGCATTTTGCCCTTAATGGGTCGATAAGAAAAGTTTTTACTTCAGATATAAGTATACATTTCATCCCAACAAAGTATTTCAAAGTAGAATATGTATGTAACAAATTCAGTAAAAAAAATCTTATTTTTCTATCTTTAAAGTTATGGTCAAAGACATGAAAAGATTATTTGATTCATAACTTTACCTGTTATACTTACAATAATAGCTTCTGTTAAAATAAAATTCAACTTTTCACTTTAAAAGTGGGGTTTTTCTATTATATCCCCGCATTTTCAATTATTGTTCTATTTCTCCTACACTTGGTAGCTATAGAAAAAAATTGAAAATGCCGGGACGTATTAGCGGAGACGTGTTTTTGTGAAAGTTTTTAAATATACTATTACTTGAGGTTTTATGTGATTCATCACAACCTAATTTTTGTTGTTGAGTATAGTATAGACCTAATAATTAAGAGTATTAGTTGAAATATCAAGATTTGCTCTATAAAGCATGATTCCACATATTTCTGAGGGAATATTTATTCAACTTAAATAATTAATAATTGTTGAGTGTGAGTATAATCTACTTACACTCAAGCAGAGAAAAAAAAATATTTGAAACGATATTATTTCACTTAACAATAATAAGTCTCAAACTGTTACCGTCAAACAAATTTTAAATACATTATCAGTTTCCTTGTTAATTTGTTTTGCATAAGTACATGGAAAATGGTGCAAAGGAAATGAACGCTTTGAAATATAAAGCACGCCTTGACAGGTGGATCGTATTAAAATAGTGACCCATTCAACAGGAGAAAGTGCGGTAGAAAATAAACATTTCCACTCTTAGCGCAGACTAGATACACAACATTCTACTCTGACGAGCGAACTTAAAACTTAAACTGTCGCTGTGTATTTGCCTCACGTTTTCAGTCATAATGTCCTTGACTTCTGTAATGTGTTTGTATATTTGTTTAATATTGAATAAATGTACAACATAAAAATTAGTTTTTTCACCACAATAGGCTCGTTTGTGCTTAGAAGACTAACTAAACACAATTAGTGCGCTCTATTGAGGAACTCTGGTACTACGTGGACTTCGTTCAGGCTTTCAAAATGTAGACATAGGTCAGGGCGAACTTGATTTAGATCCATGCCACTTTATCTAATTCAGATGCCGTGAATTACTTTATTATAAATTTAAGAAACAATTATCTGAATTTGCATCATTTAAAAACTTTTTTTATTACTGTTTGTTTATATACAGAGGCGTTTGGCATTTACTTCAGGATTAGTTAGCTAACTGCTTTAGATTTGCTAACTTATAAATTGTTCATCATATTATTAAAAAGATTTGTTGCTGATTGAACATTCAATTTCTAAAACTAAAGCTATGGCTTTGTAAAAATAAACCATCTTTTTTAAATGTTTTAATTAATTAGTACAACTGAGTATTTTGCTGATATTGGAACTTAAGTAAAGCTAGCCTATGAAAAACTCTTTCTTGATCACTTGCAAATAAATTACCCAATGTAAAATTAAAACAATTAATTCAAATAAAAATATCGTTTAGATTATCGTATTAATATGAAATGATTTAGTAAATCCAATAATAATGATTTCTACTTCTGATTAAAAAGGTTCAGCAATGATTATTATTTTGTAATTATATGCAAAATAAAGATATTTTACATCATTAAAAATATCGAAATATGATTTGTTTTACAATAAAAAAAAACATTATTTTATATTACCAATAAATACACCATTTTACCAAGGAAGAGCCCCCTTACTTGGGCTTACAGTATTCAAAGAAGGTAATATAGCCACCAAAGTCCTTCAACCACCCATTATAGCCTTAAGTTCCACCCCAGCTGCTTATTTTCACAGAAAGAGTCAACCTGAGAGCTGAAAACCCGTCAGGAAATTCTTTAGCGATATCAGGAATTGAACCCGGTACCATTTGAATTAGTAGAAAAGTACTATACCCTCCCATCCACTTTAATTTATTTTTTAAAATAGTATTTTATGCATAATTCATTTTATATATATATATATATATATATATATATATATATATATATATATATATATATATATATATATATATATTAAAATTGTATGCAACAAAATTAAATAGGGCTAAATTGTGCAGATAGAAAAGTGTGTAGGGTAACTTACTGACAAATTTATATACAATCCTTTAGAATGTTTTATATCAATTAGTACGGAATATTATTTCGTCAAAAAATCAAAGACAAAGAACACAGGCCTATCATTAAAACAATAACTATTATAGGGTTAAACAATATTCTATAGTGTCCATAGAATTTTAAAGTTCTATTAAAAATATTTTATGAGAATATTTGTATAGAATTATACTTTTAAATAATAAATCTATTTATTTCCAAGAAATATTTTCAAGTTAAAAATTTTAAAACTGACAATAAAATTACAGTATTTGTATTTAACAGTATTAAACAGTAATAAACAGTAATAAATCAGTAATAAACAGTAATAAACAACATCATAAACGTCTTGTTACCAATTTTCTGTTAAAATATATATTTTAACTTGTTTTGTTGAATATAATTTCCTTGCGACTAGTTATTTTAAGACTTGATACTTTTTATAACCAAACGCAGTTATTATGCCATCCTCGCCTTAATGATGACGTAAAACCAAATATTCGCCACGGAAATTTCCAGTATAGAACCGAAACTTCATGAAAATGTAGGAGTGATTTTATGATAATCTGGTTAACGTGGCCCCCACAATACAGGTTCCTGTGCCTAGCCCTTCTTTTACGTAGGCAATAATGTACATACCTTACAATAGCTAACACTGGATGGTTATTGGTCGATGGTGACAAAATAATGTTGGCCTTGAACACACTTGTTTCTTTTATATTAATTAAATCCTTTTCGATTTGTATCAAGGAAAAATTGTCCATTACGCCTGGTAATTTTAGACAGGTAATGTCTAGAGCTGTAAGAAAAATGTTATTTACTCCGAAAAAAATGAGGCCAAAGTATTTTATCTCAGTTGTTAAAATGATAAAAATGTATCAGTTTGAATTTTATTTGTCAATTGCATTAATTTTCTTCGTGATCAATATTTCAATGATTGATCTGATTTAAGCCTATAACATAAAGTGGTAGTATTTTTAGACATTCATAACGTCATGAATTCATACTGAAATGCAGTAACTTTAATTCAGTAATTTTGTACAGGTTGTACAGTATATAGAGTTATACAGTAAACTTTTAAATACAGTATATCAGTACAGAGTTTGAAAATCTGTCATCGGAATGCATTTGAGATAACGATTTTTAATTTTCTCCATACAGATTGAGTAACTTGTTACTGGACAAATAAATAGTTATTGTCTAAAATTATCCATAATTTGTTCGACTTAACAATAATATGGGATGGTGTTTGCATGAATTACGCTACATTTGATAACACACGCTATATCTAATAGCCTATCTCTTCAGCTTTACATGGCTAACAGACATAATTTAGTGAAAACTATAATTTTGATTTAATAAACAAATAGAGTAGAAAATTTTTTTATGGATCACCTGTTAGAGTAAAGCGGGTAGTATCAGTTTGCTACGACTAATATTACCAATATTACAGCGGATAGTAACAGATTGAAGGAGTGCATTATATCAGATAAATCGTTTTAAAAACTAAAGTTACATTAGATAGTAGCTGTTTACATGACAACAGTACATCAGATCGTGTCTTGGCATGACTAATGATACAATGGTATGAGCAATTGCACGTTTACAAATACATCAGATTGTGAGTTGTCTGTAAGACTAACTGTAAACAAATTGAAGCATTTTTAGTGATTAACCATACATCGGATCGTGTGTTTTCACATCTAACGCTAGGGCTAAAAGTAGTAGTGTTTACACCTAACAATACACTTGATAGGAAATTTTCATACCTAACGGTAAAGCGAAGAGTAAGATTTTTAAAGCCAAACAATATATTGTATTGATATTATCACGACTCATTATACGTCGGATCGTGTGCCTTCACGAATGACGGTACAGCGAAGAGTAGCATTTTTAATGCCGAACAACATATTGGATTGAAGTTTTCACGACTCATCAGATCGATGGCTTTCAGGAATAAGGGTACAGCGAAGAGTAGGACTTTTAATGCCGAACAATATAGTGGATTGAAGTTTTCACGACTCATCAGATCGATGGCTTTCAGGAATAAGGGTACAGCGAAGAGTAGGACTTTTAATGCCGAACAATATATTGGATTGATATTATCACGACTCATTATACGTCGGATCGTGTGCCTTCACGAATAACGGTACCGCGAAGAGTAGGATTTTTAAAGGCGAACAATATATTGGATTGATATTATCAAGACTCATTATACGTCGGATCGTGTGCCTTCACGAATAACGGTAGAACGAAGAGTAGCATTTTTAATGCCGAACAACATATTGGATTGAAGTTTTCACGACTCATCAGATCAATGGCTTTCAGGAATAAGGGTACAGCGAAGAGTAGGACTTTTAATGCCGAACAATATAGTGGATTGAAGTTTTCACGACTCATGATAGGTCGGATCGTGTGCTTTCAAGAATAACGTTACAGCGAAGAGCAGCATTTTCAATGCCGAACAATATATTGGATTAATGTTTTCACGACTCATAATACGTCGGATCGTATGCTTTCAAGAATGACGGTACAGCGAAGAGTAGCATTTTTAATGCCGAACAATTTATTGGATTGAAGTTTTCACGACTCATCAGATCGATGGCTTTCAGGAATAACGGTACAGCGAAGAGTAGGATTTTTAATGCCGAACAATATATTGGATTGAAGTTTTCACGACTCATAATACGTTGGATCGATGGCTTTCAGGAATAAAGGTACGGCGAAGAGTAGGATTTTTAATGCCGAACAATATAGTGGATTGAAGTTTTCACGACTCATAATACGTCGGATCGATGGCTTTCAGGAATAACGGTACGGCGAAGAAGAGTAGCATTTTTAATGCCGAACAATATATGGATTGACGTTTTCACGATTAATAATATGTCGGATTGTGTGTTTTTTTGACTAACGGTACTGCAATGAGTACCTTTTCATGACTAGCAATACATCATATCGTGTGTCTTCATACCTAGCGGTTCTGCGAAGAGTGGTATTTTTTAATGCCTAACATTACATCGATATAAAATTTCAGAATAACGGTACAGCGATTTTAACCATATGCTCGATTAACAATACATTCTACTTAAGTTTTCACGACTAACAACTCATCGGATCGTGAGTTTTCACGACCAACAGTACACAACAAAGAGTAGTATTTTCCCGACTAACAATACATCTGGTCTTGTGTTTTCATACCTAACGTTAGGCCTATAGCGAAGAGTAGCCACTTTGTTAGTTATGCCTTGCAATACATCCAATCGTGTTTTTTTCTCACAACTAACGGCATAGCTGAAATACGTTTCGGTAATTACGCGTTCTTACTAGTAGTAAGGGACAACTATTTAGCTATTAAACGAGTCAATAAATTCTCTCATCCTTATACTACTATGTTAAAAATGAAATGTTATCTGAAAGATAATAATTATAATATGTTTTAGGTCTATTTATTTTAACTAACGTCCTTACTATATTAAAGTTATATGAGAAAGGTTCACATTTACTGTAGGTTTGGTTTTAATTACTTCTTCTAGTCTCAGGTCTGTCTTTATAACATTCAGCTATCAACGAAATCTAAAAGGTATGATATATATATATATATATATATATATATATATATATATATGAAGTTATTATTAATAATTGTAAACAACTTTTTCCACCACTAAGTATAATAATTTTACCTTTGTGATGAGGCACCTTTCGGTCACTTGACCATTGTCGAATCACTGAATTAATTTTCTCTATTTTTCTGGTGTGAATGTTCGGTCCGTGATGTTGCTATTTGTTGACATCATACATGTTTGTTCTTGAGCCGCGTGTATAATGTTTTCGAATAGTACGTCGTTTGCATATGTTGTCTGTAGGTTCATTAAATTGTTGTATATTCATATATTATATATATAAGCTTTGGAAAAGCTTTGGATATAAATTAATAAGCATTCTTGTATTTGAATAACCTATGTTGTTTTAAAATATATATATACATGTCTATGAATATTTTACAATATTAGCAGTAAAAATTTGAAAATTACAAATCTTCAAATGCCACTGGAGACTGAGCTGTTTCCTCTTGATTTTGTTCAAAAAAAGTTATTACTCATTTAAGCAACTTTTGCGTGTGTAGGTAGCTTCGATCTATCCGTCATGTTTTGGGATGATGGTAGACATTATTTATGTAAGAAATAACCTACATGGAAATAATTCGCATAAGAACAAATATTACACATTTTTTTTCTTATAGCCTAATTATTAATTAAACAGTTGGTTTCTTCTTAGTACTTTTATCTAGTATACAAATATATTTTTTAAGAGATATATTTCTTTTGAAATTGTAATATTTATCCAAAGAGTTGAAAAATCCATGTGCTAATTTTACAGAATGTGTTCATACATATGTTACAATATTTCTATGTTTTGAATAATATTTTTTGTGGGTTTTCTAACATAATAAACGGGTAATATTTATTATCAGACCTTAACAATTAGATTAGGAAATAGGAAAGTCTTTTGCCATAAGCTAAACAGAACCTATAAAGAGTCGTTTGAAGTTATTAGTAATCACACAAGTCAAAGCATTTCCCTTGAATCTTGCTTATTTATTTTTCTTCTCACTTGCTAATAACTCAGAACAATTCGTTACGAGTGTTATAAACAAGAATGAGGGTTGGATAGATTGACGTAATTTATGCGTTACATAAACAAGCCCGTGTAATTTCCCAAGTAATGTGTATTCGACATTGCATCACTGTAATTTATAAAATACGTTCCAAATGACAACATCGATTTAGCCTTCCTAATGAGTCACTCTATTAAAACACAAAGCCAGTAGTCAATGAGCACTGACAATAATGTGATAATTTATGCTAGCGTACATCGGTTTTGTTGGTCGCGACAGGGTGCCGTTGGCTCTTTCTTAATGAAATGTCAACCATCGGTTCAGATGACTTCGAATAAATCCGAACAAGTGAGAAGGTCCCACACCTGAGCTAAACCCTAATTCAGATGGGCAGGCACGCTGGTATTTGCATATCCTACTTTTTTGTATTATTTTTCCAAACCACTGAGCTGAATGTTCTTTATGCCGAGGAGAAGTGGGGGAACTAAATTAATCGGAAGATAAAAGTTCACATGCTGAAAGCCCTTGTACACTAACAACCAGGGAACTGGTTGTTTCCAAGGACAATCTTTCATTTCCGTTCCACTGTCAACGGAAGGAGCAAACTTCATTATTAATTCAACTTCTTGAATACATAGAATAATGTGGAATCTTAATCAGCTTCAGGTAATATTGCAGAGGGAATTTAAATTTCTCTGAGATTGTAATACTAAAAACGAAAGACGTGTTGAAATACCAGTAAACTATAATTAGTTTTAATATAACTAATTTATGTTAGTTTCGTAACTTTAAAAGATATTAAAAACAGAGACAACTACAATAATAATACGAAGAAGAAGATTTGTTTTGCTGTGGAGGCTGGAATATAAATAATAATAACAATATTAATAATAATAATATTGACGATGATGATGATGATGACGACAAAGACAACGACGACGACGATGATAATAATAATAATAATATCGATAACGATGATGGTGAGGATGATTAATGATGTTAAGGGTGATGATGGTGTTGTTGTTGTTGATGATGGTGTTGTTGTTGTTGATGATGGTGTTGTTGTTGTTGATGATGATGATGATTATGATAATAATAATAAAAACTTATCATGATGATAATGGTGATAATGTTGATGATGAGGATGACTAAGATGATGATAATAATGATGATGACGATGATAATAATAATAATAATAATAATAACGTTGATGTTGGTGGTAGTTGTGGTTTTGTTGGAGGTGGTGGTTTAGGTGATGGTGATTTTTGTGGTGGTGGTGGTTTAGGTGATGGTGTTATTTTGTGGTGGTGGTGGTGATGATTTAAATGATGGTAATTATGATTATGGTGGTGGTTTAGGTGTAAGTGGTTTTAGTGTGATGGCAGTGGCCGTGATATCTGCGTCAAAACAGCAGTGATCTTATTGATGGCGGTAAAGGGGGTGTTGGTGTCGGTGGAGGTTTCGCGTGGAATTGGAAATGGAGGTTAAGGGTGGCGGTAGTATTAACAGTGATGGTGGTAATAGTGTCGATAGTGGTGCTTGTAATTGCAGGTTAGTAATAGTGATGGTAATGTGGGGTTGTAGTGAAGGTGTTGCTTTCAAGATCTAACGGGGTAGGTTATGCCTCCCTAGGACTAAGTTCCTAGTTTGGGAGTCCGGCCCTTAGGTGAGGCCAACCGAGAGCGGATAAAGGACAGACCGTACTACCTGGACCGAACTAATTAGACAGAGTATTGAATGACGGAAACCTGGCCGTTTGGAAGGTTCTACTGGTCCCGAGTAGTTCTGGAAGAGCGGCCGGACACCTGTCACTGGTGGAGTTCGTCTCGTCTCAGTGGTGGGCCGGTGACCGGTAAAGGCCTTACAGTAAGGTCGAAAGAGTCTTATGTACTCTACGTCAAGAGTTTGAGGTTGGATTGATGGGAACAGAGGTCTCATTAACTGGACTATAGATTTCCCAATTGTATGGGCAATAAAAAAAATTTATTGTAAACAATAAAAACATTGAAATTATAATGAGATTTTAATTAAAAGTATGTAATGTTCAAAACTTAGTCAATGAAACGAACAATAATGAATTGCAAGTATGTTTTTCCAAAGGACTTATTGTTTTACCTACATGAAACAACATAACATAAACATAAACTACTAGCTAAGTAGTTATTTCCATGATTTCTCTAAAAAAAAACCATTTGTTTCACAAATGAAAAACCATAAGTAAATTATTTGATTTCCTAAGAAATACAACGGGTGTTATGAAATTACTACTGAGAATAAATAAATATAATCACCGTGACAGCCCTGTAAAATCAATTATGTTCATAGTAAGAAATGTTTGTTTGACATAATACTTTCATTGCAGTTGGTAGACACCAGATCCCAATAAAGGATAGATGTTATCATATATCAGGTACATAGGAAACGTGACCCTGTACACGCAACTAAGATTGTACCATATGGAGATTATCTTATCTTTATCTCTCCTTGTCTTGCCTTGTCTAATTTTGCCCCATTCTTCCACTTACTGTGAGGTGGCAATATCTTTGGCTCGGTCTCTCTGAATATCCAGCGACCTTTGATCCAGTAGGACATGAGCCTAACTTGACCTTATAACTCTTGCCACATATCTTCCCATATATCCAAATTCTTCCACCATTCTTCTCAAGTGAAGACCATTCATTCTCCTAATCGTCTTAAGAAAAATAAATTCAGGACATCTGCCTCTTTCATCTGGGTTCTACCCTTTATCTTTTGTTTCCATGTAATCTTCATTGCGGTATTACTTTACTTAATCTATTGTCTTTCTGTCTGCTTGTCAACTTCCATTTGAGTTTCACTACCCCCTATTTAACATCTTCGCCCTAGTCTTACCCTCTTACCCAATCATTTGTTTGTGAATTTTATATTTAAAATGTGTTGTCAATTGAATTTAGCAAGGTCTCTCTTCCGAGCAAAAAATTCATTGAGGAATGTAAGCAACAGTCATTTTTACAATATATTAGTATTTACTACGTCTCCTAACAATCGAGGAATGTTTTAAATCACTGCAAGTGTTCGGATTTGTTAATGGAGTGGAGGAGTCATTAATCAGATCTCATTATTTCTCTTATTAAATGGGAATATTTTGCTAAGACAATAAACTAGTCAAGAAGAGGTTCTGAAGTTATTGCCTCATTTAGGTTGCCGACCTCTTACGTAACTAGAAGTAATCGTGGAAAGTAGCCAAAACACAAACGAAATTATGTTTAAACAAGTCTCGTTTAAGATGAACCAAAACATCTTTCTCAGATGCAAAAAAATTGTCAGACTGCAATGAAATTGGATGAGTTCTTCAAAACAACACATTGCAAAGGTGTCAGTGATCAGCTTTTTCATAAAAAAAATATTATGCAAAAAACATTTTTAACATTGTGTTTAATTTATAGTCAAAGATATTAAAAATAGCTGAAATTTAATTAAGTTAATTAGTAAACAAGACAAAAATGTGGTTGAACTTGATAAATTTATGTAGGCCTACATGTTTGATCAAAAGATATAATTTCATGAAAATCGTCAGGTTAAAATGTTCACATTATTATGATAATAAGATCATATAATGTATATTATAAGATCACAGTAATGCTACATTCACTTTTTAAAAGGAAATGGATAAATATTACAATTCCTTACTTCTGTAATACAACTGATTCTTGTTGATTTCAATAATTATATTGTTTACAATTTAGAAGGAAGAAAGATTTAAACGATTTCATCTTATGAAATAAATTATTCGCCTTCATCGAGAATCGAAGTATTGTTCTTCAGTCCAGAACGATGATTTCCTTAAGAAAAAAAAATTCTCTATAACAAGCGTCCTGTATCATCAGGGCCTTCAATACCTGCACCGCAATTAATATTGGTTCTAAGATAAAATACATTATTTAGTATTTACGTAGCTTAGGCCTACATAACAGTAAAACTGGCTGAGTAAATTTGTAACATTTTACACAGTTGTGATGTGATAAAAATAATGCACATGGCGTATTTAATCAGTTTTTTTTAGATTCAATGTGCTTTCTTATAAAGGTGTATCCAAAAAGTATATCCAAAAATGTATCCAAAAGCCAAGAAAACAAACTTGGTTTCCAATGCTTTAGCAGTTAATAATAGAATTTTATTTGGATTATAATAGTATTGTATTTGGAGTAATCTAGGTGGATAAATAACTGTGTTATAACAATAAAGTTAAACTCAAGAGTTCCAAGTAGAACAGAAAAAAGAAAAAGCATAGGAGCCGAAGCAACTCGTTCATGTGTCTATTCATCGACAAGTGCTTTCTTCAAAACCATGTTTTGAAAAAAATACATTAAATTGTGTTCAAAACGAACTGAAACGTTTCGACATTATAAAAACTAGGTTTCGTCCCTAATAACATCATTACTTCTCTAATAGTTTTCGTAAATGATCCCTATAAGAGGAAAAACCACGTAAACCATCTCTTGTTATCAAATACATTTCGATAGCAGCAAGATTTATATATTTTGCTGATTAGTGAGGGAGAAGACTCTCGACTTTGTGTTGTGTTTGCCAGTAGCGGATCTAGAAAAATATTTTGGAGATAAAGTGTGAACTCCAAAGACCGTCTATCTGAGGGAAATAGTGTTAGACCTGTTATGTGGTATTGCACATGAATTATTTAGTCCCATTTACCATATATTTTCAATGTAAACCACCAGTTTATCACATAGTGGATGAACCTATTTATTAATGATTACATTATGGGATTATAGTGAATAATATAAGTTTGTAAACATATTCTACTAATTATTAAGTAGATTTAAATCGAGGACGAATGCAGACATCGGAAATGACATTTTAGTTTACATTTATACTGTTATTTTATAGTATAAAAATTTTCACTTTCCCACATTTTGAGAGGGGCTTGAGCCCCAAAGCTCCCCCTTAAATCCGCCACTGGCGTTTGCAACAAACATTAACTATAGACTGGATATACGTACATTGCAATGTTGAAACATACCCGATAACTTAGTTACTGATGTTTTTTTTTAGGTTTATGCTACGATTTTAATATCAGTAGCAGATATATAGATAGAGAGATAAATAGACGAAGGGGATAGAGGAGAAGGATTTCCTGGGTTTTCATCCAGACCCAAACATTTGTTAGTCATTTCGGGAGGGTGTAGAGGGAGAGTTTTGTAATCTATATCCCAGGCGAACATTTTGGAGTCTTCTGATCGCACTGGAGTTTCCTAATAATCTTTAAACAAAATTATCGTCTGTCAAGAGATTTAGAACATACATTGTAAAATAGGAAGGTAGAGCGACATTACCTTAGGCTTTTGTTACATAATCACCTCTTCCCTCGATCATTAATATCAAGTGGAAACTCAGTAGTTTAAGACCAGAGAATTCATAGTTTATAGCAACACTGTGTTTTAAGGATGTAGAACTCATTGGGTTGTCATAGTTTTAAGTAAAGTTGTGGGAGACTTGTTTTCCATTATTTTTAGTCATTTATCTTCCCTTTTCTACATTTTCAAAATTTTAAAACACACTTATAATTGCAAAATGAACCGCTACCAGAAATGGTGAATTTTTAATTTGGAACAGGTAATATTAATGACTAAAAACATCTTCGTCCATTAATTTAAACGACAGGTACACAATTCGACATACTTTGCTGTCATTGGCATCTTTAAACGTAAATAAATAAAACACAAATTACGTTCCACTTTGAAGCTAATTTATGATGTCGAGTAAATTAAAAATAAAATTAGGTATTCCCTGTGAGAACTTATTATAGATTAAACGCTGGTAGTGTGGCAATATAGGTCAAGCGAAGGCAATGTAAATGTATTATATAACATGCAGTAATGACCCGGCCAATGCAACCGCAATGACCAGCACCGGAAATTGATGGAATATTACCGACGTATAAATTTATTATGAATGGATTCCATAACGAAAACGGCCCGGCAATTCCCACGATACGAGACGTTCACGATTCCATCCGAATTGCTCAATCCCAATACTTGGTCGATGCGTTTCCAAATTGTAAACGTCCAACTCGTGCTCCGGTAGAGAGCGCTCGCGCGCCGCTACCACCCACTTCGTAGCCAAGAAATATTGCGGTGCTATTTCTTAATTACCGTTTACCTGTCTGTTAATGGACAACTCATAGAAGCTTAAATATATATTTACAAGACCACCGCGTCGAAAAGGGAAATCGACTCGTATACTTTGCTAATGATCGCCTATGAATTAAGTATGGATTAAAAGGCTATCTGCGATCGGTAAAGGTACTCCATTGTAGTGCACTATGCTGTTCTTTAGAATAATTATTTCAAGCCTTTTCATTGTGTTCGCAATGGATGTAATCATTATGGTGGATACTTTACGGTAAAGACAATGTTAGAGCTACATTATTTGCACACACTTAGTTCACTGTCGTCATAAATATTTTACTGAACATTATTAATTAATCAAAAAAAATATATCCAAATTTAGTAATTTCTCACACAATTATAACACTTAATTTTAGTTTTCTGTTTTTTTTCAATTTTTTCATGACATTTCTGTGCATTTGGAGTGAACAGCCAATTTTGTTAACGTGGATTCAAACTGATGAAGGTCTCTTAAAGAATTTTAATAATAATTGGGATTCTTTATTATACATTTTACAATCTTTAAATGTCAAAATATAATATTTAACAAACAATGAGATAAAACAATTGACTAACACTTATAGAAATATTACTCGTTGATGTGTCTTATTCTATAATATTTTTGGCTAATTGTGTTGGCGCATCTTTACGAATTGGGGATCATACAAGCACATGGCTTTTAATAAACAATTAATAAGATTGAATTTCCTAAGGTAAGTGCCACTTTTTAGTTTAGGAGTAACAAACATAAATTGAGTCCATAAGTAATTTTGTGTAAAATGATTTCAGAATATAGTATTACTATTATTTTTGTTACGATTGTAGCTATAATAATTATTATCATCAACACTGATGATAAGATATATAATAATAATAATGTGTTTACTATTTTATTATTATTGTTATTCAGATTTTTTCTTATTAATTTTTTATTATACCTACTAATAATAAAATTAATTAATAATTAGTTAAAACTTTTATTTATTACCTCTAGTAAATAATCTTTCTTTCAAATTTTACTATTATTATTCGGATATTTTTTGCATTCTTCTTAAAAGAAATATGTTTGTGAAGTGTATCTTTTTTCTTCTTCATTTAAAGAGTGCAGGTTATGCTTAAGTAATTTTCAAATAATATATCCTATACATAGGACTACATAAAGATCGTATAATTGTTTCAGTTATTTTATAACGCATGATTCTATAGAACAGCTGTTTGCATTACATAAAGTTTATGTTAGTTCCTTTGTTAGAAAAAAGTTTAAATTTATGTCTAAGAAAAATTGTATACCGATAGTAACTTGTTATAACTTTAGCTATGTGTTTCAATTAGGTTTATTTACAAGAACCTATTCAAAAGTATTTAGTAAACATATGTAATTTATATTTAGTACATTTTATATTTGAAAATATAAATAATATCAATTGTAAAATTTTAATTAAAAATGAGTTATAGTAACATATAAACTTATCACCCTTATTTTTATTGTTTGAACTCATATTATGTCAACTGTACTCAGTATCATATTATATATACTTTAAGAGCTTATGAGGTTTCTATAGACTAGTTCATTAGAATATACAATAAACATCTGAGAAATATTCGAGTAGTAATGACTTTTAAAAGTTATGTTTAGATCTAAACGACTTTTAATCACTTACATGACTTTATTTTATAAATAAAAATATTTAATGTTACACTTGCAGAAGTACCTAGACATCATAACTTTTAAAACATTTTTGCCTACAATGCATATTTATTAATTAGTGCAATTTAGAATGTTCAGGCGTAGATTGAAAGATTTTATACTTATGTATAGAAACATATTTTGATATCGGAGGTGGATTTCGTATATTCAAGGAAAATAAAATTTACGGTGTAGCAGGAAAAAACGTATGGATTTCGTTTTCAATGACATTCGGATAATCACTTACCTTGAAAGTCCACGCTTCAACTATTTTGACAAACATACATGAAGTAATTTTTTTAAAGACTTTCTAAGATAAAACTGAGACATCCTCATACGTTGAGTATAACCTACTCGTATGGCAAACTATTTATCTCAGTTACTATTTTCTAAATTTCCTTTATTGTTAGATCGTGAAAGCTTTAAGTTGAATACATAAATAGTGTAACGTCCTACACAATAAAAAAATTCGTTTTTGTTGAATCAAGAAAAAAGCAATTAAAAGATCAAATTGAAGACTAATCGAAGAAGATATAGAACCAGCAAAGGATATACTATAAATGGATAAAATATTATATGCGAAATAGAAAAAGGGAGAAATGTAGAAGTAACTAGAAGAATAAAAATAGAAATAACAGATCAAAGAGATGATACGGTAAATTGGTTAATATTCGCTAAGTCTAAAACGAGTGTTTTTAAAATAACTCTAATTTTATTAGTAACTATATTTAAAGAAAATGTTTTTAGAATTTCTATTGTAAATAATACAGGATAAAATACAAAGGCTTATTTATGTAACTAAGAAAGCAGAATATTATAGGTTAGTAAAAAAATTGTGAAAATAAAACAAATTGGCGCTGTAATTTAATGACAATGAAGATCAGTTTACCAAAATAATAAATGTTTATATAAAACTGTAATCCATTAATGTTTCTATATCATAATTTAAATCAAAAGAGCTAGAATATTCACCTCTGTATAACAAAAATACATACATTCTCCTTCATAATGTACATTGTCATAGATTTATAGAACATAATAAATAAATCGATTAAAGGTTATAATGCACATATGAGGATTCAATCTTTGGAAACTGGTTCAATTATATTTCGAGATTTTTCATAGATTTATTAATCTTTTTTCATGTTTGTTTTTCCATATTTAATGTTTCTTAAGTAAAATATTAATCTCTTGACTATAAATTAACATATTTTTTATATACACATACATTTCCTTCAAATAATTATGTAATATTACTTGATTAACTCATATACCAAAATTATGAAACTTTTTAAATTATTAAATTTATGAGTAATTTTTTTTACATTAATAATAAAAATATCGATATGATAAGACAGTGACGAAAATGTTACTAGGCCGATCACAAACGTTAATATGAGTAGGTTGCTATAATTTTATTTAAATTAGAGGCGCGATAAGTCATTAAACTGTTTAAAAATAAGCTAACATTAAGATTTCGATGATCAATAAAAGTCAATGAAATCCTCTACAAATATGACTGTGAACTTGATTTAACCTAAATGAATATATTAATTAAATCATGTAATAGTTAAAGTTAAATGTATTTTCCGTTTTCAATAATTAAACTTCATGTATTTACTAAATTGTTTCATGAAAATTTGATGAGTTTTTGTTCTGTTTTACTCACAGATTAAATTTTTAGCAAATCATTTCTGATTGTACGAAACATATTATGTTCTTTACAGTGAGAATAAATGTAAAAACCCTACGAACTTGAGCGCAAATAAAAACCAACTTTTCTACATTGTAATCACTAAATACGGAGCAAAGTAACAGTTTTGCTCGAGAACTAGACGCTAAATCTGTCATCCGGCGAAGTTAGCCAAGAGTTTCTCTTGTGAAATGCACACAGAATGCGTCATATCGCGGTACAGGTGTTCGACCCCCCGTAACAATAGCATCCACGGTTTATTTAAATTGCTCCTGCAGATAACAAAGACCATTCGCTGATTACGGATCTCTAATCTGATTACATGTAATTAGATAAGCCATTATCTTGAAACGTAAATCATTCGATCATCCTGATAAGCAGATACAAAGAATTAAATAATCGATACAGTAATTAAGTGTTATGGACGAGGTAAGTGATTAGCAAACAGGTACTACGAGTCTGCATGGGGTTATATAATAAATCTTTTAGAGATATTTGAACAAGTCGAAAACAAACTTTGAAATTTGATTTATGTAATGCTCTTACCGAATCACAAGAGCGGATAATTTATTGATAGTATTCAATTAATATTTGTGTTTTTGGAGTGGCCTGTTTAATTGACGGAGTATAGAGCCTAATTTGTTTAGTAAGGAATTGATGTTATTTATCTTACAATAAAAATAACAAAAGAAAGTTCACAGAATTTCTTAATATTTTACATAGTATTAATACAATTCCACTCAATGTACGTATTTAATTTCTGAAACTGTATCTAGTATTTAAATAGAATAACTTTTGTTTCGATAGTATTAACTAAGCCTTTAAAAAGCGTAAAAGATACATTTTTAATTACCAGTTATAATTATCAACGATATTTTAAACAGGCTATACTTGATGATTTTTGAAGTACTAAGATACACAAACAAAATAATAAAACTTGGAGCTCGTGACCAAAACATTTTAAGATTTCAAACAATAGCAAACACATTCAAAACAGTCACCAAATTTTATACACTCAAATTTATTTTTCATGAAACAATTCTCTTTGTTATGTTACATTACAAAGGTGAATTACATTGCTGAATCTCTCTTAACCAGCCTCGGATGACCTGGCCTATCATTTACTGGGTGATCTACACAGAAGTGAGTCCCATAAAGTGCCAGTGGTCTGTATTAAAGTATTATCACAACTTTATCTATCTGTATTTTTAGATAATAATAGATAATTTTAGCAGCTTAACTATCAATTTGTCTAAAGTAAACTTCGAATTCGTGCCAAAAGTGAATTCACACTTAGAGAAATAATTTCACCAAAGACAACACTCCTTCATTTCGAACACGCCCCCCTCTTTGACTGACGTGGATGAACTGTTACAATAATGTTTTTACCTCCAAATGTTACCATCTTGTTGCAACCAATAGACCGATGAATGATTGAAAGTTGGAAAAGAAGAAAATGCCGAGATAGGGGAGTGAATCTTGCCTATCTCTGAAGAAAGCGAAGAAGATAAATACAAAAAATGTAATTTCTATGCTTATAAAAAAATTTCTTCTTCTACCATTTTGAGATCCTGAAGACAAATGTGTTGAGCATGAACATGAATTTTTAATATATAAATTGTGTGTGTGTGTGACGTGATGGAATCTTAATTTTATGCAACAAAAAGATGTAATTTGTTTTAAAGAATGATATACTATATTATGTACATTAAATGTTCAAAGTTTATGTTGACTTCTAATTTTGTTTGCTTTTGTTATGTGTCTCTACTGCACAGGATACAATAAAACATGTTTTTCTTATACGTATTAATCAAACTAAATTCGAACCCCTTGATGAAATATGCAGTCTTTTTACTTGGATTTATTTTTTATTGGAACCTCCTTATCAAGCGGTGAAGAGAGGCTCTACTGTAGTAACAAAGTATTCGGTTAGAACAGATTTGGCTGCAAAAAATAAAAACAATAAAGAAATCGCTAGATGCTTGCCCAGCCGGAACCATCTGCAATGCAAAATGCATCCGATTATTGAAGGTATAAGTAAAAGTCAATCAGGCTGAGAAGATACCGCTGCCTATAAATCACCTGTTTGCATTGGATGTGGTCTTGATATAGTAGGCTCTACTCACTTTCTACCTTATTACAAGCCGACGGGGAATTCGCCGTAAATTTATTTAACAAACGCACTAATGTGGTAGAAACTATATAATATTAAAAGAAGTTATGTTTGAGCCAACGTTCTTGAAATACTAGATACCTACTGCCAAGATTTATAATTTTATAACAATAACAATCAACTAAAACGTACATCAATACGCACAAAAACTTCATTTCTACTATCAAAATCTATCTTTAGTAAGCATATTGTAATTCCACTTTTTATGGCACCGTACAATACGAATATCAATTGCTATAATTACATGAGAATTAAAGATAGCTGATGATTGATGAAAGTAAAAAAAGAAATAATAAAAAAGAAATAATAAAAAAGACGTACACTTCGACAAAGATGATAACTCTCCCCTCTCGATTAGGGCAGAGTTCTTATACTAGAACATATCGAGAGGTCAGGAAGGCCTATGCCCATTCAGCGCTTTGGGCGATATAAAACTAATTTTGATATTGGGATGAGAACCATTTCATAAGCAAATTTGGCTTTTAAATTATGTTAAGATTTTAAATATTTGTCTCTTAACCGAATGCTGTAAATGGACAACACAGAGCATATGTAGCACACAACATCTACTATTTATTACGTTGGAAATATTAGATTATCAAGAAAAAACTTAAATCGGCCTTTGTTGAGGAGCGGTACTGGAGATGCAAATGTACAGGGTAATCGAGGTTCCGAAAACCAGAAACAGAAAGTACTCCTGAACCGAACAGCAAACACATTAAACAAAACACTCGATTAAGATGCAAATATCAAGTGAAGTTAAGACGTTCCTTTTTGGAGAAAATATGACTGAAATCGGAAATAAAATTGGAAGTGTCGCCTTTTTATCTCGGCACTGGTTACGACTGTACGTCTCGGCGGAACCAGGATGTAAGGTGATGGCGAGGCCAAAACCGCAGAGAATGCAACGCCAGCCGATTTTAGTGAGATTCTAGAAGCCATACGGACTGTGATGCGAGTCAGCCTTATTCATCAACCACTAATATGTTTCATATTCTTGAGGTTAACTTAATGTAGGCCGGCATGTATCTCGCCATACATGTAATTACTATGCTGCAAGTGAAGAAATATCATTTCACAGCGATAGAAATTAAATCATTTTGCAATTTACAACTTGGCGAAACTGTGGTGTATTTTTGTTAATTTTAAATCAATAAAACCGCTCACCACAAAAACGTTTTATTTATATTCTTATGCGTGTTTCTATTGCAAAACAATCATCTTCAGAGGAATTTATTACAAAAATAACTTGCATGATATTTTTGTAACAAATTGTTTACAAATTACTACAATGTCCGACATACGATTGATTTTCAATCGAAATGTACATAAGGATTTATAATAAAACGATTTTGTGGATAGGACGTTTATTTATTTAAAATTAAAAAAATACATTACACAATTGTTTTCATTGTAATTTTTAACAATTAATTATACAATTTTCAGAGTAATTTGTTGTTTAGTAAACAAAGTCCTAGAAGTAAACGGTCACTAGGCTGAGAACTTTGATGAGATAAAAGAACGGAAGATTCGAATCATGTAATCATGAGGGGAGCAAAGTTAGGGGTGATGGATTGAACATGTGTTACAGAGTCATACTGGTGATAAAATTATACTCAGCCTAATAATTACAGGATATCTTGATCAGTTTTTCTCAGAGGGTAGGAAAAAGTCTTGTGATTAGTGTTCATGCAAGTTGGTACAGTGAGCATCGATGTAGTTTGATGAATGTTTGTCTAGGCCTGTGTAAGCGATATATTCTGATTATACATAGATGGCGCATTTATACATACTGCTAAAAGTACCGATTCACTAATGAAACATATACAGATAAGCAGTATTGATGCAAATTGTAGGAGCACTAGGAGTTTTCAAGGTAAAGTAGCCAAAGTGCTCACCTGAGAGTAGGCAAATCATTTAACAGGTAGCGAAGAGGAGTAGTGATAAAAGATCGTGGATGGAGACAGGAACTAGTTGCGACGGCCCGTGGTATCTTTCACGGCAAGCTTTGTGGAATTGTGAGTTCTACCAGTGCAACAACGTGTTGGATGTGAAGTAGCAGAAACTTTCCTTTGCTGGCCATTAGAAAGGTGCTTGAAAGGACAGTTGGTCTGATCACTGCATCATAATCGTTGGGATAATGTAAAAGCATTAGAATACTTTCTAGCAGTATAAGCTATACGCAGAGAACACTTCAAAGGCAGGTACGACTTTGTAATAAAATACAAACAAAATAAGATGAAAAGTCATCAAACTTGTGTGGAACATAATTATCTCATAGGTACGTTAACGAAGAAAGTTATGTTTTACTCTTTAATGAATCGTCACAGCGAAACCACACCTCGAACCAGGAATGTCTGCAGATCTTTTATAATTCCACCAAAAAAGGTAAAATTAATATTACCCTATTCTTATTCACCAATTAATCACTCGTATGAAATGGATTACAATAGAAAAGAGGTTGTTTTAAAAAGTCAATAACGATTATTTAATATTACAACGTTTCTATAACTAATTTGTTGTCATTGTAAGTCTGAAATACAATACGATTTATACAATATTACAAAGAGTACAGCTATACGGCGTATACTAATATTTGTATTAAATAAATAGTCAATGTAATAAATTAGCCTACAATTTGTCGTAAAATTAATAACAGTTAGTTACACATCACTTAAAAATAATGGAAGAAATAAATAAATGTATACAAATAAATATTAAAACAAAGATTATAGCAGCAATAGATTCTAAAAATATTTGTTGAATAACACAGAAAGAATACAAAAATAAATTTACTATATACAATATATATACTATATAAAGTAAAACAATAACACTTTCTGGGCCAATTTTCTTAAGTAGAAACTTAAAACACTAAAATATAAAAAAAATATTCATTAAAATATTGTAAAACTTTTATTGTAATTCGGACATGAAAAGGACAACAAACGTTGAACTTTTAGGTAATCATCAAGTACTTGCAAAAAACACGTCTTTTTAATCTACAATTATTGTTAATTTATATTAGTCCTGGTTTCTGACATAATGTTTTGAAATATGAGATTTATTTCAGTAGTTTCTCTTTTTTACCATTGCAAAATTGCACGTTTTGTTTTTGATGCCTTTTACAGAGAAAAAAGTATTAAATTTGAAAACTACTTAGTTAATAATGTCTGAATACTAACGCTCAAACATTTTTGAACACAAATTGTAATTTACTAATTTTTAAAATTTCTGCAAAACCGTTTCCACTGCACTGCACGCTTCGTTGCCATGGAAACGCCAAGTCGTGAGGTTTGTGAGTAATTTTCTGTTGCCGTTTAGTCCGTAATCAAAAAATCAAATCTGCCAATAAATCACCGATCAAAACATATTGGCTATTGTTTAATTTGATTAGAGAAAGTAAACGCTAGAGACCTGTGAACACAGCGTGACTCTAAAGGGACGCACTGCCTGTACACAACCTGTACCTGAGATCTTTACGACTCCATCTTTTATAATCTGAACCGCAATTATGGTTTCAGATATAATTACACATAAATTATTTTAAAATAATATATAACCTAGCAACACCTTTTTATCTAACGAGAGGGGAATACAATCTTTATTGTTTATGTATATTATTTTTAATTACTCTGGTATTAACAAGGCATTACTTCCCGACTTTATTCTAGTTGCTTAGGAACGGGTTTTAAGTTTCATTGCGATTTTTAAAAAGAAATATCTGTAAGCTGATTCTTTGGAATGATATGAAGTACAATGAACGGGTATTTCTTCTTTTCTTCCTAAATGTATTTAAATTTATCTTGTTTTTGATACCTTCATGTAATTATAATATGAAGTACAAGACAAAGCAGAACTTAGTGTTTACGAATTGAAATTATTCCAAGTTTAAAATGATATTTAGTTAGTTAGAGCTTATCTAGTGAGAACTATTCACAAAGGTAAAAGTCGAAATAGTCAACTCAAAATCTCATCAGAAATTATTTTTTAAGTAACAACTAAATCACATGTTGTGAACTAGTTTGTTTGTTTATTAAAAACTAATTTTTGGTGAGATTTTGAAATAACTATTTTAATTTTTACCTTTTTAAAATGATATTTTACTTCTATAAAAATAATTTGAATAATAATTGTGGTTACTTTTTATTTGGATTATTAATATTTTATCCAATATTTGATTTTTATCAAACACAAAATATTTAAAATTTACTCTTTTTTACTTGTTATTATTTTGAAGAATATCGTTCCATAAGTTTATGTGCTGGTAATATTAAAATTAGGAGATTTATTTAAATTCTTAAGTTATTTTCACTATTATAAATTACTATTCCTAAATTATAACCTTTTAATGCTAAAATTGTATTGAAACTGAAAAATATATGCAACAACAAATTTACTTTACATTAAAAAACACAGCATACTTAATTTAATGGAAGGTTACCCCTACTTCTTGAGACTTCATTTACAGCGCCGCATATCTAGGAGCACCATCTCTTGTTATATACTATGATCCTAATGAGTTGATGTTTTACTCATTAGGATGAGGGATGAGGCAGACTCAGTCGTCTGCCTTACACAACCCAAACAACCATGTTCTCATATTTCTTCCCGTAGTCATGAGATAGACACACCAACTCTCAATTGGGCACCACCCATCCCTCCCTGACTAGCAACTCGTTTCTAAATCCTATGGGACCCTCCATTGTTAATTATACCAAACGCGTATTTCTATTTTATTTTACCGATTGGTTTGGGGTTTGATTGCAAAAATAAATTTGACATGTCCTAATTTATATGCTATATGCTGTATGAAATGATTTAATCACGGTAGTTTCAAATAATCTTTACTCTTTCCCTTCACATAAACTAATAAGAGTGTTTTGTAACATAACTTGAAGCTGTATAAAGGATAGTTTTATTGCAAATTTTAGTGATCATTTACTCAGTAAGAAAAAAATCATTCACTTTGAACTTAAATCTGAATTCGGTAGTTTATCATAAAGAAGAGTAGGCCCTATATACTTAATGATTACGCTCGACAAAAACCACTACTTAGCCTACTGATGTTTTTCACTAACACAGTGCATTGTTCAATGCTGTGAGTTACGCGTCTGCTGAAAAACATTGGTTAGTCATGATTTTTTGTCAAGTGAAGTCAATAAGTATATATAATTTAAAAAAAGTCTCAAGGTATAGCCTACAACCCAAAGCCTGCGAGTTATAAACAAGTGATTTTCGGTTTACTCAAATAGAAATATATTGACAACTTGGAGCAAATGAGGCGTCATTTTTTAATTGAAATAAATAAAACCTCTTGAAACTGCAAATAAATGTACAAAAATCTTTTTATTTAAATCCTTATGTACATTTCGAATGCAAAGCAATTACCTTTAGCGGAAATGAATACAAACATAACTTATTTATTATAAAGGTAGTTGTTTTCAATAATTTCGTCTAAAGATAATGGTCTTGCAATTGAAAGGTACATAAGGGGTTAAATAAAAAGTTTCATTTGCTGTTAGGAGGTTTTATTTATTAAAAATAGGAATATATTCGTTGAATATTTACAAATAATTATAACATTTACGAATTTATAATATTTTTTTGTGATTTATAAGGGCACTCAATATAAAATAAAAATACTAAATACCATTCTACTGTAGTGAACTCAAACCCTGATCGGACCATTATTATTCGTTCAATATTTTAAATCCCATTTATTAATAGATATAATCAGGTTTAAAAAGAAGGATAATATTATTTGGTGTCCAAAGAACATGAAAACATAACATTTTTTAATTATCATAAAAAGAAACAACGTAATTTACAAACTGGAGACCTTTACCTAAGTTTCAAGAAAACATAAGTAGCTTCTAATCGCGCTACTGATATTGGATATTTTCTTTGACATCCATTAATATTAAATTACAAAGCAAAAATTATTAAATAAATAATAATTGATTAAAAATTTTGTATGAAATAGCCGTCGTAAGATTTGACCTTCCAACCGCTTTATATTCTAGATACGACTTTATCCACAATGAAGAGAGCTTTAGTGAAGATGGAAGCAGACATTCCCCACTAACCTATTGCAACTCACGCTATCTGCAATCGATGCGCATTCCCAGTAATTGCACAGTGAGAGCTATCGATCCATGTCTGCAACAATTACCTCAACTATTCGGAAGCTTGCGAAACTGTTATTATTCCAGGGCGAAAGTTAGTATAAGTGTACCGGGGCAGTGAAGTTTTAAACCGTAGCTGTTTAATCAGAAAAGACAAACGTACCATTACGTAAGCATACAAGGTACACTTGAACCAATCTTGTGCCCGAATAGGTGGTTTACGTTGCTACCGATTGCCTGCGAAAATATTGGTTGCTTTAAAGCAGGTAATTAGAGTTCCTGGTAGAGGAAATATGTCAAATTAGGAATCGCAAGTGCAGGTTTGCTTACCTTGAATAGTAAGTACTATATTGGTATTATAAATAGATATCTACCGGTGCACCCTCATGTAAGAACAAGCATAAGCAAAAGTAGATGGAATTAGCTACGATGAAGGAAAGCCTGTGATAGGCCTCTTCTATTGGGGAAATTTCAACATAATACGATCATGTGTACAGATTCGTTTACTTGAAGTTGACCCACTTTCCTAAGGGGTCATAAGCATGTGCCTCTACCCAATAAACTCTTTTTATGTAAGAAAAAAGACAAAAACAATAGGTTGAATTACCTACGATTAAGGTAAGGCTATAATGGCCTCAATTATTGTATTAGTTCGAAATTATAGCATAGTGTGTACAGGATCGCTTACTTGAAGTAGACCTACTTTCCAACGGGGTCACAAGCATGTGCTTCTACCCATTACACTCTCTTCATGTAAGTAGAAGTACAAGGGACAGCAGATGGAATTACCTACGAATAAGGACAGGATATAATGGACTCTAATTATTGGGTTAGTTCAAAATTATAGCATAGTGTGTACAGGATCGCTTACGTGAAGTAGACCTACTTTCCAACGGCGTCATAAGCATGTGCTTCTACCCATTACACCTTCTTCATGTAAGTAGAAGTACAAGGGACAGCAGACGGAATTACCTACGAATAAGGACAGGATATAATGGACTCTAATTATTGGGTTAGTTCAAAATTATAGCATAGTGTGTACAGGATCGCTTACGTGAAGTAGACCTACTTTCCAACGGCGTCATAAGCATGTGCTTCTACCCATTACACCTTCTTCATGTAAGTAGAAGTACAAGGGACAGCAGACGGAATTACCTACGAATAAGGACAGGATTAAATGGACTCTAATTATTGGGTTAGTTCAAAATTATAGCATAGTGTGTACAGGATCGCTTACGTGAAGTAGACCTACTTTCCAACGGCGTCATAAGCATGTGCTTCTACCCATTACACCTTCTTCATGTAAGTAGAAGTACAAGGGACAGCAGACGGAATTACCTACGAATAAGGACAGGCTATAATGGACTCTAATTATTGGGTTAGTTCAAAATTATAGCATAGTGTGTACAGGATCGCTTACTTGAAGTTGACCCACTTTCCAACGGAGTCATAAGCATGTGCTTCTACCGATTACACCTTCTTCATGTAAGTAGAAGTACAAGGGACAGCAGACGGAATTACCTACGAATAAGGACAGGATATAATGGACTCTAATTATTGGGTTAGTTCAAAATTATAGCATAGTGTGTACAGGATCGCTTACGTGAAGTAGACCTACTTTCCAACGGCGTCATAAGCATGTGCTTCAACCCATTACACCTTCTTCATGTAAGTAGAAGTACAAGGGACAGCAGACGGAATTACCTACGATTAAGGTAAGGCTATAATGGCCTCAATTATTGTATTAGTTCGAAATTATAGCATAGTGTGTACAGGATCGCTTACTTGAAGTAGACCTACTTTCCAACGGGGTCACAAGCATGTGCTTCTACCCATTACACTCTCTTCATGTAAGTAGAAGTACAAGGGACAGCAGATGGAATTACCTACGAATAAGGACAGGATATAATGGACTCTAATTATTGGGTTAGTTAAAAATTATAGCATAGTGTGTACAGGATTGCTTACTTGAAGTAGACCAACTTTCCAACGGGGCCACAAGCATGTGCCTCTCCCTAACACACCCTCTTCATGTAAGAAGAATCTAGGAAAAGTAATTACCTACGATTAAAGAAAGGATATAATGGTCTCAATTATTGGGATGTTTCAAAGTATTAGCATAGTGTGTGCAGGAACGCATACTTAAAGCAGACTTCCGACGGCGTCATATGCATATGCACAGGATCGCTTACTTTAGGTAGACCCGCTTTCCAACGTCGATAAGCCTCTACCTAATACATCCCCTCCATATAAGGAGAAGGGTAAGGGAAAATAGATGGTATTACCTACAATGAAGGAAATCATGTTGTGGTCCTTTTCTATTGGGGATAGTTCAAATAATTGGATCGTGTGTACAGGATCGCTTACTTGAAGTGGACATATACTTTTTAACATGATCACAAGCCTGTGCTTCTACCCAATACACCCACTTCAAGTAAGAAAAAGAACAAGGAAAAAAGATGGTATTACCTACGGATAAAGAAAGGATATTATGGTCTAATTATTGGGATGGTTCAAAATAATGTTATCATGTGTACAGGATCGCTTACTTGAAGTAGACCTACTTTCCAAAGGGGCCATAAGCATGTATCTCCACCCATTACAAACTCATCATGTAAGAAGAAGGACAATGGAAAGTAGATGGAATTACCTACAATTAGGGAAAGGATATATTGGTCATAATTATTGGGATAATTCAAAATAATAACATAGTGTTTACAGGATCGCTTACTTGATGTAGACCCACTTTCCAACGGGGCCATAAGCATGTATCTCTACCCATTACACCCTCTTCATGTAAGAGGAAGGAAAATTTAAAGTAGATGGCATTACCTACAATTAGGGAAAGGATATATTGGTCATAACTATTGGGATAATTCAAAATAGTAACATTGTGTGTACAGGATCTGTTATTTGATGTAGACCTACTTTCCAACGGGGCCATAACCATGTATCGCTACCCATTACACCCTCTTCATGTAAGAAGAAGGACAATGGAAAGTAGATGGAATTACCTACAATTAAGGAAAGGATATATTGGTCATAACTATTGGGATAATTCCAAATAATAACATTGTGTGTACAGGATCTGTTATTTGATGTAGACCTACTTTCCAACGGGGCCATAACTATGTATCGCTACCCATTACACCCTCTTCATGTAAGAAGAAGGACAATGGAAAGTAGATGGAATTACCTACAATTAAGGAAAGGATATATTGGTCATAACTATTGGGATAATTCCAAATAATAACATTGTGTGTACAGGATCTCTTATTTGATGTAGACCTACTTTCCAACGGGGCCATAAGCATGTATCTCTACACATTACACCCTCTTCATGTAAGAAGAAGGACAATGGAAAGTAGATGGAATTACCTACAATTAGGGAAAGGATATATTGGTCATAATTATTGGGATAATTCAAAATAATAACATAGTGTTTACAGGATCGCTTACTTGATGTAGACCCACTTTCCAACGGGGCCATAAGCATGTATCTCTACCCAATACACCATCTTCCTGTAGGAAGATGGACAAGGGAAGTTAGATGGAATTACTTACGATTAAGGATAGGATATAATGGTTTCTAATTATTGGGGATAGTTCAAAATAATACCATCGTGTGTACAAAATCGCTTACTTGAAGTAGACATATTTTCCAACGGGGTCACAAGCATGTGCCTCTACCCATTACACCCTCTTTCTGTAGGAAGATGGACAAGGGATGGTAGATGGAATTACTTACGATTAAGGATAGGATATAATGGTTTCTAATTATTGGGGATAGTTCAAAATAATACCATCGTGTGTACAGAATCGCTTACTTGAAATAGACCTATTTTCCAACGGGGTCACAAGCATGTGTCTCTACCCAATACGTCCTTTTCCTATAAGAAGAAGGACAAGGAAAATTAGATATAATTATGTAGGACTAGTAATAGGAATAATGGTCCCCTGGAACTGGGAATAAGGGAGAATGATAGAGTGTACATGCTTGTTTGCCTGAAATAGATCTGTCCTCACCGGTGCTGAAGAGAGTACCTCTATACCTAATAGGATTAAGCTGTCTCCTTACGTCGCAAAAGAGTAAAGATAAAACCAAAATGCCAGGTGTTCTCAAAAGAGAGATGTTATTGCAAGTATTGTATAAGTTAAAATAATTGATTTCAAATAATGGCCTATTATACAGAAAACATGAAAGTTATATAAAGTATAATATATTATGACAGCAATATAATAGATTTTAATAAAAGATGTCAATTACTTTTGAAGAAATGTTAAGCCGGTTCAATATCGGGTCTAATGTTCATTTATTTAGTGCAAACTTCGCATATTAATTTGTTGAACTTATCTACCCTGTAGTGCTATAAAAAACATAGCCCTAACTTGTAGAGTTCAAATGTGTTCATATGAGGAGGCGTAAGACCAAACCCGCTACACTTTGCCTATTTATTTTCATCCATAGCTATTTTCATAAATTAATTTTAATACTTACGAAAGGTAAACTCGTTTATACACTGTTTAAATACGTGGCTAGTGATTTACCACGTATTTACCAGTATAATTGGAGTTAATAAAAACTTTATGACCCTTAAGCTCAAAACAGCTGATTAAAGTGAAAGAAGTCTAGCCCTAACGGAAACATTAGACACCAAAGATATTTTAAGCCTTTTTTTTGTCCTGTAATCGATTTCTTATTTTACAGTTCCATGTTTGATTGTTGTGTCCAGTCTCTGCGGGGGACGACACTCTCAAGATAGATGATTCTACACCTATTTTTTCTCTCATCTCATTAATATGTATAACCATCAATTTAAGAAGTCAGTAGTGTGTCATTTGATTTAAATAAAAATAAATGAGGTAAGGAAACATGTCCAACCATCGTTGCATTACAAAATTAGGTAAAACAAGTAAGGAGACATTTCTCGACTTAATGGCAGCGTTTGAATTCATCTTACTAAAAAATAATTATGCTATCTGAATTATAAGGTACGAAAACATATTTACATTTTCTAAAACTGTATTCAAAATTTCTTTTTATATTTTTAAATAAAATTCGTTGAGCAAAAAAAAATTAAATTCGTTTCAAAGTATAGAGTTCGAACAAACTAAAAAATCAAATTGATGTAGATAATAATGATTATATTAAACTCATGTAATAAAATATAATCGTAGAAATTCTAATGAATAACACAATGGAATTATTACATTCAATAATTTATTTTTTCAACTTTTCGACCATGATATCAGAACACGGGCTGAATTGTAGGTTACCACTAACTGGATATATTATGAGTTACCCCTAATGGGTTAAGTTACTGGTTACTACTACTAGGATATTTTATAACAATTACTATAATTCGATTCCATTCGCTCAAAATAAATTTGAATATAAAAAACGTTATTGCTGTGGTATTTTAAAAAAATGTTAAATAAATAACTATCTTATATTATTTAAATTAGTAGGATAGACAGGAATACAAATAAACAGGGGCCAGAAGGCTAGACGTAAAGCTCAACTCACTGTCAATGATACCTAGAATAAAAAGGATGTCCATCGCAAGGCAAAAACATTTCCACAGACATGGAAAAATCTCTATCTTCTGATATTTTCAGTGAATTAGTATATAATTAACTATTGATTGAAGTAATAGTGAATTTAAAAAAATAGCTCTGTTTACCCCAGATAAAGTCGTTTAGATCAGGCTTAAATATCGTTCTTCAAGTATTGTAATTCAAAAAAAATAGATGTTCAAAAAAATATTCAGAATTTGCAACTGACAATTTACAGAAGAAATCCAGAAAAATAAAAATATTAACTGGTAGCCATAGAGATAACAAATTTTATCATGTAAAGAGAGGTAACAATTTAAATCGAAACAACGCTAGAATGATGAAACGAAACGACATGGTAGAAAGAAAATACGGGAGGAAACAATAGTGGACAGTAAGGAGGTGGAAAATAAAATAGGAAGAAGAAAAGGTTATTCAAAGCCTAAAAGAAAACAATTAATTAAACATAAAAAAATACAATTATCATTTTATTAATTGTGACACTGGGTGGCTAAAATCAGGAAAAACATCAATCAAATAAAAATCTAACATAAAGACACATACCAGAATATTTGTTCCTATGATAAACTAATATAAAAGTATGATTTTATAACAACTGTATATTTTCCCGTTCTTAGTAACATTTTATGTTTCACGATATACTTCAGCGAATAATTTCAAACTCAGTGATTGTAGAAACCAAGGTTAATTTGTTTAAACACGCGAAAGTACAATTGTAAGCCTATCAAACGTAAAGTTTGCAATATTGTTCTGGTCGTTAAACATTAGTTCCTGAAACAAACTCATTAATTCCTTGTTCCACTTAAAATTTCAAAGTTATGCAACTAAAGACATTTGCATAAAACTCAATGATTTTATCACTTAAAGTAAACTTTTATTAAATAAAAGCAATCTTTTATTAACTTTATTTAAAACGAAATAAACACCATAAGACCTGCGAAGCGTCAAATTACCATAACAAGAACACACCATACTTTTGTATTTCTTTCCGTCTGATACCATTTATTTTGAGCGATTTAAGATTTAAATCTAAATTTAGAAATTAGATATAAATAATTAGATTTTAGAATTTCCTAACTATTATAGAGGCGTTAAGGTTAGCTTCTTGTAGCGCCCCCTATATCTACCAGGGGTTGGCAATATGAAGTAGCCCTTCCCCACTAATACAAACTTTTTAGTGCATTATGAATTAATCGAACAATGTTGTGACCAACAAAGTTTGAAATTCAAGGATGTCTTCTTTCTTGGTAGGTTGATTACCTACCTTGTGAGCCCAAAGTATCCAAGTTTGGAGTTTTATGAGTTCAATTACTGTTAAAACCTACCCTGTTAAATAAGAGTTCAGAGTTACAGCCATTCTTTTAACAATCTCTTCATTGCTAGCTTATCGAAATGAGGATCTTAAGCATCGTCTACAAATTCACATTCAGGTCATATATATTTCCCCCCGTCACATTCGACATACTCCCAGCTTCAATCCCACACAAAAAACAATAGTAAAATTAAGGTATTTATATAGTATCCTTATATATATATATATATATATATATATATATAATATTATAATATATATTATATTATAATATAATATAAATTAATTATATATATATATATATATATATATATATATATATATATATATATATATATGTTACATATTTATACATATATTATATTTTCCCTGACGATGTCAAAAGAAATACGAGAAATCATTTGTTGATTAACTCAACAAATTTGAAAACAAGATAACAAAATAACGTCACTCTATTAATACAATAAGACCTTATATTTCTCTATAAAACAAACACTATGTGTTAATAAAGTATACGATTGCGTTGGGTTTAGTACTAAAGAAAAAATAAATAAAGTTTCCTAACACGAGAAATGAACTCATCATCTGATTAAGTATTGTATTTTTGTTGCATTACCGGCACAAGATGGAAGGCATTGCACACATCAACCGGTTAGCTTACGGGACAAGTGTATATCTGTTTATAGTCAAACTTATCTTACAATTTGTAGCTATATTGGGATAAAACGTTATTTAACGTAGAACTACACAATACTGTGTGTTTTTTCTTTATGTCAAATAGTGAGTGATTCTAAAGGGAGCTCATTTTTGTGTTTACTTTTAAAATGTTTCAATTTTTGTAGGTAAGCAACAAATTTTAAATTTTTTCTTTGTACTTTTAAATTTTCGTCATCATCTGGTAGAAAATGTTACTACAAATTCATTTGTAAATACCAAATACTACTTGTCAAAATAGGGGTTTTTTAAGTTTAAACTTTACAGATTTGATATTTACTGCAAGGTCGGTTTCTTATTATAAACCATGTTCTAGAACATTCGTTCACATGAGTGATCCCAGCGTCTGTATGTGAGTGATATACAGCATTGTCGTTCAACGTTTATGCAAGGTAACAAAATCTTTGCACGATTTTTACATATTAGATATTTACCGTCAGTATATATATTTCTTCTTCTTTATATTTGACCTTAACGTTCGTACATCCATCCACTTAAGTGATTCTTGAAACCCGTTTTAACTGCCTCCCCACAATTTGCTATCAACGGCATATCGAACTAGATTTCTTTATATAGCTTAATAATAAATTGCACTATAGGAATTGTAAAAGTCTCTCACTAGTAACAAGTATTTGTCAGAAATATTAACAGAAATACATTTTACTTGATAAAACAAAATGAAAAATAGTATATTTTTTATTAATATTTCCTTTGTGAGATAATTATTGTTTTAAAAATAATTCGAATTATTAAAATTTACTCGCTTAATCTTTGAAAGTAATTAAATTTGTTTAAAAACTTTAAATGACACATTTAGTCTCTCAATAGTTAAACTGAAGAATATAAGGTAAAACATAGGTTTTGTAACAAAAATAACAATGGATGTTGGGGTGGAATGATGAAGACTGCAACGGCCGGATAAGTTTCAACTGGAGAATATAAAATAAAACATACGTTTTGTAACAGAAATAAAAATGGATGTTGGGGTGGAATGATGAAGACTGCAACGACCGGATAGGTTTAAACATCAGTCAAAAAAGAACTTTCCGAATTAACTATCTCTAGGATGAGTGTGGTCTAAAGGCGGATGAAAGCCATTAAGGTTAAGCTGACATTCATCAGATGGCGGAAACACTTCACACAACAAAGTGTTTCATAACCCAGAGACATTTTTAACAATAACAACAATAAATTTCCAAGTTTGCTGAACATAAGTTAAGTAACAAAGATAGGAGGCTATTTAAGTGGAAATAATATCGTGTGCTGTTTGTAGAAACAAGTTTAGCAGCGAAGCGGTGGAGGCAGACTTATGGGCAATGGGCAGCGCGACGGTTGTTTATTAACAGGCTTTAGCATAACAATAGACTATAGTCAGTGACGAAATAGCTCGGCTTTCTATAGGGAAAGCGGACACCAAACGAAATACGAATAATTTATATCTTTATAATAGTTTCTAAGTGGCTAAGAAAGTCCAAGGAACGGAGTTTGCGTGTAAATTAGGCCGCACACTCTGCATGGGGTATCGGGCTTCGTGGGGGGCGAGCCGCAACAAACAGACGGCCCGATTATATCGTCAAAACGGTACGGACAGCTATAGAAGCAATGTGACCATTTCAAGCTTCTGAAATACGATATAGCTATAAAATACGTCATGTAAAGAACAAGCGTGGTCTGAAAGTTTTATCTACTAGCTACCTCAGTAGCTATGTATTTACGTCATACATGTAAATGTGGAAACCCAGAGGAAATGTAAGCATGGCAATGTAGCCTGTCGAGCTTAGTTTTCATAGATTGATAGATACTATTGAAAGGTTAAAACATTTGAAAAATTGAAAATGAAGTTATCCCTCCTTATCAAACCTATGCCTTAAACGTTTACGAAATATTTCCAAAAACAGACTAAACCTTTTATTTGTTTCCTTTCTGGCGCATAGGCTGGTAACAGGTAGTTCGTCGTATAACTAAATAATTTATTGCCGCACAAGAAATGGAATAAACATTAAGTGAGAGAAATTGCCTTTTTATTATTCAAAACAACACATTTTAATGGTGTTTGCGAAATTTTTCAACCCTGTCAAAATACGTAGAGTGAATCATTTTGTTTACAAAATACAGCCCGCAAACAGGTTGACTATATAGGCCTACATCTATTGTAAATTTTGTATTTATAAACGACTTGTCATTTGTAGTTTACTGTCAACGTTTATTTGTAGTTAGGAGAACAATTAGTTATTTTCAGCGTGATTAAATAGCTGAATACTTGTGCTCTAAATTCTGATAGCATCTACAATGCATAACTCGGCCAGTAGCCCGGTCTTTGACGGGTTCTACTTATAATTTTTGTAATCATCACCGATTTTAATGAAAATCTGGATTCAAGTTCTATTTAAAATATACTTTAAAATCTACCACGCTCCGTGTAATGGTCACCAGGAATAGAAACCCATACATTTAGTGGGTTAAAAATGTTGCATTTAAATTGATTCCGGAAATCGATTGACAAATTCTAAGTATTTTCTTGTTAAACAAGGTGTTTTTAAAACTTTAATACTTCTAATTTACGTTTGAAACTATGCTTTTCATCGAAAAAATGCATGTTTTAAACAAATTTACTGGAATTACTTGAAAAGCTTTTCGTTGATGAATAGTACCAACGTCATCCGGAATGAATAAGACAATAATGTATGTTATAAAACATTGCTTTATATAAAAATGTAAAATAAATACATAATTCTTGTATTTGAACAACTTTAGTCGTTTTTGATTACTAAACAAGAACATATTATATATATATATATATATATATATATATATATATATATATATATATTTTGTTATATTTTTTATAATAAATGTGTAATAAACAAATAGGCCTATTCTTAGTTTTATAATAAAATAAACAGATTAAAATACATAGGGAAATACCTTTTTATGTTTCTTTATTACCAAGATTAATATTTATTAATAGGGGAGTTTCTTAAGGATTAAAATAATAAACGATAAATTAAATTTCAAATAACGAAGATATATTTTACGTTTAAAACGCATTTTAGAACTTTTCAGGTGTTTGAATACTTTTATTTTAGAAATATTCCATTAAGGAGCTTGTAAGATTTGAAATATATTAAAAAACCTTAAATTGTCTTCCAAAATTTAAAAAGTGTTGATTCTCAACTGAACGTAGTGAAATTAAAAAGAAAAATTAGTATGAGCACCGATTTTACAATTTTTATCGTAAGAGGCAGCTTTTAAAAGGGTTATTCTTCACGTAAGGGGTAGCATTTAGAAGGGTTATTCTTCACGTAAGAGGCAGCTTTTATAAGGGTTATTCTGCACGTAAGGGGTAGCACTTAGAAGGGTTATTCTTCACATAAGGGGTAGCATTTAGAAGGGTTATTCTTCACGTTAGAGGCAGCTTTTAAAAGGGTTATTCTTCACGTAAGGGGTAGCATTTATAAGGGTTATTCTTCACGTAAGGGGTAGCATTTATAAGGGTTATTCTACACGTAAGGGGTAGCATTTAGAAGGGTTATTCTTCACGTAAGGGGTAGCATTTAGAAGGGTTATTCTTCACGTAAGAGGCAGCTTTTATAAGGGTTATTCTTCACGTAAGGGGTAGCATTTATAAGTGTTATTCTTCACGTAAGGGGTAGCATTTATAAGTGTTATTCTTCACGTAAGGGGTAGCATTTAGAAGGGTTATTCTTCACGTAAGAGGCAGCTTTTATAAGGGTTATTCTTCACGTAATAGGCAGCTTTTATAAGGGTTATTCTTCACGTAAGGGGTAGCATTTATAAGGGTTATTCTTCACGTAAGGGGTAGCATTTATAAGGGTTATTCTTCACGTAAGGGGTAGCATTTAGAAGAGTTATTCTTCATGTAAGGGGTAGCATTTAGAAGGGTTATTCTTCACGTAAGGGGTAGCATTTAGAAAGGTTATTCTTCACGTAAGAGGCAGCTTTTATAAGGGTTATTATTCACGTAAGAGGCAGCTTTTATAAAGGTTATTGTTCACGTGAGGGGTAGCATTTAGAAGGGTTATTCTTCATGTAAGTGGTAGCATTTAGAATGGTTATTTTCACGTAAGGAGTAGCTTTTAGAAGTGTTATTTTCACGTAAGGGGTAGCTTTTAGAAGGGTTATTTTCACGTAAGGGGTAGCTTTTATAAGGTTGATTTTCACGTAAGAGGTAACTTTTAGAAGGGTTATTTTCACGTAAGGGGTTGCTTTTAGAAGTATTGTTTTCATGTAAGGGGTAGCGTTTATAAGGTTTACTTTTACGTAAGAGGTAGCTTTTAGAAGCGTTATTTTCACGTAAGGGGTAACCTTTAGAAGGGTTATTTTCAAGTGAGGGGAAGCTTTTAGAAGTGTTATTTTCACGTAAGCGGTAGCTTTCAGAAGGGTGATTTTCACGAAAGAGGTAACTTTTAGAAGGGTTATTTTCACGTAGGGGGTGTCTTTTATAAGGGTTATTCTTCGTGTAAGGGATAGCCTTTAGAAGGGTTGTTTCACGTAAGGCATGGCGTTCACAAGGGCTGAAGCGTTTCAAGGAATGAAACATTATATTCTACCAGTAATGTAATCTGGGTTTTGCTTTGTCTCTGTTTGGCTTGAGTTCTCTGCCAACTCTGTTGGCCATTTAGCACTACCCAGGGGACACGTATAACTTAAAGTATGCTGTGGACGCGACCAACTTTGTCCCCCAAGAGAATCGACTACAGACACTGGGAGGAATATAAACCTGCGACGTCGCGACTCAAGACACACAAATCATCACTCATTTATGCAGAGCAACTTGGAATTAAATACAACCTGAAACTGAGGCAAGCATCTAAATTCCCAATCTGTCATACGGGTTTTCCTTCATTAACAGAGAGAAGACTGTCACTTCTTAATCATAAAGACTCCAAGGCTAAAAGTGATCCCCACATCCTGAAGGCCGCTGCTCTCGAAACGATTGCGGATCTATACATTAAAGATAACTGGACCCATGTATACACTAATGGATCAGCGGTAAAGCATGCCTTTGGTGCTGGCTTTTACAGCGACCGCTTTGAGGGCTGCAGCCCAGTTGGAATAATCGCCAACAACTTCGACGGTGAGATTGTGGCTATAGTACAAGCTGCCGAAAAACTTTGTTCGATCTCCGGAAAGTCGGCAAGAGTTGTGTTCTTCGTGGATTCACAGGTTGCTATAATTGCACTAACTACTAATACCTCCACCGACTGTGTGCAAACAACGAAAGGTCCTGGCAGGGATGATTGAAGAAGGGTGGTACATTGTGCTGTAATGGATCCCCAGCTATGTCGGTATTGAAGGAAATGAACGCGCAAACGAGCTAGCGAAGAAAGGTAACACTTTGCCACAGCCTGACAATCCTATATCTCTATTGACAGCAAGACGCCTCATTGAATCTACAAACAATGAAAAAACAAGGGAAACACAAAATGAAATGTATGGAGGGAAAGATATGGAGGAACCTGGCGCACATAGTGCTAATACCACATAGCCTACCTATAGCGGAAGCTGTTGCCAGATTCAGAATGCTTACGGGCCATGACTATCTGCAAGCCCACCTATATAAAATAGGATTAGCAGCCTCAGATATTTGCCCTCTGTGCAAATGTAAAAAGATGGATGCCCCACATCTTCGGAATTGCACAGCGTTGCAAGATGTGGAAGACCGAAGCCAGCATTGTCTGTACTGGGAGGCTAGGAGGAGAATGGCAGAAATGCCAAGATCTGGCATTGGCTAAAGTAAAGTAAGTAAGTAGTAATGTAATCTGAATTCAAGATAAATGCTCGTTTAAATTATTTTAATTTCTTAAAAACCTACTTAAAATTATTTTGTAAAAATCTGATAAAAGTTGAAACTTTGTTGGCGCAACATGGTTCATGTTGGAGAATATGAAGTAAGACAAAAATAATTAATTTAAAACATTATTTCAGTGAATTAAATGATATAATAAACAGCTATACAAATTTTGTGTTGATAATTAAAGCATTCTCTGGCACCAAGACGATTTCGCAGTAGAGGGTAAGTAGAAATAGAATTCATATTATCATACAAATCTGTTACAATAATTATATGGTAATACCGAATATTTACTCTCCGAGTCTGGACTACAGTTTTATTATTCACAATCAGCCTAACTAGAAAAAGGATTCTAATCAAGTTCAGTCGATTTTATAAATACAATTTGTATTTGCTTAAAATTTGGCATAATAATTAAGATTTTTTAAAGTGAATATTTTCTCACAATATATGAAAATCTTATACTGATTTTGAGCTGAGCAAACAGCATCGTTTGAACTATTTTCATGTTTTAATAAAAGTAACTTTATTAGAATGTCTGCACAGTTAGGATTATTATGTTTCAACTAATTTAACTTAATACTCGGTGGTTAGATCGTTTTACGAAAGCTCTGTGGTTGCTTCGTTTTACCAAAAGTTTTTGAAGCTATAATAAAATTGCAAGAAAATTTTCATGGTTAGTATACCCAAAAGCATTAATCAAACTTTTATTTCAATAAACAGATTGCTACAAAACAATATTTCAAAATTTAAGACATTTTTAAATTTTTGTGCTCACCACCACCAAAACACCGTCACTACCATTATCACCGACGTAGTCAGCACCAACACCACCAGAACTGTTTCATTTTTCATTTAAAATTTACATTTTTATCTTGTTGCCGTTTTCTTAACTTTAAAATTATATAAGTAGTCCTCATCAATTATAACTTTAAAATATTTTTCTGCACAAACTCTACTTCGATTTTAACTTGACCTTTTAGTAGAAACTTACAGACATCAACATTTACAGAAATGTCTAAAACCTTGCCTGTAACAGCACTTAATATTGTGACACAACGAGATCAACCATTTTGGGATATGTATCCTTTAGGCGGAATTTTATACTCGTCATAGGCTAATTATCTTTTTATCTATCTCACATTTAATTTGATTTTCAATTACAATACGATTTTCTAATTACTTTAAATAATCTGGTAAAAGCCTACAAACATTTCTCTAGTTCAACCACAAACAATAGTTCATCTGACAATAAATTCACCCTCCCATTACTTTCTCCAAGTAGGGTATAAATATGCATAAACCTCTTCTAAAGTTTTTACATTTAATTTCATTACATGTTGCTTATGATGTTAATGTTCAAGTTTAACAGTTGTTCACATTTTTTTAAAAATTTTCTGACGAATAAATTTACATTTGTTTAGCCAGTTGCACTTTTAAAATATGTAATAGCAATTTCCGTTAACAGTTGTATAGTTATTTTCTACGTCTATAAATACTTTCTACAAACCAAATATAAAACTTTATGTCAATGGGAAATTTGCAAATTTAAGCGGTTCATGTTAAACAAGTGGCGAGTAGCGTTCCACATAGCCTAACCCAATGTTAGGAACATGCTGGTAAGGCGCCACCCAGCCTCGACCGCGCTATTTATGACATGTACTATGTAATTTGCGTGGTACACACACTCACACAAGTAAACATTTACGCCAATAAACATTTAAAAAGCACAGTCGTACAGTCCTCTCTTTGTGTGTTGAACACAATAGATTTTCTATTTCACTTTTTTTTATTAAACGCTCGTAGTACTCCGACAGATGTTTTATGAGCCCGCAGCACCTGGCTGCGATAGTCCTGTTTATTTTTGGTAAATTCCAAAATAATCGGAGTCAAAATAAGTCCTGCCTATGACATATGTGACAGTGAATTGGGAGTAATAAAAACCATGTGCTGTGCCCGAACCGTGGTATTGTTGCTGGGCAATTGTTGCGCACACTCCATTTACTTTCTCGCAATTACAATAATAATAAACAACTTCAGACATTTTGACAACACTCGTGAATTATTTCTCTAGCTTTTTAGAAGCTAATGCGGTATACATTAGGGTGTACAAAATGCGGAATTAGTTTCTACGTATGGTTCTACGCTGGTTCCGATAAATTTATAAAACTGCATAATAAAAGAAATCAAACTATATTATTTTGCCTTGTGAAAATATCTATCATTATAATGTATTATAATCTATAAATTTGATAATATAAGTAAATCTATATTTGTCTTTATTACTATATTTAAACATTACGTATTACGTATTATATTATTATTATTTATTACCTATTAAATTACTTTATTTGAACACTTTATTAATAATATAAAAATATTTTTATCCAAAAAGTTAAAATTTAGGTGAATTTACACAAAAACATATAGAGTAGTTTAAAATTTAATTCAATCTGAGAAAAATGTGTACTCTACTCTAAAAATTAGGCTTTATTTATAATGTACCGTTAAAATAAATATAAACGGCAATTATGTAAAATATGAGGTGTATCTGATAAAACTTTATTTAAATGTTTTAAAATCATTAAGAATGTTTGAGTGTAAACTTAACAGTTGTAAAAGGCCACAAGTTTTGCCATATTTATCTCCAGTACAGTGGAATTATTATGCTATGATACTACGCTATAAATCAATTTTTTTTATATAATGTACGGGTAGACACCTCTTTAGGGGCTTACTTTACGTACTCCATTCTGTACAAGTAATAGCATGATCTTATTTATGTACCCTAAAAAAGGGTTTATGCCCCTTCTTTAAACCTCTGTAAAATAGGAACACTCTCTGTAGGGTATATTAACCATAGATCTACTGGACAATCGTCTTATAACTATAAAATAAATGTATAATTTCGGGAGATTTATCGCACAAGAGGTGTTGCGTCTCCTTTTCTACCCCTTAGATTCACATTAAAAACATTGACGTCACACTATTTGATGGCTACATTTAATGGTTTAGTAAACGCTTTCAACAGCTCACTGTAACTACGTCCAACAGACGCATCACAGCTTCTCACTTTACCGCACCTTTCCTCGTATGTTGGAGTGACACACGCTGTTCCTACTCCATTTCGCTTCACCGACTCCAGGTTTACACAGGCATCAAAGGTAACACAGTCACCCATCGTGTGCTTGACGCTTTATACACCCTTTTAAAACACAAACACTTATTACTCGACTTTATGAAGTTTTTTTAGGTAAAAATATTTATATTTACAAAATCACCTACATTTACAAATTATTATTTTATTTAGTATTATGTTTAGTGCAGGAAGATTGTATTTCAGTCTTTACGATTAATTAGCAAATATTGTCGATTCTATATTATTTTTGAGGTTTTAACTCTTATATTTCGACATTTGATATTTTGAAACTTTTTCTTTTGACTTTATACAAATAATTTATTTTGCATTTATTATGTGTTATGTATTAGGCCTAATAACTGAAAACTTATAGACAATTATTTAAAGATTTATAAGGAACAATTAGCTCTATTAAAATCATATTGCTTTGCTTTTAGACGTTTTTCTCTAAAATTATCACTCTTATCTCCAAAGATCCGAAACACTCCTAACTCTATATTTAAACACACGCACATAAAGGCACATACTCACTCGCGCGCGTACGCACATAGAAATACAGAGGAACACATACAAACAAAACTTGACGACCTGGGAAAATAAGTACTAGTGAAACGAGCTTTCCAATAATTATTGCACAAAAGGTCGTTTATCGTAAACTTTCAGCAAGTAATGTTATCTTACCGATCATATCCCCTGTAAGGTTCGCCTTCCAAACCTATCCTAACACTTACGTGTGGAGGGTAGTTATTACCCTAAGTTTGTGATGGAACGTCGTTTATAATGGATGCAACTTTTGCCTTTCCTATATTTTCAGTATTAAGGACTATGTATATATATATATATATATATATATATATATATATATATGTATGTAAATATTTTTAACTTTGCAAACACTGTTTTCTTGTATTTACTTACCATCCAATTTCGAGAACGATGAATTAAGTGTTCTCATTTCTCTTGTTAAGATGTAAGGTATATATATATATATATATATATATATATATATATATATATATATATATATATATGCTGATACGAATTCCTTCACGGATGGAAAAAAAATGATGAATAGTTATTATCTGGAGTACATCCGTTCATTCTGAAGTGGACAAAATCGCAGTTCCGACGTTTCGCTAGAACCTCATCTAGCATTGACGAGGCGAACCCAACGACAGTTGAGAAGCGAGTGAAGAGCGTAGATACTTCTGCTCTTATATATAGAGGTCTGCGCTCTTCACTCACTCTCCAACTATTGTTGGATTCTAGCGAAACGTCGGAACTGCTATTTCGTGCACTTCAGAATGAACGGATGTACTCCAGATAATAACTATTCATCATATATATGCTCCCATAATTTACTTTATTTTGACTATTATTTACATACTGTGATACTCTTTAAAAGAAATATTTTCTATTGCATACAATAATAAATACTAAACTTCGGGCTGATATTGTTTTCAAAATTTTATCAAAATACGTCTCTCAGTTAATATTGCTGTAGATTTTACTTGAAGAATTAAAGAAGCTTTTCAGCAGACGAGTTTCAAACTAATTTTGTTGATTATTCAATGCTAAATGATACGATGCACCGGTATAACGTAAAACAAGACTGCTGACTTATTGCAATGAGGAGTGGTTTAAATTAAATTTGTAATTACAAAAATAGTGAATAGTAAAGCAACTCAAGATGAATAACAAAACAAACACTTTAACTTATTTTATCCACTTACATAACACATAAATATTGCTTTCAATATAAATATAAATACTTTTTTAAATTATGAAATGCATTCACACACACGTTTATTATAAAAACTTTATATGCCTGTATATGTGTGTGAGTAATCGCGCCCCAAACTGTAACTACAGTAAATTGGTTTTCGTAAATTATTATATTGTAAGCTATTTATTTTGCATCACCACATTAAACAATAACATTACTAAATTATTTTATTTTCTTATATTCACGTGCATTTTATATGCGATACATTTGCGCATTTTTTGCTGTTGTTTAAATATAAGTGGTTTTCTAACATAAATTAAGACATTTTTAAAAATATTTTGAAATATAGGCTACGATGTAAATTACAACATGATTTTCTCACGAATAAAATGATCTACATTGTAACGCCACTGCCTACATTAAACTAAAGCAAAGATCAAGGTTAAATACAAAATCGAAAATTACTGATTTTAATCTGTGCTCGCAGGTTGGCCGTGTGTTTGTAGATCTTGTGATACGACCGACTGACTAATCTTATTGCCAAACACTGTTCATTCAGATTGCATTCCTGTAAAAAAAAACAATCAAAACGTGTTAAATTAAAATCACGCCCTCGTGGAACGGTGATTAACGTGGCGTTGTGTAATTGAGAGGTCAAAGTTCGAGCCGGCTACCGGTTACATGATACCATTGACTGATTGCCCTCGCGGTTTCACAATGGCGATCCACTTTCTTCTATTGTTGTTGTCACTTTTAATTATTGACTGAAAATTAAATAAAACGTTCTATTCTTTGGAAAAAGATAAACGAGAGAGATACCGATCTGCAGTCAGCGTAGACGGTGTTCAACGACCGATTTGATTTTGTGCAAGACTGGAGCCATTACGTAATGAGACCATAGACAGCTACACACAGAACCATTGGGGGAAATACTTGACTTGAAATATTCTAAACAGTGGAATAAAGTTGCATCCAACCTATTTTTAATAACTAGTTATATTTCTTTAAAATATCCCTAAATTCCAATTTATCATTTAAAGCTTCTCCTATACTTACTTGAATATTACACTGCATTAATTTATTAGTATAAGCCTGCAGATAATGTAACTAAATGAAACATTTATGTAACATTGTTTTCAGGTAAGGTTAATTGATCAAGGAAATTAAAAACAACCTATAAATAAATAAACCTCTTAAACCTGGAAAACCTATTATTTAAATCCTGATATACATATCTAAGCCATGTAGTAATTTCCTCTGAAGATGATTGCTTTGCAATTGAAATATAGACAAAATCTGGATTTAAAAAAATGGTTTTTGTAATTTTAAAAGTTTTATTTATTTATAATAAAAAATTACATCACAGTTGCTCTGAGTTATTATTAACTAATATTCAAGCATAGGTTGTAAACAAAGGCATAATATTTAGGTAACTATTAACAATTCACAATCAATAATTTATCACCTGATACAAGTTTCGGACAAATTTGACATCATCATTATTGATTGTAATATATTTATATAGATGTATTACTTAAATTAGGTAATAAATTAAATTAGTTTTTCTGCAGATTTACCTCGTATTGGAATAAGCATAAGGTAATAAATGTTTGAATGTGAATTACTGTTTGAACCTATTATTTAAACTAAATTTTAAACATTTATTTAGAATGAAAAAGTAAGTAAAATTTTTTTGTTATTTGTTAAATATTATGAACTTTCTTAAGTTAAAATTTTAAATTTTGCTTTTCTTTTTTTCTGCATGAATACTTTTTCTTGAAGTTCTAGAAACGAATTTCTTTTCATCTAAAATATAACCAACACTTTTAAAATTTCTAAAACGTCACAAAAACTATCTTTCATTATTCTTCTCATTATACGGTCATTGAATTTACTATAAATGAGCACGCATACATACATGTGTAGGCATATTAAAAACTCAGGTTGATATTTAATACGCGAATTTTCAATAGTACTTTTAAAACTTAAACTGTGCAAATATATAATTTAGCGTAAAAGTGTATATATATTTAGATATTAAACTGGTGGCGAAGGGTTGTTTCTTGATAAAATGATAAAAAATTTTTATTGACTCAAAATTTTATGACTAGATTTTGATAATAAATACACAAAAACCTCTTAACCACAAACTTTCTTTAATTTACCCTAATGTACATTTCAGTTACAAAGTAACCATCCTCAGAGGGATAACATACAAAGAGGGTAGTCTTTGTATGTTATCCCTCTGAGGATGGTTACTTTGTAACTGAAATGTACATTAGGGTAAATTAAAGAAAGTTTGTGGTTAAGAGGTTTTTGTGTATTTATTATTAAATTCAACCACAGTATATTCCTAATAAATAGTAACTAGATTTTGATTATATGCAAACATTTTCACCATGCTAAGTTCAAACCTACTCATAGTTTAAACGTAATGTATGACATTTGTCTTTTCAGTAAGGATCCTTTACACAATTTATCTTTGGTATTTCAATGCTTTAAAATATTCTCGATTTCGTTATTGAAGTTTACATGTGTGTGTGTGTGAGTGTGTGTGTGTTTGTGTGTGTGTGTGTTTGTGTGTGTGTGTGTGTGTGAGTGTTTGTGTGTGCGCGCGCGCGCGTGTGTGTGTTTGTGTGGTGTGTGTGTTTGTGAGTATTTATGTGTGTATGTGTGTGTGTGTGTGTGTGGGTGTGTGTTTTGTTTGTGTGTGTGTGTATGTGCAGGGGCGTAGGAATTAGATATTTTAAATACATACATTCTTACACAGTTTTCTTTCATTTTGTAGTTAAGCTATTAATATACGCATTTATACTCTAAAATCTATCCACAATTATCCATAGAAGCAAATACCTTACTTGATTTTTAATGAGCCAGGCCGTATGGTGGGACATATCCGTTTAAGTTGTCGTCAGTGATGAGATAAAATATAACGCTATCCTTCTCATACGGCCATCCTCATTAAAAATACAGATAAATACTTCATTAGGTAAATTTATATATTTTAAAGTGCATAAACATTTTTAAAAGTATGATATAACATTTTCTGGGTTTCGTAATATAAATGTGAAATAAATAGAAAGGTTAGGAAAAGTAAATAAAACTCCGAATCAGTTTAATATTTAAATAATTTGTTTAAAACTTGTGGTCAATGTAGACGGTTTTAATTGACAATTTAATTTAGGCCTTGCTTAGAAAGTGTAAGCAATTATTTATGGAATTATTTTTGTCTAATCTGAGAGAGGGTAGCCTATATATAAAAATATGTAATCGGTAAACATAGATATACATAAGTTATACAAATACATACATACGTATATACATAGATAAATACGTAACACGCATGCATATAAAAAAACATCCATATTTTTATGTAAAGCCTACAAACATAATATGCATGGACTTATAAATATATATACATGGATATAAACAAAAAATACATATATACATTGGTACATACATACCTACATCAATAAATAATACCTACATATAAATGAAGGCGCACAAACATACATGAATTATAACATAATGAAAAACTTACATATATGCATGGACTACTAACACACATAGATGTATACGTACATCTATTATTATGCATATATAATTTAATTAATTAATATAGAACTAACACACAATTAATGCCTTATAATGCAGTTTACTTTTTTATTTTATTATTTTTTATGTTTAACGATAAAAATAAACATATAATGATATTAGCGTCAGTGATGTGTATTAAATTTAATATCTTTAAAATAAATCCTACTCTACTAGAAACTTCAAAAGCGTCCATTCTAAAGTGCATTGAGCGTGCGAAAGGATCACACTTGTCAACCAGACAAGTGAGTTTCAATACACGTAGACGTCCCGTAACAAAGTCCATCCCAACCTGTCGGCATTGAATTGCAAATACGATCGATTTCTTCCAACCTCGACCCGTGCGGAAATTAAACTTGACTCTGCAGCGATGATGAGTGTTGTGTTACACTTGTTTCGACCTTTGCCGTTCAGCCTTCATCTTTGCATTTTACCTTCGCATTCCACATTCAAGGATCGCATTGACTGATCGAAACGCTCGTCGACAGCTGCAGGTAAGGCACCAGCTGCTACTGCCGCAATTTCATGTGGAGATTTAATAATAACTTCTCTGCATGATATCAAATTAATGTTTACGTCATCGCCTGACCGACAGTGATGTATGGATGTTGCGGGGAGTCACCCTTATCACTTGATGACTCATTAGATTAAAATGAAACAATTAATATGATGCACTGCTTTAATACCAGGTACTGTAAACTCGTTATAAGCAATGTTATAAGAGTAAATGAAGCCAATTACTCACAAAAGTATGTGTTCATCAGCAAAGAAACACTCCGTGTAACAAAGACGGTTTTACACTGATGAAGGAACTTCTAATGTGCCGAAACCTTTTATTTGTTAATAAAAACACACTGTGGTGAGTAATGAGTTTCATTTACTGTTATAATATTGCCTATAAATAGTTTATATTTTTATGTCACAAGTTATGTTTTGCTCAGTTATATGTTAGTTACATTGTTTTTATGTTAATTTTTATATTAACTGTATTGATCTAATGACTTTTTAAAATCCATCTTCAACTATAACTTTAACACTTGTTATTAAATATTGAAACTTATATAAGCAAGCAAGAACAATAGGTTATAAGTGAAACTTCTTACTACCAAGAATACCATTATAAAAATATTAATATTGGAATATAGCTATGATAGTTAGGTTATACATTTTTATTAAATTAGGGGCTTGTAGGTGCAAATTCTCCTATTCATATTAAAACAAATTTTAAACTTATTATTTGTTGTAATTTTATTTTTATAGGAAGTAATTTAATATAATTCAAAATTTTCATAACGAAATTTCTTCATAAACTATATAATTTTGTGAAAGTGTTTTTAATTAGATTTTTTTACCCATCGTATTATCAATATGTACCTTTAATCCATCTCGAGATTTTACTCGACTTAGTGCAACATAAAGTTGACCATGCGTAAAAACAGGTTTGGTCGATTGAAGCCTTACTTATAGTCTAGTTATTGAAAACGTAAGTCTTAAAGGAAATTTGTTCCTTTTCGTTTAAAATGGCATGCTAGTATCTGTTGATATTAATTTAAATATTGGTAAAAATATGATGTTTCCTCTTAGAGAACCAGTGATTATTTCTAATTGAATACACTTGTCAAACATATCTAGTACGATAAGTCGTACTCCATTAACTAAACCTGATCCCAAGTTCATATGTCTAATTAACCTTTAATACTGTTAAAATATTTGTACTCAGCTGTTTTTAATATATTATTTGTACAGCTGAAATATTTGAAAGTCATACTCAGCTGTTTTTCATTGCAATGTATTTCTTATGGAGATTTTTGCTTACTTTAAGTTCCTCAAAACCCTATAAATGTTGTATATTGAGAAAACCCCATAGTTTGCCCTGCTCCTTCGTGCAAATATCTTTACTTTGTTCTCCCAACTATGTACGACCTTCCAAGCTCCCACACCTTTTCTCCCAAAATTCGCCTTACGAAGTTAAATATATTATATATATATATATATATATATATATATATATATATATATATAGAGAGAGAGAGAGAGAGAGAGAGAGATTAGTAATACACATAATAATATTTATATTGTAGTTCAAAATTTTCTACCCTCTCACATCTCTTTTGGACAGATAGCATTTGGTAGTTCAAGACACTTTTCTTCCTCTACAATCAATAAAATTTAAGTAAACTAATGAAAAGTGTTTTGTAATTTTAAGAAAGCAACAATAGCATTCGTACCGATGAATTTTTTCATTAAAAGTAATTAATAATATTATCTTGCATTATTTATTCTTATATTTAATTAAAGTTTGAAATTCATCAAAAGTTTGTCATGTTTTTTCTATTTCTAAACAAAAGGTTTTAAACTTTTTTAAAAGTAAATAAAAAAAAATCACTATAAAATAAAAGTAAAGGAAAATTATAAATTCTATCACATACAATATATTTTATTAGTCAACAATATACCATTAATTTGAGTGTTCCTAATAATAATAATAATAATAATGTTTACCATTCGTGTACTAAACACATCTAGTTTCACTTAATAACCGATATGTTATTTTTTATTATAAAAAACCTTTAGTTATGGACTTCAACCGCAAAGATCGCAAACGACATATTTTCCTATTCATAATATTTTTTCCATCTTTAAGGTTCATTTTTTTAAATATAAAATGTAATGCTTTAATAGGGTTAAATATTTTGTATTTTTATTGTAAATTACCTCTGAGGATGATTGCTGTGGAATAGAAATATACATAAGGTTTTAAATAAAAGAAAAAAGTCATTTGTGGTTTAGAGGCTTCATTTGTTTATGTTAAATATTTTAAATACACCAAAACGTTTGTGCTTCGCTTGTGAGGACAGGAAGTAATCGATAATAACGATCACCGTTGCACAAACAACGATTTATCTTTTAAATTTATTCATTATCATCAATGATAGCAGCCAAAAGAATTCATAATTCTTGACTAATTCTAAACGAAATACATTTTATATCTTATATTAGCCGCCTCACCGCTGATGAACTTTACATTAAAACGCATTTTAGTAATGCATAATTAATTGGGATAAGGTATTATTGTAAGTACAGATTTTATGTGTGTCTGTTTTATTTATTTATAATTCACTTATTCAGTATGTTTAGACGCGGTGGTCTATTTCCTGGAAAACTTGATTTTACTTGTTTATTCCTTCAAACTGAGGTTGATCTGTGCTCTCAAAACGCCGTGTATTTTTGCACATAAACAACTTCATGTGTCTGTACATGAGTAGACATTTGCCATGTATTTGTTGTGAATATAAACGTAAAAATGTAAGCATTTTTTAAAGTAAATCTCATGAAAATAAGAAATTGAAAAATATAAATAATCTATTATTATTAACATAGACATAAATAAAAACGTATACAAAAGAATACTTGAGATAAAAATTAATCTGTATAACTTTTAAAAAGATCCTGGAGTAAAAACCCAGGCCGAGTGTTTATCCTATCTTAAAGTGGAATAGATTAGATGAAGTGGGGAAGAATAACGCTCTATTGACAGATTTCTATTTAGCTTTATTAGATGAGAAGCTCAAATATTACACGAAGGTTACTTCTTAATAATTGTTCATTTCATATTACATTTCAATGGAATAGCATTATTATTTAAAGGAATGTACATTGGTGCTACAAGGAAAATAATAAATATACTATAAATGGCTTTTAAATATCAACTTAATAATTAATAAAGCTCTTATAATTTTGTGTAGAAAATTAAATAACTGATAGTATTTTTAAAAATACAGTATATTATTTTAGTGTAGCAGTTTTTAATTAAAAGATAGAAATAATGTCAATGTGAAAACCATATTTTTATAAAAATTTATTATATACAACTCATTTGATTTATATTAAAGAATAAGTAATATATTTTTATTACAAAATAAAGAAATAGTCAAGTAATAAATTCTAGTTGTAAAGATCGAACTAAAAACAAATCGGAAAAGAGTATACTCCTTTTTATTGAGTAAGTGGCCTCGGGTACAATTTCAACTGAGTGAACAATTGTACTTAAATCAATAATATCCTATTAAGAGACTATACTTTCGCAACGTACAAGAATATTTCCTTTCATTAGGCTTAATTGAAATAAAAGTAGGCATGAAGCCTATTGTATATTTAATATTCTTAAACTACTAATAATTGTGTATAAATATATATAGGCATATATATATATATATATATGCTGATGCGTATTCCTTCACGGATGGGAAATATGATGAATAGTTACTATCTGGAGTACATCCGTTCATTCTGCAGTCCACAAATTCGCAGTTCCGACGTTTCGCTAGAATATCATCCAGCATTGAAGAGGTGAACCCAACAACAGTAGAGCGAGTGACTACTCTTGTTGGGTTCACCTCGTCAATGTTGGATGAGATGATAACGAAAACGTCGGAACTGCGAATTTATGGACTGCGGAATGAACGGATGTACTCCAGATAATAACTATTCATCATATATATATATATATATATATATATATATATATATATATATATATACATACATATAGGCCTATGTGTGTGTTTGTGTAAATTTTTTCCCGGAAACAACTCAAAGGATTTCACAAAAATTTTTAAATTGGGGGTTTTGAACCTCAGTAATCCAATAACACAAATGGCATTTTTTCTGAAGTTTTCGAAAATTTTTAAGAAATTCATATTCTCAGAATTACATTGGACTCAAGCAAGAGTCAACCTGGATGTACTATCCAAATACATTCATTCCCAGTTAGACCGGCATTTGCCATGAAAATCCATAAGTCACAGATGCAAACTTTTGATGATGTTGGATTCGTCTTAAGAATCTTCATTTTTATGCACAGGGCTGCTATAGGCCTATGTGTCATTCTCAAGGAATAAAAGAAAGAGTAACTTTAAAATTCTTTACCATATGATAATCTACGTCATACAAGAAAAATAATGTTTAAAATTTCGGACTCAATCGGAGTATGACCCAATCGTAGATAGGTTTCCTGTATTAACTATTTACAACAGCAAAGAAGTATGTTTTGCATTTAGTTTTTCTTGTGTTGTTTCCTTATGTTGTAGTGTGAATATATTATTGCTATCGTAAGAAAAAATGGAGGAGCATAGTATTAATAGTTTAATAACATAATTATGATTATTACCCAGTTAATAATAATAATTCAATAGGGATTACAACCTTTTCCACGTAATAAATTCCTAGTTAAGCATTATATTAATAGCATAATGTGGATTACTTGAGGCATCATACAATATACAAATATCTAGCAAATGGTTTTTACAAATTGTTGACACACCACATTGTAATATTATAGTAGGAAGATATAACATGGTGGTTACACAACCGAATCTTGTCTCCAATATGAATCGGAGATATCTTAATAACGTTCACTGTATACCTATTTCAACTCCATTTTTCATTATTTTTATTACGAAAAATCGGTGGAATATTTTCCTAGGAGTCACAATATCATTCCAACCAATCAGAATTTCAGTTATTCTAGCACTCTATTATTTTGTTCGCTGAGGAGAACTGTGAACATATTTTAAAACATGTTTTCATAACTTTTTCGATATCATTTAACTAGCAATTTATGTACGTTTTATAATTTGGGTTTGTAATATGTAGTAGCCTTTATTATAATGAAACAAATACTAAAACCATTATAAATATTTTTATAATTATCCTAACAATATTTATAATTATCAATAAGTTACATCTACAAGAGAAGTACAAAAGTTCAATAATTATAACACTGAATATTGTTTACATAACTATTAAAATATTAAAAATATGTAACTATTAATAATATATAAAAGAGCTCAAAAATTGGTATTTATGACCTCTTTATTTGCATAGGTAGCAGGAATGTATCCTGCTTTTAGTTTTATTGTTGACGCTTAGAAAAAAAGCTTACTAAACAATAAACTTTATTGCTGTAATGAAAGGAAGATTCTAATCCATCCAACGTTTATCTACTTCAAGTGAATGTTAATTTTTTTCCCTTCATTTTTTGTGTTTTTTATATTACTAATATTCTATAATTAGAATATAGTCCTCTAAAATGTTTCTATTTTTCTCTATTTTCTATATATATATATATAATACGTTTTCTTGTTTAATAATTCAAAACTACATAGGTTATTCAAATACAAGAATATATTTACATTTTTGTAATTTTCATTCCTGATGATGTTGGTACTGTTTACCAACGAAAAGCTTTGGATATAAATTAATAAATATTTTTGTATTTGAATAACCTATGTTGTTATAAAAAAAATATATATATATATATATATAATATTAATAATATTATAATACATATTACAAATTATATAACTATATATATATATTACACCTCTGAAATATAGTTATTTCTTTAGTTACAATGCAATGTATTATAAAGGTTTCTAAATTAAAAATAAGAAACTTTAGAAATTTGAAATAAGAATTTCTTCTAGAAATTAATATGGCATAAATATCGTGCAATCACCGTTACCTTGTAATGCTCTGCAAATAAAATGAAGGGACATAAAACCGAACATTTAAAGCAACGTGACATGGTCACAGGACACGCGGAAGAAGCTCGAAACTGCCCCCAGCAAGGAAAGAAAGATCAAGCGATGGCTTCGTAGATAACGGAAACGTGAGTCGACCAAATAATTCTGCCTTCATTAGAAACGTTTGAAAATTATAAAAAAAGTGAAAGGGTTCCTGCCTCGCCCCGGGAATCCACGCAAAGGATAGCGATCTCGTAGTTTGCACCTTCTGTAATTGCCACCTTGCAGCGAGTTGATGAACTGCAAGAAAATCGAAATATAATCACCGATATAAATCCTTAACCGAATTGGCCGTCGTAACTTTGATATTTCGAAGGTGTGAATTAAACCGTGTAATCAAAGAGGCAGTAGAAGGTGTGCGATTTTTTATCACTCACCTAAGGGTAGTTGAACGCACTAAGGGATGAACATGGGCGAGGTTGCAGACGTAGCTAGAAGGCGTGTAATCTCCACTGAAGGCACGTTCCCCGTGTTTTAACCACCTGGGCCATCACATCTTCTCGCCGCAGATGCATCTATACACTTTTTTCCGTTATAATTTTTAACGGCCTCATAAAAATTAAGTAGCCATGGTAGTATTAAAATCCTACAAAACGCAACACTGTAATTCATTTCTAAAAGGTGTTACGTTATAATTCAGTTAGAAAACTACGTTTTAAGGTGCCATAAAGGATTTAGGTCTGACACGCCCTAATCGTATACAACGACCAGTTCTGTTGAAGATAAGATGCACCCACAACACATCTGCCGTCACTTGAACCTGACTGTTTGCCGTAAATAGGATATCTGTGTGAATGGAGCTTATTGATTTCGTATAACAACAGGTTTCATTCACCTGGTGTCCCTTAAAGCATGTCTCTATATCTCACTTCCGAGAGGACTTATGTCACAGGAAACTGATTTAGAAATATCCCGCGAGTTATCGATTGCACCCTTTCCAAGATGTGGTGTAAACACAGAATGTCAAATGATTGCTCTACGCTTTTAAGAAGTTGATATATCAATATATTTAAAACCTTATGAAACATTTTTGTGATATATGTGAAGGTAAATTTTAAAAAAAATATCAGATATATTCCTGATTTCCTTTTTCAATTCTTCCTATTAGTTCACATTTGCCTTATACCTATATATCTTGTACAAATTTGCAATCGTTAATAACATACTTTTTATTCGTCCAATCAAGTTCAAATACATATTTTTTAAACTTTTAATGGAGGGCACTAGATGTTATTACAGTTTTTTCATTTATGAGTTCATTAATTAAATTTAAAATAAATAAATTACAGTTTTATATGGGAGAAACTTTTCACAAAAGGGACAAGTTATGCAATATTGTTATTTCGTCCCATTTAGCTTAAAATAAGTAATAGCATATGATTTCATAAAACAGCTGATTTTATATTATAGGTTGCCTGATAGAAGAGCTGTTTTATCAGATAAGTTATGTTACTTATGTAGATAATTGTAATATTTAATAAAAAGTAAAGAAAAATTTGTCTTTGATAACCTAAGTAGGAATTGACTTTAAAAATGTTTGTTTATATTACTTCCCATAATAAAAATATAAAATTCACCGTTCTTGGCTCATTTTATATATATGTTTATATTTTATTTACCCCACGTTATAAATATGAATATTAAGAAAAAATATATTTAGTGGATGTAACTTTTTTAATAATATAATTTAGGTTAGCAATTAATGCAATAGTTCTAAAAAATTATCTTTCAACCTACCTTTAAAGCTGCCAAAAGATATATAATTGAATATATAGTTGGTCCCTTAGAACAAATAAATAACTGAAGTAAAATTAACCTAGGTTTTATGAAGTCGAAGGAAATTTTAAGAATTCACCTTCCTAATATAATGACTATATGACATCTCAGTACCTTTGAGCCATTTCTTAAGCCTTTCATATTTGTGTAAATATAATTTATAAATGTAAAATATTTTCGATAAAGTTACGATTCTAGTTCCCTTTGTAGCTCCTAATTAGAAATCGCCTTTTACAGCACCGTATAATGTCGCATTAGACTTTACATGTAGAATATATTGTACAACAGTGGAAGTTATAGATATCTTATGTCTGTCAGACATTACTGTTTCACTTATATCATTTGTACAAGAGATGATATATTTATTATAAAAAATAGCCAGGGCACACACACACAACCATATACAAACTCAGATACAGTTAAAATTAGTAAGCTTATCACGAATTTGCTATTATTGATAATACCATGACTTGTCAACAGTTAAAACAAGAGTTAATAAACACACACAGTTGACAAATGTAACTATCATATTCTGTCACGATTTTAGTTTTACCTAATATAAATGGAAGTAGTTCTTTCATACCTATCTGAGGAAAACCATATTAAGAAATGGAAATCTTTTTAAAATTGTAATATGAAAATGCAAACGAAATTTTAAGATCTAGAAAGTACCAACAAATCTGGTTTTAACATATTTGTATAGACCCTGTATATTGTTGTTCTTATCAGAGATGTAACTAAAGGAATTTAAGAAAGTGGTATTATCTAACTGCAGTGTTTAACTTGAAAATTAGGCTCGTCGCGTGAGGTCCTACGCGTCGCTTAAATTTATAGATCAACTCCTCAAGTGAGACACGTTATTTTACAAATACGCGACGCAGTACGATACAGATCGCTATTTCGTTCGACACCGACTCGTAAAAACCCGTTGCTATTGGAGCTTATGAAGGAACTGACTACAGCTGTCTTGTTATCAGTTCATTAACTATATTAATAGAACTTGTGTCCATTTTGAGTTTTGTACCAACAGCGAACCAAGTGTTCGACCAAGATTAATGACTAGATGTCAGGGGCACATGCTACAGGCGACGCCGAACCTGTCGAGAGACCGGACAGAGCACTGTCGAACTGGGAACATTTGTTCCAGTGAAAACATCCAGCTACAGTAAATGTTTTAGCTACCCTTTGCAAGGATTATAATTCAAACTTTTTAATATTAATTTTCTAAATATACACTCTAACAGTCCCTTTTGAATCATTAGATGGACACTTGTTTATTATAATAATTACTCACTTTTTTATTGCGGTAAATTTGGATGGTTTGAATCTCAAAGGCCAGTTTAAAACTTCGAAGAGTCCAAGTTACATATTTTCAATAGTTTAGGCTCTTAAAATGTTTTAAATAACAATATTCCAGTGGATTTGTTTTTCATTAGCTTTACTTTTACAAATAAATCCCAAACGAGGCTCTTTTCATTCAGTACTTTGTTATTTAATAAGGAACTAATTACAACTTAACAAACTACTGTCAATTGTTCAATTTCTTTGCTGAATTAGTTCTTTTAATGTTTATAAAATCTTCGATTACTGTATGCCTACAGAATCATAAACAGCATCACTTGCATTGTCTTTAAGTGTATGTTTGAAACGCACCCAATGGGGGGAGATCCTCTGACATTGTAGTGATTGAGGGCCATTCGATTTCAGCTTTATTTTCTACGTTTGGCAATCTAGCAATTGTTTTTGTGTTGCATTTCAATTAAAATGTCTTGACCTGAAGGTTATCCTACTTCTACTTGTTCATCTAAATTAACGTACTTCTCAAAAGGGTGCCCATATTCACTTTTCACCCTACAGGTTGAGTGGTGCATTAAAATTAATTTACATGTTGAATAGACTTCATAATGAATCCACCGTTTTAAAACAATTTGCAATTTTTATTTTATTAATAAATCTGCTTGGAGATAGATTTTTATATGTTTGATGTCGTACTTTAACAAAAAGTTAAAATGTTTAAAATTTTGTAACTCCCTGATCTATTGCCTGTACAACTGAAGTCATGATATGTTGGGGGGGGGGGAGTACTATGGACAACATAACGTTGTTCATAATCTAGATAGAGTTATCCGTTGTAGGCTATAGTTGTCAATAAACAAAATTGTCGATCTGTTCTACTTATGGAATGTTTTGTCAAGGTCTCAGCATACACACCTCTGACGTCGTCCAACATTTTTTTTTTTTTATTTGTACTTGAGTAGTTTAGAATTTGTGTTTATATTTTAAAATATTCTAGTATTAGCATATTTGAATATCATCAGTAAAAGCAACCTTTTCAGTGCCGTCCACATTAATGAAGTCCCTTTTTCGTGTACTTCAGTGGTCTTTAAAAGCTGTAGTTTTTCGGGGTATTCTTAAAGAAAACCTGCTTTCGTCTACGTTGAAATTTGCTTTTACCTGGTTTTCTTATTAAATTTTAAAAATCCTGTTTCAAAAAACTTACAGTTTCTTTATTTACCCTTTCACTTTTATAATACACACAAACTTAAAGATAGTGTTTCTTTCCTCTAAACCATCCAACCCACTAGCTTTGAATCGACTTTCCCCAGGTTTAGCGGCTGGGCTACCTAACGAATTCTCAGAAGGCGGTAGCGCTTCAAAGATTTTAATGGTAATTGTAAATTTATAACAAGAAAGGCTTATAAAAAGAAAAATGCTATTATTAAAAATATTGAATAGCGTTAACTTCATAAAACTTAATTACTTTTACAAATTCAAGATTTCAAAACAATGTAAATAACTTACATGAAAACGTCGAGTTAAATAAGTTAAACTTAGGATTGACCATATTTTTTTTACATTACTTGCGTATAAAAGTCTGGCCTACCAAAACCTATGAACTAACGGTAATTTTGAATTAAAGAGGATACAATTGCCCAATTATCCTGTATTGATACAGAGTAGGAGAAGCAGGATAGACTCGGCTTAGCTATGCCATATGCATTCCAAGCAAGGTAATGCGGCTAAACAATGTGTCTCAACCTTTTATTTGTTTTGTATTTATCCTATTTATGAGACCAGACGTACAATATTTCTCTGGCTTTTATAACAATAAATAATAGTCTTAAAATAATATAAATTCTGCTGCATGTGTCTTCCATTTCAATAACATTTAACGAGGAACGATTAATAATTTACAGGCAAATTACAAGGATTTTATTTGCTGCAGATTCAAATAACTGGCTGGATGACAACCTGAATCGGAGACAAGAGTATCTTTACTCACGTATTACTGTCAATTTACTCTTTAATTGTCATCTGATCACCTTATATACACGGTTTAATAAAATTGCCTAAGTATTTCATTGTTTTTCTTTTAATCCTAATTGTTTTCTCTATTCTCACCCAACCGACGCATTCGACTTCTTTCCTGATGTCCTGGTCTATCTAAGATAATCGTAAGGCTAAAAGCACTCCTAAAGGCTCGACATTTTACATTATTGTTTCGGTCATTTTCAATACTTCTATTCTGTGTATAACCGGAAACACATATTTTAACGTCAACTCCAAATATAAACAAATACGTACTTCAACAAGTCCTTCGATATTGGTCCGATTTGAAGTGCATCGCAACACTGTACAAACAGAAAGAATTAAACGCGCGATAAGATTCGTGGTGTGTTACTGGTAGTGAGTGCTGTATCCCATGTTTGCCGACATACTAGTTATTGTTATCTACCCTCAATGATAGTTTCATAAATGTCACAGAGAGGTCTCTGAGATAAGCGCGGAGTAATGCATGTTGCACGTAGGTTCCCATCGATGACAATCATTTGGTTTGTTTCGTAAATAAATACAAATAGCTTACGCAAACCAGTTTTGAGATAGGATGTGTGCACGTGTGAGAAAAACACGTCAAACATTGTTGGTGATAGAAAATCCATGCAGGCAAAGCTGATATGATAAGGGGTACGGTAATCACGTAAGTAGATAATTGAAGTAAACTTATATAAATAGAATATATATTGGAGTTTATATTACAATGTTTGTAAACATGTCTCACTGACATGGAGAACTACGAGTTTATTTAAATTGATTTATTATCAAGGTAATAAAAAAGTAGTTTTTCATATAACAAGTACATTTAGTGGGAACTAATCATTGCCCACGTGGGTAGTACCTTATTTGGTTTACAAATATTCTAAGCCTTTATAGAGAAGTGTCCACCATAACCTAGGGTATGCATTCTGAAATTTACAGTATGCACCACTTGCAATGCAATAGAACATAGTTTAGCTTTTTAAATCAAGACCAAACTTTTAATGTTTAACTTTCCACATTAAACATTCAAATTTACTTTTAGTATTTTATTGAGACATAAAGGAATTGGTATGCAATAAACGTGTCTACGTATTTCATTTTATTGCATCAAAGTTTATTATACTGCATATCATATAAAAAGTGAAATTTTTATAGATAAAAGTTGTACCCAGTATGATTTTTAGTGGCAAAATACGTCTTAGATCTTTCGTCTAGATATTTTATTTTGTACATTCATATAATGTCTTTCTATCTTTATTTTATTAAAATAAGCCTAATAATTAAATTCTTTTTTTAAAGTCGTTTGTCCGTGCAACCCAAGAATAAGAAGACAGATTGGAATTAAAACTACCCTTTCTAAACTTAATTGGGTGATTTCAATGATCTACCTTACTAAAATTAATTTAGTAACTTTAACGATCTAGCTTTACTAAAGTTAATGGGTTACTATACCTATCTAACCTTAAAAACGTTAATTGGAATGACTTTAACGCTCTAACGTTGCTATTGTTAATTAGGCAACTACACCGATTTAATCTTAAGAATGTTAATTGAATATATTTAAAGACTAACTATACTAAATTTATTTGGGTTGCTATACCGATCTCACCTTACTAACGTAAATGCGATAAACCTGGTTGATTTCAGATGTAATTCGATTATTAAAAATAGAAGTTCATTGAGCATTCTTACGACAGTTAGAATGAGGTAGTTTTACATAATATATTATTTTATTCTTAAGGATAGTTTAAACACAAAAAGTTGACAGTGTCTAAATATATATAATTATTTAAAGATTACTAGAAATGAGAATAGCTTGGTATCTTAAAAATGATTACAAAACCATTGCCTTTTTATAGAAGCTTTCAGAAAGAAAATGTTGATGATTTGCACAACATGTTTTTTTTCGTGTTCGCTAACAAGGAATTTAGATTAGGCCTATTTACAATAATAACTTTTTAATAATTAAAACAAAAATAATAACTAAGCTGAAATTGCTGTAAAAATTAAACATATGTAATACGTTTATAGGAATATACGTATTTAAACTCTCAACCGCGCATTATTCCGTAATACCATATATTCTATGTCATCATTCGTGGAAAATTTTTTTAAACAGTCTCTTTAGTTTCTTCTAAGCATTTATGAAGCCTAATGTTCTTCTATGCAGTCAACTCCTTTCTTTCTCCATGTGGTGATCATTTTAAGGATATTTTTTTCTTAGAGAATGTCCTCGCCATTGCTTGGGGATCCACTATAGTGTGTTCTACATTCTTTGCTTCTCATATCGCGGTATTTCTCACCACATATCTCTTTGAACCTCCTCTTGGTAGCCGGAAATATTGTTTTTCCATTTTGTCGTTCAACTCTATGAGTACATATGACAAAATATTTTGTAAGGTGGCGTTTTAAATATTTCGTAACAGGTTCCAGAGCATTAAATTCATAATTGCTATAGATTAATTTTTAAATATATTTTTATAGCCTAGCAATAATAAACTTGATATAAATTAAACTAAATTTTATGATTCTGACATTTTTGTTTTATCGAATTCGGAAAAAACTTATCCACTTTTAGGATATATTTAAAAAGACGTTACTGAATGCATACGTTACTGTAGGATTACGTTACTGTCAGTCACAATTAAATAATACATTGTCAAAAATCTTGCCGAATAAATTCATTAAGATCATGCTCAAAGGAATTAATCTTTCATGAATATTGAAAGCGAAATAATCCTTAAAGATGGTACGTGGCCAAATCCTGTCGTCTGCGACTGCGTACTGAAATATTGGATATTTGTTAATCTTACCTTAAGAGGCTTACGATTCCGGTTACTAAATAAAGATATCCTCGCCTTTGCGCCGTATACATCACTTTAATGCTAATTGAATAAGGATCAGCCTGCGTAGTGTTAATTACACTTTATTGGCTCTATTCCGCAAATTATTATGCTTCTGGATAATACTTTATGATGATGTAATTACTGAGGAACATTGGACACCAGGGCTTATGTAGTACAACGTATGTAGAAAGATAATTACAACGAAAGTCATTGTTTAAAAAGAATACATTTGGAACTGAAGGAATAAATAAAAGATAGAATACATGTTAATAAAATCTGTGTTACATATATTAACAGAGCTGTACATGTATTAGAGCTAGAAAGGCTTAATGTGTTCAGGTTATTCTTTGCTGTATACATTTATTGATAGCAATTGGTTAAAATTTGATCTTGAGAAGGACCCTGATGTGGCCGAAGTGTTGACAGGAATTGAACAAATCGTTTTGATATTCTATCTTATTTCATCAGAGTCGTCTGCGTTTGTAATATAGATTGGCTGAAGAAGTAGTAAGACGAACACGTTTCCTCCAAGTGTAAGTTAACAATTTAACAACTTTTAGTTAACAAAAAGTTTGGTCGCAAGTAATAGCAAAAGTGTAATAAGATTTTTACATCTATTTATTGAGATTTTTTGCTAACTGTACTAAAGTCATCCGTCCCAAGTTACCACAATAAATCTTTAAAATGTTACTTTATAATCCAGACACGACCATTGTAAATTTAGAACATAAAATACGATTTTAAACCTACTTTGGTCATTATTGAAACTACATTATTGTAATTTTCATTCCTGATGATGTTGGTACTGTTTGCCAACGAAAAGCTTTGGATATAAAATAATAAATATTCTTGTATTTGAATAACCTGTGTTGTTTTAAAATATATATATATATATATATATATATATATATATATATATATATATATATATATATATATATATATATATATTTCAAAAACAAGCATAGTTTTAATACATAATTAAACCTATGTATTAAAACTATTATTTTTTGAAATATTTTTAATCTATAACTATATTTCAAGTAAACAAATTACCATATTTAATATATATATATGCGTAGATATGTCTAATTTTTTATTATACTTACACTATATAGTTATGTTTCGTTAATTCTAGGAAGTTTTTGTTTAGTGGTTGACACATTATTTTACACCAAAAACATAAATTGGCGAAAACTTTAAAAACAGCTTAAAATACTAACATTTTGTTTATGAAACGAATAAAAAAAGTAATGTAACACTTAAACGTATCAATTTATTTTCACATATATACACATTCACACGCATACAGACACACACGTGCACAGATAATGCTTTAGTCTAAGGTATAACATAATAACTCATAAATTATATTTCTAAGAAGCATGTTCGAGGTTTTTGAGTTCAACGTTTTCCGAGCCTCCAGGTGTCTAAAGGGTTAACAATAGTGATATAAATGACCACAAAACTATCGGGACATGTGGGCGAAAGATTTGAAAAAGAGATCAAATGTCTTTCATCGGAATCGTTATATAAATGTGTTTGCTTTGGATAGGGGAGTGGAGGGGCGACATCTGCTGTGTGCAAGCTGGAATCCTGGATTCAGGTGTGAGCCAACTATCGATAACAAGCAAATTAGGGCACAACACGCTGTACTAAATAGAAATATAGCTTTTACAAAATCTTTCATCTTTATTTATACGGACCTGGATGTCACGCTTATTTCAGAAAAATTGATAAATAATAAGTGAGATTTGGAGATATTAAAATACAGCATTTTTTCGGCAAGTTTTGGTGTTATTACATTGAAAATTATTAAAATTAAAAATTATTAAATGCGTTAGTATTTATCTATTGTTTATCAATTTCAGTATCTACCTTTCTACCTACTTTGATTATTTGTAGATTTTTCTATTGTTTATAATATTTTTTATATAAATTTTCACCTTAAACGTAACCAGTCGTCATTCCTTTATTTATTGTAATGTATTCTTTATTATTTTGTTTAAGAGTAAAAACCATCTGTGTGTCATCTACCCGCCAGAGATATGTTTCTCGACCACACCTAGTGCTACACGGGGAATCGAGCATCACTAAAGTATACCACTTAAGCTATATCTAAAACAGATCTTAGTACCAGTTCCTTTTGGACCTGGTAAAAGCAATCCAGACCGGACACTGTGGCCCACAACCAGCCCAAAAAAACCCTGAACTAATCCGTCACGGTGGTTAGGCTGCGTCAAACGAGTGTTTATCTGCTAACCTCCACTAAAAACAGTTTTGCATGACATTTACTTAATAATTAACGATTTGTAGAATATCTAGATTTTATTCCATTTCATAAAGGATATTTATGGTTGCCACTTACGACAGTAAAAGATAGACATGTTTTTTCAGGCTGTTATTCTGTATCTGACTTTCATTAGTATAACGGGGCGATTGAAATATAATAAAGTAACTGATGAGATTGGCAATGTAGTTTGACTAAAATATAAGTTAAAACCAAAGTAACAGAAAAGGCTGGCATTAAGTTTGCTTTAGATTTACGATACCAAAAATGAATTCAAATTAGAAACAGTAGGGGCACCCTTCCTTATACATAGTTTTGTCATGTATAAAGTAAATATAAATAACTAGCTCTCCCTATGGTTCTTGTGCGATATTGATAAACGCGAGAACGCTATTAATTGAATTCATTAGGTTGAGTTTCGCAAACTCCGTTCTAGGAGTGCCACCAATTTGTATTTTTTTATTTTAGGAAATTAAACAAAAACACAACATTAAACAAAATTTCTTGTAAATACTATGCCTGTAGCCTACAAAAAAGCTACGTCTATTTAAGTACATTCTTTGTTTCACCTTGAAATTAAGCTACAAATTATAGATTCTTCCTCTTTATAAATAGAAATGGGGTTTACCATTGCCATCTTAGGATGACCACGGTTTGGTGTGTTCCACTTTCAAAAACATTGTCATTACATTAAAATGGAACTCTATAAAATATATTTCAATTTTATAATGTTTCCAATGTTATAATAACAATATTATTCGATAAAATTTATATTTTTAAAAGGTAATCCATGTACGGAAAAAATAATATTTTATTGTAGAAAAGATTCTTTAAATTTTCATCCTCTATGTATACATCTATATTGGCCCAAGTTAGCAATGTTCAAAAGGCACGGATTTGGCATTGTGTTTAAGGATCGAGCCAGGTGCAATACCGTCTCTTACAGGTGTGACGGCTTCGCTTATCCTTCATCAAATCAGCTGTTTTCGGGTCTTCCCTTAACATCGAAGGCATTGAAGAACATGAATTGAATAAAATTTGCGCTGTAACTAGGGGGATAATATGTTTTTAGAATTGTGTAGATTTTTATTAAAATTAAGGGAACAAACAAACATACTCAACAGGTGCATTTCTCACAGATGTGTAGAACGAAATAGAGTTTTTACGACAGACATATGAGAAAAGGTTGTGAAATGGACTGACGAAAGAAATGGAGGTCGTAAATATCTTTTTATTACAAAAAACATAGCAAACCTATGATTTTTTTAAAATAAGGATTCATAAACTCAAAATTTATTTAAAATATAGCTACTATTAATTGGCCTGACGTCTAGGAATAGTCATTATTATTTGTAAAAAATACAAAATATATACATGTACACTTCATGGCATCACAAATCAAATAAATAAAATCTGTGAATTTCTCTATAGAAACGTTATTTAAAAGGCTATGACAAAAACAAGGTCGCAATTGTACTTAAACTGAACTAATTTATACGGAAATTATTTAAATAAGTTACATAAATTTTGGTTCCTCTTGTTGCCTGTAGTAAATCAATTTTGGCTGTCAATAGTTATTCATTAATTTCCAATTAAGATAATAACAAAATGCGGCAGTTTTAATCATAGCGGATTGAATTAAAAAGTAAATAAAGGTGGCGATTAATAGGTTTATATAATAATTACAAATTATTTCATTAAAAATTAACCCATTGAATTATATTTTACATTGTTTTTAAAAAAAGTTGTAAAGTTGGACAGTTTAGAGTAAAATTAAGTTATTCTTTATCATTTTTCTGAATAAAGTTTAGTTAGAATAATATCAAATAATGTAACTTCAACACAGGCTACAATGCAGAAAGTAACCTAATCTACGAGTAATGAAAACAGTTGGTACAATTGTCATATGAAATCATATGTTATAACATAAGATAGATATTTGACTATTTTAATTTACATATTACATTTTTATATCAGAAGACAAACATGTTGAAATTTTAAAGGTAAACCAATAAAACAAAAATAACAACACTTTTATGATTAAATAACACGTGTCAAATTAAAAATTATTATTTTTAAATAAAAAAAGTAAAATGTATATATTATTATTGTTTTTATTTAAAAATAAGAAAAAGGCAGCTTTACTGATTTCTACATGTAGAAAAGTTTATTAAATTTGATAATTAATGGTAAAAAAATGAAATCTATTTTATATTTTGCTATATACTCTATATATATCACTTCATTTATATTTTTTAAATTTTAAAACATATTTTTTTGCGTCGAGAATAAGGTGTTTGAAACAACCTATGAAACTTTATTTCAATGATTTATCTTGCAAATTATAAGATGTAAACGTTTAACTTCTCTTTGTTTTTAAATCTTAAAATGAATAATGTTTTTGATTTGAGTAATATACAAAACGACCATGGAGATGTAGCGTTAGTGGAAATCTGTGCATAAAGGTTCGGGCAGAATGCACTACAGGGAGAAGAGAGCCCACCTGCTCAGCCTCCCCCACTACATTTCTCAACACGCGTGCCTACTCGGCGCGCGCCAAATGAAGGGTAAGGGATATAGTCCGTTACATATGCGCCATTAATCCTGCTCCAAGTTATGTCAAATGTTTTCATTGTGTCCTGGAGTAAAAGGAAATTCAACTGCAAATCGTTAGTTTATAACTGATTTTTCAATAAGAGAAAAGTAAGATAATAAATTCCAGTGATGAAAGAATACTCCGTTAAAGTCACCACATTAATAAACATTACGTGGCTCCTGTAATATATTTAACGTATAGGTCAGGAAAGGACGTCTTGATTTGGAGAACAGTACAAGTTAAAGTTGACACATCTTATTCTTGTTTATTTTTAGGTCTTATTGATCTATCTTTTGACACATCTTATTTTTAGGTCTATAATATATATATATATATATATATATATATATATATATATATATATATATATACATTTTAAATTGTAAAGTTAAGGTTTTTTAAATACCTTCTATTAGTTTAAACTTTCCTTATATATATATATAATCTTGTCCAAATTTTAATTCGTTAATAAAATACGTTTTATTCATCCAATAATGTTCAATTACTTTAGTTTTTAACCAGATGAACATGAAATTATAAGAGAAGGGTTCCATGCAATAATAAAGCATTACAAGATATGGATAAAGTGAGAAATTATAGACCACTATCAGCTTCATAAATTAGAAACAAAAAAAAAAGAAAGTGAACCTAAAATAGAAACAAACAAAAAATAATAGTTTAACACCATATACTGTATATAGAAAAAAATGAAAATTGCAAGGAAATTCACTTTCTATTTTTGCACCTAATATTGTGATTGTCTCATATGGATGTATTTATTTATATTAATTGTAATTATAAAGTAAAAAGTAGCTATCAAATTTTTCTTTGTTGAGATCAGTAGGAATTTACTTTAATAAAATATTTGTATATTACTTGTTAAATAAGAAAATACAATTTTATGATCATAAAATAATTATAAAACCAATAATGAAATTATTATTACTTTTGTAATATACATACACAACTTTTCATGTAATTGTCATTTATTTATTTGCAAACATAAGTTTTTCAGTATTTTAAATTATTTATTGTTTTGGCTTGATTATAAAGCAAATCGAAGTTTATTTACAAGTGGAAATACATTTCGTAAAAGTTTTTGTATTTTCAAAATATAATAAAAATATAGGCCTATTTATTACTTATTTTAAATTTAATTTAACTATTTTTCTATTCTTTATACAAAAAGTATGTAATATTTATAGGTGATTAGCATTAAATGCAAAAGAAATACACTATATTACAAATTACGAAATTTATTTTGACAAGTCCAATACCAAGGGTTCTACCAACAACAAAAGTGTAAAATAACTATATAACATAATTACATTTATACAATTTTTTAAACAACTGTCTCTAATTGTGAAATAACATTTGTAAAAAACTAAGACATCTTAATATATAAAAATATAAAATTAGATTAAAGATCGTTGGTAGTTAATAAACTTTAAATGCCTTTAATGACCAATAGAGTGTAATATATAGATACATACATGCATTTATATATATATATATATATATATATATATATATATATATATATATATTTATTTATTTATTTATATATATATGTGGGTGTGTGTGTGTGTGTGTGTGTTGTAACGGTCTGGATCGCCGTTCAAATTAAGAAATTAATAATTTCCTATTGTTTAAATAACAATTTTACTATTTAAATAATAAAGTTTTAATGTATGGTATAAGAAGACGTTGTAAAGAGTCAAGAAGTCATTAAAATTTTTAATAAGTATTATTAAGACAAATTAATAATTATAATGGCATGAAACTGTAATAACTAGCTAAATTTGACAAACGAGAGTGAAGTGAAAAATTTCTAAGTGCCGAAAAATGATAACTTGAGAACTAGGCCACGTAGAACTATCATCGACGATTTGAAATGACCAGAAAAATCCATAATAAACAGTAATGAAAACGGAATTCAAAAAACTCAAATAACAAAAAAGTTACAGCCATTTAAAAATAATAGACATTTTTCAGTGTTCTAAAACAGATAACAAAATTATGCAGGTTAAAACTGATACGTTGTCCAACCCGCCCGTACAAGAAAAGAAGCACGGAGATAGCGACGAGCTTAGAGGAGAGGGGAAGGGTTACATACCCGCAATAAATACAGGAACTGAAGGACCTGAAAGGCAGTCTGTAAAAATTTTGTAATACGAGGTGCTAACGGTCGTAATGTCGGTCAGCGCCTAGGACAACCACCATAAGGCCAGATGGGACCAAAGTAGCCAGGTTTCCGCCGTCTACTTCCATCCATGAACGAGGGCTTCAGACTCAGCCTCCAGGACGCGGAAATGGAGAAAGACTTTCATCGACTGACCAGGGATGGCAACTTCTGATGTCCAGGGAGCAGGGAATCCAGACGAGAGGACGCTAGGACCGGCAGGGAAATCCTTGGCAAGTCATTTTCTCTATTATATACAAATTAACGTCAAATTTAGTCAGTTAAATTTATTAAATTCAAATTACCAATTAAACTTAAACAATGACTTCATTCTATGTTGAAAAATTAAATAAATCTTAAAAGTAATAAAATTAATTAGTATAACAAAAATGTTTAAATAATGAATGATAAATATTAAATTTACAAAGTGGTTTTGGCCATAAGCAAATCATTATCAAGAAGACCAGATTTATTGAATCATATTAACTTTAAAATTATTTATAATAAAATGTGAATTTACCAATTCAATCTTGAAATGAGAAGATAAATTTGTTATTATGTTAAATTTGGAAATAATTTTGTTTAAAAATGTGTAAATGTAATTAATGAATTATATATGAAATGTAGGATTTAAATATGGGAAAAATAACAAACTTTTAATTAATTATTTGTGAAGATAAGGAGAGAGTTAAATGTATTTTATTTGAAAAGATAATTATTTTAGTTTAAAATTACTGAATTAAATGCATTATAAAAACTTACAGTATTTGAATTTATCCTGTGTTGAACAACCAATAAAAACTTTTAGTTTTTTTCCAACTGATAAATAATGATTATAAAATCAAAGTACAGTTTTAATTAAATTTCATTAATTAATAAATATATAAAATTCAGAACATAATGTTTCTTCAAACGAGTTCTCTCTTGAGATCAATTTTATTGAGATAATCTACAAATTAGTTGTTTTTTTGTATTAAATCCCAGAGACGATGTCTACTGGCAGATCATGTTTAAAGAACACAGGAGCCTTTTCAAAAAGGTATCTTAAACAAGATCATATTTTGCACGTCCCCTTGCTGTGCCTGCAGATCTCATGAAGCGAAAGATTCTATGAAAATTTTGTGTGTTCATATAAATGTTGTTTCTTTCCAGCTGACTATTTTACTGACATGTGTGACTATATACAAACCCAACAAACCTGCCAACCAACTTAGGGGAGGTAATACAAACGTTAAGGTAGAAGTCAGCGGGAATAGGCTTGCATTTAGGCGTGGTCCATTACGCGGGAACACAAGACAAATTTCAGGGATCTTAACACGGTACACAAAACGGTGTGAGCAGCAGATATATATATATAAATATATAATAAATATGTTTTTGTGCCAACAAAACAGCAAAACAGGGAAGCAGAAGAAGAGCGGGGGGACGTTGCAGTGTGTGTGTGTGTGTGTGTGTGTGTGTGTGTGTGTGTGTGTGTGTGTGTGTGTGTGTGTGTGTATGTGTGTGTGTGTGTGTGTGTGAGTGTGTGTGTGTGTGTGTGTGTGTGTGTGTGTGTGTTTGTGTGAGTGTGTGTATGTGTGTGTGTGTGTGTGTGTGTGTGTGTGTGTGTGTGTGTGTGTGTGTGTGTGTGTGTGTGTGTGTGTGTGTGTGTGTGTGTGTGTGTGTGTGTGTGTGTGTGTGTGTGTGTGTGTGTGTGAGTGTGTGTGTGTGTGTGTGTGTGTGTGTGTGTGTGTGTGTGTGTGTGTGTGTGTGTGTGTGTGTGTGTGTGTGTGTGTGTGAGTGTGTGTGTGTGTGTGTGTGTGTGTGTGTGTGTGTGTGTGTGTGTGTGTGTGTGTGTGTGTTTGTGTGTGTGTGTGTGTGTGTGTGTGTGTGTGTGTGTGTAAACAACGGAGTGTTAAACAATGGAGTTAGGGAAATTAAAGTTATCATTTAAAACAAAAAGTAAAAATTAACCTTTAAACCACATTTTTCAATACAAAGTTTTATGAGATTTTGTTTCAAGCATTGGCTTTAATAAATTTATTACATGTAAAATATCATTAAAATAAAACAAACTCTTAATGATACAACATCAGGAAAAATATAGTTAATGTTTATAAGCTTCAACTATCATAGACTCCTATCCCCACTGATAACACTAGTAATGCCAAACTAACAGCTGTGGCTTAACCATTGCGACGTGCCTACATTTTATAATGCAGCCAACTGATGTTGAGTAAAGAGGAAAATTATCAAGTGTTGTCCAAGATACACCTCTCTTCTAAAGTCTAATGATGTAATACATCGGATTTGTCTAGCGGAAGTATACATGTTCAAGAAAAGCTTCGAACTTTTAGTTTGTAATATATATTCATATATATGAAGTGTATAAATGTGTGTGTGTGTAAATATACATTATACAATGGTTGAGGCGTATAGCCTCTATGTGACCCCGATAGCGAATGCCATCTAACCGTGCAAACGCCTACAAATGCACCCGTAAACAAATGGACCATTATTTCTTGTATTCCAGGCTGAAGGATTTTTATACACTAATGAATCTCGATTCTTTAAACCTCTCAAGTGATGTATTATTTGTGAGTGTAATATTCACCTCAAAACACAAACACATTTAAAAATCTATAATGAATACAATAGTAAAAACTGACATATCCAAGAATTATTTTAATAAGAGAGACAGTTTAATAGTGGAAAGAACTTCTCTTTTAAGGTAAACAAATATCAGTTCTGAACGATCAGATTCCTTTAAATTTTACGATATTATAACATGTTGAAATAAACATAAACGTGAATGACCCTAAAAACATCCGGACGTTAATGTATTTACAGTAGGCCCAGTTAATATTTCGATCCGTTTGACATAATGCAGGAACGGGCAGGCCCCAGTAGCACCTGTCTGGTAGCCGTGATTTCATCCATTCACTACAAGCAGGCAGCCTGCTCGGTCACACAATAGGCCAGCTGGTACATCGTATTTGCATAGTTACCGTTGGCGCTGGATTTCTGCAAAGCCGGGAAAGCTACCCGGCGTTTTGTGGTTTTATGTTAATGGATAAAGCATGCAACCTCGTTAATTACACACAGCGCCTTTCGCGATAAATTAAACCACTTGGATTTATTGTTATTATGCCCTCAGATAATTATCATTTAACGGAACAGTTTAAAATTGAAATTGTACCTCATTAAAGGCTTTTAAATGTGAAAATCCTTTCTCTTACATTGAAAGCCAATAACATAAATTGTTTTTAACTTCCTTTCCATAAACTATTTACCCCTTCTCTTCCCTCGGCCTTCTTAACTACTCCGATTGTTTCTTAAATTATTATATTTTACAAAACATATTTACTAGATTTGGTTAAACAACACCATTGACAATATTGTAACACTATTACACACTTGGTACACAATTTATCATTTAGATATGGGATAGATAACTCACTTTTATATTATTATTATTTTTTGGCACAGCTCTTGACCACCACTATTTTTGCCTAGTTAAACTCTTTAAATTCAATTAATTTGTTAACGTCTTTAATTCGTTATTATTGTATTTTCTTTTCTTCTGACAATTTTATGTGTGCTGTTATTTTATGTGTGCTGTTATTTTATTTGTGCTGTTATTTTAGCAAATAAGTTTGTTACTTTATGAAATAATATATATCTTTTATTTCTTGATCTCCTTTTCACGATCAATGAACCAAATCATCTTTGTACCAAATCATTTTACTGTTCTTATTAAGTCACGATTTTAGTAAAACTTAGAAAGTATCAAATTAAATATTATTGCTTTTTACCTTTTTTACAGAAAATCGAGGACTTACCTGGATATAGAATGAATCATTTTTGTTCATATTTTTTTACTTCACGCACCGAAAGAATTCTAAAACAACTCGTGCTCTCTTATATATTATTTTTTTAAAATAAATTTATTTTAATACTATTAGTAAAACGTTTACCAATAACAGAAAAAATACTTACTTTTAATTAATTAGGATAATTATTCCCCCAGTGCAATATGCCGATTATAGAATAAACCATTTCAAAATCATTATTATACAGTCAAAATGTAAACAATATTCCGAAAATTATGTATTATGTTTTTTGTAACTGTCTTTGTACTTCATCTAACAACCGGATATAGATTTGATATGATTTTCGTCCGAAAAACAAACCCTTTTCCTTTGTATGTTAACATCAAGGATGGTTAAGAACTTCAATATTAGTCAATAATTACTGGTTTACACAGACACATTCTCATATATTCGTAAGACGTTAAGAAAGAAGGGCTCGTATAAAATAACCCGTATGTACAAAATCTGGCTTGTTTTTAATGTAACTGTTAAATACGATTATTCTTATAATAACAATCAGTATGATGTTAGTATTAACTTAAACTTCATACAAAGGTTTGGCTAGAAAATATTTTTGTTTAAAAAGTAGAAATAAGCATAATTATGAAAAACTAATGTAAATATACCATCAGTATCAGGAGGCCTATAGAATTATGTTTCTGAAATGCAACATACAATTACATAAAATGTAACTGATAGGTAACAATTTATATTTAAAAGGAATCTGAATAATAAACACAGTTTATGTTTATCAACACACTCGAAATCGTATAAATACAAGGGGTTTTAATAAACAGAGCAATATGTTGTAACTAATTACTGTATATCTATATCACAATACAATTTCAAAGTATCCGACTAGGTTAGCCATTATTTAAAATAATAATAATAATAATAATATTAAACTTTACCAACGTAAGACTGTATTGTAAGTACGTCTTAAGATGGCTTGTATAAAAATATATGTTATTGTGAAATCTAGGGAAATATAATCGTTCAATGCGGCAATCAGTCAGTTTAAGTAATAAACTTTGTTTTCTTTTTAAAAATAGAAACCTAACTTAACTGGATAGTTTACACACACACACACACACATATATATATATATATATATATATATACAGATACACAAACTCACACACACACACACATATATATATATATATATATATATATATATATATATATATATATATATATATATAAATGTATAGTAATGTAGTATAACATATTCTTTCATTTTGATAATTACTTGATAAAGATTATGTTTTAAAAGTTAAGTTTGTGTGACGGTATTTAATGTTATGTAATTAAAACCACTAATTATACACTTAATTATCACATAAAACTTGTATTTATAAGGTATTTTTTATTAAGATATGGAAAAATGAAACAATTCGAAGTTCACAATGTTTTTTTAAAATAAAAAAGGAGGCTAGAAATCTCTGAGAGAAGCATTTCTAGTATAATTTCTGTCTGCAATTTATAATAATTAAAAATAAATTTGTAATCGCTTTAGTAGTTACAGCTTTCTACGTCGTAAAAGAAGATATATAATTTTTATTTTATTAGTCCGATTATAAAATAAAATCCACTCCAGCTCATAAAGCATTGAACTCACCAAGCATTAAACGGTACTTTCAAATGATCGCGTCTAATTGCAGCCAAAGCTGCGTGCCCCAGTGACCTGTGTGCTGGGGAACATTTATAAGTTGTCAAAGTCAGGCGGAAGTGGAGGAGTTTCTTCTCGTAATCACGTAGTGTGTTTTACCGAGACGGAGGAGTGATTTGTGATAGAGCCAAAGGGCGGCTCATCAGCGTCCAAACAAACACAATGGCGCTTGTTCCATACAAATTCAATTCGTTATGGTTTTAATGTGTCAACACTATTTAGTGATTTATATTCACCAGGACCTACATTTCTTTATTTTACATTTTAGTACAAAGATCGTGCTTCTGTTGTACATACATGAAGAGTACAGTTGTAATTCAATCTCTGTTACCTGTGACTAAATAGGCCTATAACAATACTATTAACATAGGTCGGACATGCAAACATAGTTACTAAATCGCAGAAGGTATTAAATCACCCTTCATAGCGTTTATGTTTTATTCGACGTAAATTCAAAGTAACGATCTCTTCAGGAATACTCTACGATTCTTTAATAGGTTTACTTTGAATTAATTGTCTGCATGCTATAATAATTGCGAGACCCTAAATTATTCTATTGGTTATTAAGGCAATTTAGATATTGGTTTTTAACAAATATTAAAACCAAGATGAGAATTTCTTTTAGATATTATGAACACCCAAAATTTTCTAGAAGTTTCATTAGGACAAAAAGGCTCTACATATATATAATCAAGTATCGGTCGTCTAAAGATATAAATTTACATTTGTTTTCTCATTCTTGCTTAGTCTAATTACATTGAAGTCACAACCATGATGCGTTCAGGGTTGCCCTGCTCAGCTGCACCTACTCTCTATTGGAGTTGCAAGGTAGGCTTACTTCCTACACCCCTGTACGTTATCTGTACTATCTTTTCTCAGAGGATGAAGATAGAAACATAACCTCCTACAGCAGGGATTTTGGGAAGGATCTACGATGGACGTAAGAAGGCGTGAAGTCCGCTGCTCTCGCTCATAAGAAGAGGAATTTCAACGAGAATAAAGGTGGAAAAATATAACTCCATAAACTTCTTTTTTTTATAATAACTCTTGACGAGTGAAAAGGCTCTGGTTAATGTTAATAATGGTTTTGGCGGAAATTTTTGAGCTTTTTATTTTAAGTATTCTTGTTTATGAAAATCAACTTGGTAATCAAATATCTTTGTTTTTCCTAAAAATGCTAATACTTATTTTATTGTTTTGAATATATATAAATTAAAACTATTCTTGTACTTGAAATATTTTTATTTATTTAACTTTGACCCATTACAAGAAAACGAATTACCATAATCAATATAATATATAATATATATAGGCTATATATATATATATATATATATATATATATATATATTTAAAACTATAAAAACTGTTCTAAAAGTAATAGAATGATGCACGAAGGGCGGCCGTTTCAAGAGTTGTATTCCATTTTGAACTTGAAAAGTAGGGGCTACTTCTTTTATTTAAGCATCTATCTTTTTCTGTTTAAATGGTAGAACTGTGTTCTCATGGCCCGAGCAGAACTCAGTGAAGATCCCTCATAATGTATGCTCCGATATAGGCTATAATGTTGTACCCCTAATATGCTACATTTTCTGCAGGACCTGTTTCCGTGTGATTGTTAACCTTTTCATTGTGGTCACTCCATGAATGTTCAACGGTAGGTACGTATTTCGCACACTACCTTGGGGGTACACGCAATGTGAAACAGGGTGGTTAATTGAAACTGATGATTCTAACCAACTCCTCTGTTACTAGTTAAACCACAGTGAACTGAAGTTCGTTGCAAAACTTATTTTCTTTGCATTCTCTGCCACTAATCTGATTTCTTCTGTTAGAATTGTATTGTATTGGAACAGATAGCTTGATGGGACGATTTAGCGTTTATCAGTAAACAGATTTCCTGACTGGTGTAAAGGAGCACTCCACTGATAAAATGCAAATCGTCATAACCTATTCGAAATTGCAATAATAACAGTGGTTTAGTTAACTTCAATCAATATATTCGAAAAAGAACACAAACCTTAAAGCCACATGACTAACATAAATATTAGTTTTGGGTGAGAATAATATTATGTATTTTAATTTGAAATCCTACAACAATTAAAAATTTACATTCAAATTCAATTTTTATTCTGATGAGTGGCCCTTTCTTACAAATACAACACAGTAAAAAGCGCTTATGTATACAAATAACTTAGTTTTCCTATGAAGGATCCACTTCCAAACACAGTTACAATAACAGCTGTATCTATTGCTGTTCTTTTTCTTCTATTACTTCTGCCCATTTTTAAGCATTCTTCAGGCTCTCTAAATCATCTGATTTTAAAATATTCAAAGACTTTTCATTTGCTTATTTACATGTGGATTTGCCTTTCCGTATGTTTCTGTTGCAAAGTGAAGGATATGTTGCTATAATTAAAATAGAATAGTTATTTCAAAACAGCCGAAAGCTAACCATAAATCTCTGAAAATGAGTAGTTTGACCAGTATTTTAACACTGTACAATTTTGTTATTCTACTTTTTGAAATTGTTAGAATATAATCTTATCAGTTTTTTGTTATACTATATTTTAAGTTTAAGGAATTAAAATTTCAAATCCTATTTCCTTGAATTATTACAATATAATTAAAATCTCAATTTTTATTCACCTTTATCCTTTAAGAAGCCTTAACCCATTTCATTCCAGGGATTTAAATATGCAATGTAAAAAAAAATGTTTACTTTATGCCGGCTAATGCACTCGAAAGTTTCGAATAGTTCATAGTGTTTAACGCGTCACGTACTTGTGCACATTTTATGCAAATAACCTGACAAAAAGGCAATATACGACAGAGGCCACGTAATGGAATCAGACTCCGTGCGGGAGTAAGGAGTTGGCCTTGGTAGTAATACTCCAGCCGGAGGCAGGTACCGGAATGATATATGGAACCTACTGCCCAGACCAGAGGCTTACGTTACTAGCACTCACTGTGTGTCTGTATTGGCTAATTTCCATTTAGATACTCTATCTGCTGGATATTACTATGATTTATGCATATGTGTGTGGAGCCGGTGGTAGCTTGTAAATGTTGTAAGTTTGTTCACATTTTGAATTTGAATTATTTAATCAAAAATTCGATAACGAAAATTTTTAAGAAGTTTAGCGACAGCTAAAGCTTTTTCTAATACAAAATTCATCCTATTTAGTGAAAGATAATGTACAGTTATGTATTACAATTCTTTTTTTGTAATACTATACTGTGAAACATTAAAAATTAGAACAATATCTTTTTTAAATGCACTATAATGAGTTTTTTCTTAGTAAAATATAACTTAATTATGTTTTATTTCCAGTACGTTGGTTACTAAGAAATAGCCTATAATAACAACAGGATACTATATAATTCGCATAAATAGAAAAACGAGTACATTATTGGCAATTACTTAGATCATGTGTTCACTGGAAAACAAAATGTCGCACTATTGTGTAAACGTTTGAATACCAAATAGACTTTAAAATCTGTTTCTTAATAAATACAGTTCAATCCCGGTAATCCGAATTCCGGTAGTCCGAAACTCTCACTAGTCCAAAATTATTCTCGAAAACATCAAAATGAGAAATAAATAAATGGTTATGAGAGAGGTTCAAATAAGAAAGACAGCATGGTTTTGTTTATTTTGCAATGACCTCAGTGTATCGATCCCTTTTAATTAGTGAACCTACAGTAACGTTTCCGGCAAACATAATCGTGGAAAATGATATTGATTTACAAACAGGCAGTGAGAATATCGACAGTGTACTAAGGGATTATGAATCTGAAACAGGAGATGCTGAAGAAGGAGATTAAGAAAGGCAGGTGTGAAACACGACGATGCAATTTTGATTTTTAACACATGCATTGACTGGACAACAGAAAACGACATACCATACCATCAAGTATTGCTGCTGCTTCAGATCAGAAAGAAGGCGTAGGAAAGGTAATCGATAAACCGAACCAAACGAAAATTTCAAATTTTTTTAGTAAGAAGTGAAGTTTCATAAAAAAGTAAAGTGTTTATATTCAAATTATTAATATACTCATCTTCATTTCTGTTAGGAATATTTCTATATGTTTGAGTACATTTTTCTGCCATTCCTAACTTTTCAATATTCTCTTTTGTTGATGCATTTCAGATTAACTCCATTTTCAAAACTTTAACATTACTATTGAAATTTTGAAAATGGAGTTAATCCGAAACGCGTCAACAGAAGCGTTTATTGAAAAGTTAGGGATGGCAGAAAAATCTACTCAAACATATATGTTTATATTCAGTAGGTTTATATACAGTAGTAGGTTTATTTGTGTTTTATTAACTTTGTTATTCAAAAGTTATTAATTTCATTTTGTTGAATTCAAAGTTGTTGAATTCATTTCAAAGTTGTCACATGATAAAAATATGTTTCAATTAACAAAACACATGTTTCAATTGTTACGTGTTTCCTTTTAATTATTACTGCACTGTACTTAACTAACTCTACTCTTAACATTAGCCTATACGTACTTTATAATACCATATAGGCATATATGTAGCCGTATTTACGTCGTAGGTATACGCAGTACGCGTACATTCCGATAATCGGAAAAATCCGGTAATCCGATATGGTCATATATTTATTATTTCGGATTACCGAGATTGGACAGTACAACAGTTGATCTTACAGTAATCAATTAAAGTTTATAAGATTCATGAAACCTTGATATAAATAATCAGTTAAATTGAAATATTTTAGGAAAATTTGCCAAATTTAACGACCTCAAAACTTGCCACAAATAAATTGAATTATCAACAGCTTTATAAAGATTATTCTTATCACAAAATTATTAACAAGCCATGATCTTAAATTTCCTCAAACAATAAGAACTGATTTTCGTTGTTTAGTACTGCCTGTGGCTCTTTATTAAATTGTTTTCAGTGGGATAAAAGCAGGAATTGTTTTACGTTTCGCTTACAATTTAAAATTTCCTTAAACTTATAGAGTTTGAAATTTTCAGTGTTTCTGAAAATTAGAATAATTTGTTGCTACCAGCTATAAAAACAGCTTTATTATTTTAATTTTTTTAAATATTTGGACAAGGTATTATACATAAATTAATAGCCATAAAATAAAATTTGTAGATTGCATTACAAACGTAGTAAAAATAAATTTAACAAAAGTTTTAGAGCCTATAAAAGGAGTAAATCGTATTATCTTGTAATCCTTAAACATGATATAAGAGTAAAGCAGAGTTTATAAAATTGTTTTACTGATTGAAATATGAGGGTATATTTACTTATAAATTGAAAAAGATTGTATATCCTAGCTCATCAGTAATGTACGGGTATATATGATTACATATGTATATGTATAACATATGTTATATGAATTTTTTCTTACAAGTTTTCGTTATAAAACTGTTTCTTTTATTGATTTGCAATGTAATAATAAGTCTAAAAGCCAATATTAAGGCTTATTGTTAAAGATTTAAATATTTGTTTTTAAAATACGTTTACGAATCTAAATTAGTTATAAACAGATGTCAAACGTTAAAGGAAGTATTACGGTCTTTTTTACCCGATAATCTGTTTTGAGTATAAAATCATCCCGTCATCTAAAAACGAGGATTTTTTATAAAATTAATAGCTTGACACAAAACTGTACTTATTGCCAGCTATTTTTGCTTCATCTCTTTGGAGCGACAAATACTGCTAATCTATACTGTTCAGTTTATTTAGAACGTTTCTGGTTGATTTTTTTCAATGTTCATCCGTTACTACGTTGCTTCTTCTAGTCTATGATTCAATATTTAGGTTATGCTTTAAACCATGTAACCTACGTCATATTCAATAAAACTTATGTAGAGGGGAAATGTAGTATGTTGTATAGGTACATAACAATTTATCAATGATTTGCTAACATAAATGTAGAGCGCGCTGTACCAAGGTGGCTGTCTTTATAACTACGAAACACTGATGTAAAGTAACAGAATAAACTAAACTCCTTCAACTTCGATTTGATGATTAGCTCAATTTATCGTAATAATATGTTAGGGACATTTTTAAACGCTCGATTTTTTTAAAAAGAATGATTGTACTCAAGAACAAAACCCCATTTTTAACCCATATATGTACTGTTACATAATATCAGGCTTAAATTATAGAAAGGTTAACCAACAATTGTCAATATGAACATAAAGCAATTATGGTTAATGCAGCTGATTAGGAAGTGTAACTATAACATTTAAATACTAATAAATTTTTATAGCATATAAAACTTGACAAATTTTCAGATTTTAAACCGATATTTATCTAAGAGGAACATCCTCCTACCGCCCGTTAAAATTCCTTCCGTGACAGCGCGCGCTCGTTCCTGTACGCAGACTAATTACTATGTAAGAAGTGCCATTGTGTTAGCATATAGTAAATCAACATCGTATTGACGTAATTAATGTATAGACTTGATTGAGAAATACGTTAAACATAGTGTTAATTATTGTAACATGTTCTTAGAAAGGTCACGTTAGGCAGTGAGACAGCTTTCTTAGCAACAATACCTAGTTAACGTCGGCCCTACTTGTTGCTTTTAATTTTCTATTTATATTATATTTTCGCTCGTCAGTCGTGATAGTGTCGGAGACAGATTGGTTGTGTCATGTAGCCGGACAGGCTTACTTATTACTTAACCAAGTTAACGAAACATATAATGTGTCTTCTTTAGTTGTGGTATGCTTTAACTCGTCCTTCAAAACGCATGCAATATATTTTAAAACTTTATTAATTCCCCCAATATTAATTATTATTTTGATGAAAAGCAATTAAAAATAATTATAATTAAATAACTTTAAATATTCAAACTATCAGGATATGTTAAAATTTCTCATTATTTATCAAAGATCTGTATTTGCATAAAACCTGTATTGTGAATTTAACTAAACGAATACTTAACATTAGGAATTTACGTCTTAATTGACAAGTAAAGTTTAAATTTGATTAGGAAAATATTAAATACAATCATCAGTAGTTTTAGTCTAGGTAACAGTACGCCAATTTAAACCACGTAAGGTAAAAACATTTATATAATTTTAGTTAGACGGGCTTCCATAACTGTACCTCACTAAAATAATCGAATAAAAATCATTTTCAGCCTTTAGTTATTCGTGCTTTTTAACTATAGACGGTAATAATTATACGTACATAAATTTCATATTGCAAACAAGTAATATTTGTATAACATTATATTTAGCGTAGAAAGTTAATTTATTGGTAAAAATATATATTTCACAAACCTATTATTAAGATTTACTGAATTAAAGTGATCGATAGATTCTCTTCGCTGTGTATTGAGCTACTCAGTAAATAATGACAACCGACAAGTCTTGTGAGTGCAAATGTAACAAACCGATAGTTTTTTATATATAATTAGGCTGTTATTTAGTTAGTTGTTACATCGGTCAGTTTTACGTGATCTACCTTGATCAACTCTGGAAGTCTTTGGTATATTAGGGTATTCTCAGACAATAGGAAATACAAAGTCTCCTACTATAATCAGGAAGTAAATAAAGAAGTTTCATGGTCATTGAGAGGTGTTATAGAATCACCATTAAATACAAACAACAACAATACAAATTGTTGAATAATGTGTCACTGTATGCAACTTCAGTAAAGCTCTGACATCAATTAACCTAACATCTGCTGGTCTATTATTATTTATAATTATACTACGTATATTTATAGTTTAATGCAGTCATGGACACGGATTGAGATGTTTCGAAGTTATTCTATCCGTGATTCTAACTGCATACGGTCGAAACATTTCCAGTATAAACCTGCCTGCCTGTCTGCATGTCTGTCTGTCTGTCTGTTTCAATGTCTACTGTCTCAACAACTGTTTCCTTGTCTGCCTATGTGCCCGTCTGCCTGTTTACTGGCCTATTTTTCTGACTGTCTACTTCTCCGTCTCTCTAATTTCATTTCGACGAACCAATGTATCTACCTTTCCATCTATCTATCTATTTGTCCGTCTGTCTCTCCATCTACCTACTTATCTTTTATCATCTATTTGTTTAACTATACATCTACTTGTCTACCCACTTATCCATTCATCAGTCTATGAACAACTATCTACTACGGTATATCTATCTATACGTCTTTCTATCTATTTTACTGTTTATCTATCTGTCTGTTAATCTACCTACTACGTTCTATCAACTACTCTCTACTGGGTTCTATCCATCTATCCATATACTTTCTATCTGTCTGTCAATCTGTCTACTACGTATTATCTATCTAACACGTTTTACTTTGCTATCTTCTATTTTTCTATCTATCTATCTGTCTGTCAATCTGTCTACTACGTACTATCTATCTAACACGTTTTACTTGGCTATCTGCTATTTTTCTATCTATCTATCTATCTGTCGATCTGTCTACTACGTACTATCTATCTAACACGTTTTACTTTGCTATCTTCTATTTTTCTATCTATCTGTGTATCTGTCTATCGATCTGTCTACTGCGCACTATCTATCTAACACGTTTTATTTTGCTATCTTCTATTTTTCTATTTATCTATCTGTCTGTCAATCTGTCTATTACGTACTATCTATCTAACACGTTTTACTTTACTATATTCTATTTTTCTATCTATCTATGTATCTGTCTATCGATCTGTCTACTACGTACTATCTATCTAACACGTTTTACTTTGCTATCTTCTATTTTTCTCTCTATCTTTCTATCTACCTATCTGTCAATCTGTCTACTACTATCTATCTAACACGTTTTACTTTGCTATCTTCTATTTTTCTATCTATCTATCTGTCTGTCAATCTGTCTACTACATACTATCTACCTAATACGTTTTACTTTGCTATCTTCTATTTTTCTATCTATCTATCTATCTATTTATCTATCTAACTATCTGTCTGTCAATCTGTCTACTACTATCTATCTAACACGTTTTACTTTGGTATCTTCCATTTTTCTATCTATCTACTTATCTATTTATTTACCTCGTAACTCAGTCTTCTTTCTGTCTGATTGGTTGTGTTTACATATAAGTTGTATATTTGTTTGTTTATATGGGCCTGCTTAGATCCGACTAACAGTATAAAATATACAAAAACGCAATATTAGATAAATTAACACTGGTAGTTAGAAGGGCTCATATATTATTAAAGTTGACCATTTCGGATTATAGATGTTATGAAATACTATCACCATCACCTAGTACATAGCTGCATTTATAAAAAAGACTTTCAATGCAGAAAGCAATGTAGCTCTAATATTACAACAAAGAAATATAGCTCTTATAAATTACATAGGATTAGGCTAGCTCATATGCCTGGTGCCACAGCAAGTGTATGGTAGAGCCTTACCATGTGGCATATTGCTTCTAACAATATTTCACGACGGTAGGCACCTGTTAAGCTAACATTCTGAACATGGCATTAATTATTCGAAACGTGAAGTTATGCGACCCGGCTTAGGCGTACCTAACCCAACTTCAAGGCTTTGCTTTAATTGTTTGAAACACCTAACGTATTTCGCAGATAAATGTCAAGGCCTAGCATTGAAAAACACTTTAAAACTAACACAACTCATTTGTATTCTTGCGCTCGAATCAAGATTCGGTAGAGCATACAAAATTAGATTTATTAAGCCATTCTGTTTTTAGAGGCAGTAAATGGCGTGTAGCGAATACTACACTACATTACACTACAGCTTCAGTGTTGCACTTGGTACTGTGTTGGAAGCATTGGGAAATGTATGTTATTTATTGAACAGGTCTGTCACTTCTGTAGGTGTATTACTTATTTTTTCACAGCTTTGTAAGTAAAAATGAACGCAATTAAGAAGGAAGTTAATACTTTTGAATAATTAATATAACTACCTGCTATAAGGGGTAATATTGGAACTCATAAACGCAAATAAAAAGTAAATAAGTAAAAAAGTTGAATCAGAATGAACTTAAGAACTACAAACAAGAAATACCAGGCAACCCTCGTCTCTTTGATAGTTTCATCCGTAGCCAACTTTGCTAATTGACGAGGCTGATTTTATTTGTCAGAGATTTGTACGGTTGAGCTGATAACAACTCGCGTGGTTTCCTAATGTCGATCTTTCATCGAATTATCATTTGAAACATGCTTCACTGTATCTGATAAGGTGACCTAGATATTACAGCTTTCTCATTCTTCTTAATAGTCCCAATGGATAGATTACGCTTTCGTTGGTGACATGGTTGTTCGGTTCATCATAATTGGTTTTAAGAACCCATCCATGGAGGCGGAGCGTTGCTTTAGTTCTAAGAACAGAACCGGAAAACGATCAAAATATTGGGAAGTAGGATTTTGAATACTAGGGTTAAACTGTTTTTTGGACAAATATTCACTTCAAGTTACTCAATATTCTTCTCATTTTCTCTATCCACATATGTACTCAAACCATATAAAACCTGGAATCATAGACGGGAAGGTTTTGAGTCTGGTTAAATCAAGTACTTTTGCCAAAATGGCGAACAAATGTGTAGCGTTTTCTGAAGGATCAGTATGACTCCCTTTTCAAGCAGGAATATCCCTAATGTGTATCCCTCACTATTCACAAGATTGTGAAAAAATGATTGGCTTAATTGAGGGGAAAACGGAACTAGGCTTGGTGTAAAGTTAATACATGAAAGGCATTTAATCAATCCGCAATATCTCAGTCAACTACAAACTATAAAATTGAAACGACCATTTATGTACGACACTGTCACGTGATAACTAAAAGATACGACGACTAACAATAACAGATCTAAAACAGTTTTTTATATTACATAAAAGTTGGATGAAACAAATAATTAAAATCAAAATTTATCAGAACGTTAAATTTTAAAATAACTTTTAATTGATCAAAATACAATTATAACCATAAAATCTCTTTCTTTCTCTCTCCGACCTCTCTCTCTCTCTCTTTCTTTTTCACACACACATACACACACATACACACACACACACACACACACACACACACACACACACATACACACACACACACACACACACACATACACACACACACACACACACACACACACGCACATACATACACACACACACACACACACACACACACACACACACACACACTCACACACACACATACATACACACACACACACAAACACACACACACACACACACACACACACACACACACACACACACACACACACACACACACACACATACACATAAGCACATGTGTATAAAAATACATGGAAATAGACTTTCAAAAAATAATTTAATAAAGAAAAACTTTAAAGTATTAATAGCAATTTATTTTATAATTACATTGTACTACTGAGGTACAAACATTTACCTTTATAAAACATTTGGAATATAAATTTCATAACTATATTTATAAGTCTTTAATATAATATAAGGAGAATTATTTCTAAAATAATCACGAGAATAACTGGTAAGAGTAATGAGGTAGGTGCCTTATAATTGGTTTAGAAGACGACATGATAGAGTAGTAATTTCGTAATAGTAGTTTTTATGCAATTGGTTTGTAAATTATGTCTCTCCCCCTCTCTCTCTATTATTCGCGTTCCCACTCTTTCCCTTTTTTCTCCTGATAAATATTTTCTCTAATATATAAAATTCACAATACAATATTTTATTAATATACACAATTAATTCTTAGAAATCTTTCTTTTATGTATGAATTTGGTATCACAAAATTATAATAACGCTATAACACTACGAATCTGTTTATAATTACGAATAATGAAGATGGTTTTTATCGTACACAAGTAGAAAAGTTGTAATCCAAGTCGTTTGTCAAACTCTAACCCCTAGAACACAGTTGTTTTAAAAATCGTTCCAACCGTGTCAAAGGTCGTAGCTGGACCGGATGCAAGGTGAAGAAGTGCCGGAAACAGACCACTCCAGATGCGTCCTGAAACTTGAGTCTCGGGAACACGCCCCCTGCGAGGGCACACTCCAGACACGTGCACCCCAAATTGCCAGGTAACGGAATCAAAATAAAATCAAAGATAACACAATACACTTCCTTCCTCATAACGGTTAAGACCGATGCACAGATGTTAATCGAGATATTTGATGATAGGAAATCACATCCGGGTTTTTGGCCACGCGACCGTTATTGTTAACTCTCTGCGGACACATTCTGCGGGCAGGCTTTTCAATTATTTTTTGCTGTAACTTTTGTTTGTATTGTATCTAACTGTTGTGCATTCAGGTACGTTCCAGCTGAAGGTTTTAGAGCCCTATTGCGCCAACAGAAATACACCAGTCCAACACACGCTACTTTCTAGCCTGCTATTACTTACAAACCATGAAATGTCTTCTACATATATGCTTTTAAATTATTTCTATATACATGTGTATTAATTTAAATAAAACAAAATAAATGTGTATATAAATTACATCTGTTGTATATCTGTGTTAAATCAGCAACTAAATATTGGTACATATATACATCTAAATATTTACATAACATGTCAAATATATTATACTTGTGTATTTGTGTTGTAAATATATAGCCTAAATATAAATATAATATTTTATTTAACTAAATTTTTATTTTTATTTAAAATACTTTTAGCGGTTTATTAGTTACAATTACAGTATTTTTTCTCGTTTAAAAGTTTTAAAAATAATAACAATGGTTTTGAAGTTTCTACTTGCTTTTGTAATAAAATTAATAACAAATTTTGAATAAATGATAAAACTGTTGAAAATCGAGTAAAGTGTATTTAATTAGTACAAAGTTTCGCCAACTAGTTTGTTGTCCTATTCAAGCCTGTTGTGTTATAAAAAACGATGTCCTTATATTTAGATTTTAAATGTCTAATGTGAGCAGTCAGAACCTCAGACCCCCTACACTTCAACAAAAACCTTTTTTTCACCTACAATAACTTTGGGTTGGAAGTCTGTACTCTCATGAAGAGCTGTAGAAGTGTAGAAAGTAAAGTTGGTAGAACTACAGTTCAAAGAAAGTTTTTAGTGAAATAAATAAGGGGTTTGTGTTCTGTCCTTCATATTACTAATATGAACTCTAAATGTAAGAGTTGTTTTTCATAGCACAGCAGGCTTGAAAAGGGCAGCAAACTAACTGGCGAAACTTTGCACTAATTACATAAACTTTACTCGATATTCAACCGTTTTATCATTTATTTTATACTTACCTCAAGTGCTCAAATAACCATGAATTGCAACAAACTTTAAAGTTGTTAAACGTAAAGGTAATGCGCAGTCTATTTACATCAGTTTTGTCTACAAAGAAAAATATATTTTAGAACCCTAATCATTGCTTGATTTATTCACAATGTTTACTTCTATAGATTCCATAAATAAGTTTCTAGCTATGCACAGTATTGAACAAATGTTTTGTCATTTTCTACAAGTTCTTCCCAAAGATAAGAATTTGAAATGAAGTAGGATTAGGCATTGTCTCAAAATACAATCATTCTTTAATACTGTTTTCAGTAATATGAAAAATTATGGTTCCTTAAAAAAAATAAAATTATAACAGTTTATATAAACATGCCTTCCCCAAGACGCTTCTCACGCGAATGTCCAAGTAGAATACGAAATCTGTAGTTACATCACGTGTTAGGTATTAGGGAAATTGAGATTTAAAGTTTTTTATATACAATGACGTATGCTAATACACAATTTTTAAATGATTGTAAAGTATACGTTTTTTTAGCTTATTAGTTTATTAAGTATTTATTATCGTTAGATAATATTATGAATATTATATTCTGTATATTATCTTATATATTATCATGAGTATAGGGGATATAATTATAAATAATACAACATTGGATATTGTCTTCTAACTATTATAAATCAAAATTAATTAAATTTTCACTCAAGTGTCTATTATGGCTTCTTTAAGCTATTGTTGTGTAGATTTTTAGATATGTAAGTATAGACTTATAATGTAGGCCTACATTGTATATTTATTACTGTAAACATCACACAATCAAGAATAAATGTTTAACTCTACATTGTTATATTTCAACAACAATCATCGTCAAGAGCATATTATCAAGTTGACACTAGAGTTCACCGGAATCTTACTAAAGTGTTGAGCTTTCGCTCGCCAAGATAACATTATTTTCATAATGCTGACTATGACGTTTTGCAAGAAACGTAATGCAATGCAAGGACTACAAATGTATTCTTGTTTATGAGATACTTACAGAAGTATGTATTATAAACTACTTGCAAATACATGGAACGCACAGTAGGCCCCTA
>JBAIZL010000002.1:62306728-62341728 GCA_036971475.1 Prosapia bicincta
TCAGTACCAAGAGATATAAGGACAGCTTCCTCAATTCTAGGGAAAGGTTGTGACTAATGTACGGACATGATCTAAAAATAACGGAAGTACCCAACGAATACAAAACGCAAGTATAAATAAACCTAAAGTTTGAAAAACTTAAAGGTCCTAAATTAGGAAACTATAACCGAATTGTTGTAGATAAATATTGTTACCTTCTGATGATGCTAGCTTTGATAACTAAATGAGCATTCAAGTTTTGTAACTAATTAATTTTTCTGTAGCAATGGTTTTTTTAAAACTTTAAATACGCCTCAGAGTATTTGTTATTATTGTATTTCATACTGTGACAAACGAAGTTTATTTTGGTCACAACTGTATTGGAAACACATATTTTTTAAAACAAAACCATTTATATCATCAAATACGTTGCTTACTATTGAATGAAGTCAGTATATGAAATAAAAATGTGACCACAAGTTAAATAAAGTTCTCAAAAAATAAGAAAAAAGTGTGCAGTATTGTTGAACAAGATTTAAAAATGTTCATGTCATAAATACATTTTATTTTAAAAGGTAAATTATTTTATAGCAGGCAATATGTATTTGGTAATTTTAAAGGATAATGGCGAAATGTTCCTTTGATGAAATAAAATATTAAAAATGAGTGAGTAACAATAGTAATTATCAATATATGAATTACAATATACTTTATTTATTTATTTTGAAACGTAGTCTAGGAGCCTACCTATATTATTCAGTTTTGTGAAAATTCAAATCTAATACAATGTTTTTCAGTGCTCGAAAAATGTTTTTATGCGTAGAACCTGATATTTAAAAAGATTTTGAAATATGATTTCACAAAAATTTCAAATTTTCTTCTACAATATTCTTTTAAAACTAGTTCAGTATAGTTACATTAGTATTTTAATACTATTTATTTAATAAAATTAAAAAAAAAAACATTATTTTAAAAGGTGCAGAGGGTTAGATCCGTTGAGTCTGCATTTGTACGATTTCAAACCGTTAAGTTTTCTCTATTTATAATCGTAATTTCCTTCATACTCTCAGAATTGATATTGAGTTATATCAAGAAGTAAAATAACATTTGCTTCTACATTTTCTAAATTGCCTCGCTCAAGACATAAGAAGCTGTGCGATTGCTTGAACATGTTGCATTATCTTCGCGGATGTACGGTGAGCATGATGGACGATTGCAGTTTATATTTCGGCCTGTAACCTGCCGCGAGCACGGTAGGCTACCGCAGACAGAGATCTATATATAATTATAGATATTGTTTAACATCACGACTTGAAGTCGGAAATAAGGCACAAAAGTACAAACACGTCCGCGGAAATGTTTATTACTATAAACGTTTGAGTTATTGCGCGGCCAGATTTTAAATTAAAGTCAGACAATAATTAAGTTATTACCGACTGCTAGGAGAGCCAGATATTTTATTTGGAGAATACATATTTTGGTTTTGCAGAATTAAACACATCACGTTTAGAGTCTCAGTTTTTCTTTATAGCGGTGCAAGAGTTAATAAATGTTTGCTTACTAAAACAATTGTAAAATTATTATTATTACAATAACATACCTCTTTAGATTTGTGTTATTTATTGTTCAAATATTAGGTAAATGTTTACAATTTAGTTTTCTTACGCCATGAACTTTGTTCTGGATAAGAAGTAATACGTTTTTAAAGTATTATAAAATCAAAAGTATAGTGCTGTAATAAATAATAAATAATAAATAATAATAAAAACTAATAATACTAATAAAACTAATAATAAATAATAATAATAAATAGTAATAAGTACAAACATAATTAACGAACAAACACAATACAAATCACACATAGCCTACTCTTTGATACTATCGAAAACCTACCTTTAAAACCGTCACCGCTTAACCCAACATCTCCAAGCAGAAGACGCTGATGAAGATCGGCATATAGCGATCGAAAACGTTCTGTCTCAGTAAGTTTTAACAAATTTACTAAATTTAATGTTCGGATAGTCATAAACTATTGTTCGAGTGATTAATAAGATTCACCGAAAGTAATGGACTACGAAATTCAAGAATTAAATAATAAAGACGTCATCAAGACGAAAGTTAAATCATAGTTTATTTTTATTTTAATCGTTTTAAAGTTTTTCAAAATACTAAAGTTCCTTACAAAAATAAAAGTCTTTTTATTTTAGACTCCTTACTTATAAACAAGTCTCTTATAAAAAGAGAATAGAGGTATAAATCGCTATAATTATTTAGACATATATATATTTAGGAAGGGTGATAGTTTAAGACTATTACTAAAAATACTTTTTTTTCTTCATAATCCACGTGGGGTATTATGTAAATGAGTATTACGTAGATTAAAAAGAAAAAATAACTTAGGTATCCAACCATTGTCTTTACTGTTCAGTATGTCTTACATTTTTTGGTGGCGTTAAATTTGATGAATATTATACTTAAATATTGGTATATTTAAACTAGATTCTAAAAGTACTTCTGTTAGTCTGTGTTCAATAGCATCTGTATTTTACTACAGGCAAATGAACTTTTTATTTGACTTTATACACTTTATAGATTATAAAGGCCTCAAAAACCTATAAAGTTAGTTTATTGAGTTAGAACTTATTATAACCTATGTTATAGCTTCATTTAAATTTTTATGGCAGCGGACAGAACTAGTTTTTAGGCCCTACACTACTAAAGAATGTTTATGTGAAAATTAGTACCTTTTGGTCAAATCTAGGGTATTAATAGGCGATTGAATGGTAATGCGAGTCACATTTACACATTATCCTCCTTAGTACCGTAAGACAGACAACCCATCCTCTCTCTCTCTCTCTCTATCTATCTCTGTCTCTCTCTCTCTTTCTCATTTTCTCTGTCTGCCTGTCTCTCTCTCTCTCTCTCTCTCTTTCTCTCTCTCTCTCTCTCTCTCTCTCTACGGACCGAACATCCGCACCAGAAAAATTAAGAAAAAGTAATCAGTGATTCGACAATGGTCAAGTGACCGAAAGGCGCCTCATCACGCAAGGTAAAATCATTGCACTTAATGTTGGATAAAATTACTTACAATAGTAATATATTAATTTCATAAAGTCAGTGCAACGGAAAAACAATGGATATCAAGAATATCCAAAGGACAACGGATAAAATATCAAGAATATATATATATATATATAAAGGCCTATATATAGACTATATATATATATATATATATATATATATATATATATATATATATATATATATATATATATACGATCTACCTATCTATCTATTTCTCTTTAAACAATCTACTTGTGCAAAATAAATTATATAACTTGCATACTAGTGTACAATTACAGAGCATAGAATTTGAACCCTTGGGTTACTTTTATAATGTTGATGAACTTTTCGATTCCAAACTGGATTCTTATCAGGAGCTAAATATTCATTTACAATATTATTTATCAGATAAATAACATTTATAAATCTATTTATTCATAAATTTCAATTTGAAGCGATGTTTTAAAGAACTTAAAAGGCCGTTTAAAATCGGAAGGTTTATAATGGCTCGTAACAACCAATTTTATTGATAAAATTAAAGACCTAAATTTATAAAAAATGTTATAACTAATTATATATCTCTATACAGTTACTACTTTAGGTAGATCTACAGGAATAACTGATAACAAGTAGGCTACTATATTATAACCTCATTTTATAAATAACTGTTTAAATATTTTATAAACATTTCATTTACACCCTAGCGTCAACAGCAAAAGAAGAATACTGGGACCAAATTTATTTGTTTGAAAAACTTTATTGCTAAACCTCTAAGCCAAAATTTTAATTAGGCTTGATGTTTTCTTTATCGGCATCTTTATAGGTTGATTATCTATAAAAAAAATACAGACATAATTAAAAGACAAAAAGATTGATTATAGAATAGAAAGCTACAAATAAATGAAAAAAGCCTGTAATTTTTTAGACCTGTTATTCAACATTTTAAAACTAATAATTAGGCAATAAAACATTTGTCATTGAAATTTGAATGGAAAACGTGCAAATGGAGACTAAATTGGGAAATAAACCGAATCACAACCATAAATTGAAACGTTTGTCGCCGAACGCTTGTTAAACGTAGCCCCGGGCTGGGATATAAATTGTAAAGCTATTAACAAGCGCAACACTGAATCCGAATAAACTCACTGAAGTAGCCCATATCTCACGGCCCTCTGAGCGACCAATCTTTCATTCATTAGAGCTGTGCTAGCTGGAAACAATAAAAGTATTGAACAACCTGAAAACATATGGAAGCCTGGTTGAGCCTAACAACAATAGAACTTCCTTGGTTCAGAAGGCTTTACGATGCAACAAGGAGAAACGAAAGAGTGAACATAAGAATACATAACACGGAGGTGATGAAGAGATAGTAAAGTCATCAAAATTACAAGGGAATTTGAGGTGAAACTAGAAGTAATTTTAAATGTTTGTATTTTAATAATCCAATTATAAATTTTATGTTTTGAAATACTACTAAAATAATAGTAGTAGTTTGATTCAGCTGTATTTTGAATATTTTATTGCCTAAATATTTGATCATCCTTTAGCGAAATGAAATTAGAAGTTCAAATAATCTCCTAAAGAATCTGTTTTTAATGTTAATGGATTAAATGTTTATACGGATAAATTTTTAATGAGATTTTATCAAAATTTAACTGCAAATTTAAATTAGCATTTATAAAAAATGTTAATATTAAATTACTTTATTTAATTTGGTAAAAACTATTTATTTTAATTTATTGTATTTGGCAAAAAGTACGTAAAGTGGCAAAAAGATTATTATTTTTAAATACTTTTTAATGTCAATTATTAAGTTCCTTTAATATATATATTAAAAAAACAACCTAAAAACCAAACGTTTTTTAAAGGACAAGAATTACAAGAATCTCATATTTACCCTAAAAACGTCATAACATATATACATTCCTGAAAACCGCCAAGTTGGCGTATTCGGTATAAATAACCCCTGTCCCTGTATAAGTAGTAATGGTTCCTTATAGACTATGGACAAGGTTTAGTAGATAGAAAGAGCACAGAGGGATTTACTTTAGTCGCACAGTTAAGGCATCAAGCCTCAATCACCGCTTATTGTCTCACTTTTTAACTTTACACAGGATGAGTCGACCTTGAGACTCAAAAGCACTTGAAAAGTCTTTGGGAATAATAAAAATCCAACCAGAACCTTTACATTAGCACTGTATATCAAAATTTAAGTTGTAATAGCCATAAACTAAAGTTAAAGCGATTAATTAAGTTTCACCGAAAGTAATGGACTACAAAATTCGAGAATCAATAATACTCTTAGGCTGGTATCAAAATAGGCTGTTATTCTGATTTTTATTAGTATTTGTATTAAGTATGATGTTGGATAAGCAACGACGATCGTTGCGAATTGCAACAAGAAATATGAGAAACTACACTCAAAGTATTAAAAATGACCGAAATTTTCTTCTAAGCTGTATTAAAATATGGAATTCAGCTAAACGGTAAGTTTAAACTTAAAATTGTTATCTAGTTAATATTATGTAACAGAAAAAACCTGATACTATTAGTAGAATGACCGGGCCTGAACTCTATGAGCTTACTGCGTACAGTGATGCGGCATTGTTCATAGCTGATTGATTTAGTTATACTCCAAGCAACTAGCTGACGCTGGTAAGCTTAAGAAGATTAGTATTTTTATGGTATTTTAAGGACCTTCAGTATTACGTTCTTCTAAATTTATCATTCTATATTTAGGAGACCTTGATAAAGTTTGTACGAACTCGAGGTAACATGAAAGTAAACTTAATGAGAGCAGAGTAAGTAAATGGGATAAATGGTATGGAGTCAGCTTGACATTATTGCGGACAGATTGTGGATAAAGTGAATCAGGTGTTTGTCAACATTCTTGGAGGAAGAACAAGACAATAGAAGAAGAAAATAAAAAGCTTGAACCCGTTAATTATTTACATCACTATGACTCTATCACATAAAACCTTTCTCACGACGTTTGCACTTTTAAGAGTGGAATGAAGTTCTGTTAGAACATTATCCAGAGCCAGGGCTTCACCCATTTCACTCGTGTAATCAAACACAACAACAAGAGGTCATTTAAAGATAATTACTTCTCAACGACATAAGTAAGCTTCAGAAAGGGATAGAATCCTTCGACTGTAGATAATTCCTAGACGAACCGTAAACAATGTAACAACTAGGATTAAATTCATTCACTATTATTTTTATAATATTAAAATGAAAATAGTAAAAATATAACTAAAAACCAGTAAAACGTTATATATATTATATTTATTATATATATTTATATAATATATATAAATATATATATATAATATATGTATATATATTTATTTATTATATATATATATATTTATATTATATATTATTTATATATATATAAAGTCAAAATACATCGTGATGATGTTGGTACTGTTAGCCAACGAAAAGCTTTGAATTGTAAATTCAATTATAATTCTTGTATTTGTATTTTGACTTAGTTCTTTATTAATACACAAGAATACATAGAGAAGCTACTGAGATGTTCCCAGTACTAGAAGCTACTGAGACAGTAAGGATTCAATTTATATTGGAAGAGTGACAAGTAAAAAGGTTTTCCAAATCTCGTGATGACATAGAAAAAAGACCACTTTGGTAACGGAAATCCTAATAAGAGGCTAAAGTCGTACTTTTTAAATTTAAATAAATAAAACCTCTAAACCACCTATATAACCTTTTTTTAAAATCTTTAAGTACCGTAAAATTAAGCCACAGTTGCTTCAAGTTGTTAAAGTCCTACATGTTAAGTAGTATCTAAGAGTTTGGTAAAATATTCTGCTTATAGAATTGTTAGACGTGAAGTGCACATCAAATAATGTGTTTGAGGATATATATATATATATATATATATATGTGTGTGTGTGTGTGTGTGTTTGTGTGTGTGTGTGTGTGTGTGTGTGTGTGTGTGTGTATGTGTGTGTGTATGTGTGTGTGTGTGTGTGTGTGTGTGTGTGTGTGTGTGTGTATGTATGTGTGTGTGTGTGTGTGTGTGTGTGTGTGTGTGTGTGTGTATGTGTGTATGTATGTATGTGTGTGTGTGTTTGTGTGTGTGTGTGTGTGTGTGTGTGTGTGTATAAGAAAACCTTTAGCTTAAGAATCATATGGAACACGAGCCTTATAAATAAGTAATATGAAATACCAACTGTTTCTAAAAATGTAGAAACTATTGGCCAAATCCCCTTCAACTTTAAAATCCTTGGGGAATACATGTGAAGATGTTTCGTATCATAATAAGGGAGTCACAGATAAAGCTACTGTAGTAGTAAGTATAATAGTATAATATTACGTCTTAATAAAAACAATTTGATTTGTTCCCGGTACAATTAGCGAAAAATAAATAGGGATGAACTAGGAGATCAATCTTGCAAAGCAATACTCTATCTGGAAGAGTCCGTTGGTCTGGACTCGGGGCGAGACCGACAAACTCAAGACAATCCTACGGATGGAAAGCTAACATGGTGGTTAGGAGTGACCAAGATATCAGGAACCGTTGGAGAGCAGCCGAGTGTAGCCGACACAACTGGCGGAAGCTAATACAAGAGGTCAAGACTCTATGAGGGGATTCAGTTCCGGAAAAACCTCTAAGCAAGACTAACAATAGATTAGACAAATTTGTGCAAAATAGAAACTGTTGCAAATATTACAGTATGCCATGCATACTTAATAAACTTTCTGCAGAAAGGTAGACATTTAAAACTACAGTCATAAATAGATTCCACTTTTGATAGAATGATTTGGTTTGTTCCCGGTAAAATTAGTGAAAAATAAAAAAGGACAAACGGTGCCCCCCCCCCCATTAAAGAGATCGATCTTGCAAAGATTACTCTGTCTGAAAGACTCCGTTGATCTGGACTCGGGGCGATACCGACAAACGTAAGACAATTTTGCGTAGACGGAATGCTAACATGGTGCTCAGGAGTGGACCACGATATCAGGAACCGTTGGAGAGCAGCTGTGTGTAGTCGACACAACTGGCGGAAGCTGATTCCAGAGGTCAAGACTCTATGAAGGGTTGTAGATCCGGAAAAATAACTAAGCAGGAATAACAAAAGATTAAACAAATTTGTTCGACAAATTTACAATTTAGTCCAGAAATTCATTCACACCTAATAAATATACTGCAGCAAGATGAACGAATAAACCACAATCCCAAATATACAACACTGAGATATATTGTTATATTTAATGTATAAAATATAACATGCAAAAACAACTGCAAAATTTTTAACCTAAATTAACAAAATGTATAATTGTGTTATAATCTATAATTTAAAATCTATAGGCCTAATGTTAAAGTACAAGAAAATGCAATTGGACTAACTCCACAGAAATAGTTGAGTTAGATGTCAGCAAAATATTATTTCCATTTAGTGGTTTCTCACTAAATTCATTCACACCTAATAAATATACTGCAGCAAGATGAACGAATAAACCTCAATCCCAAATATACAACACTGAGATATATTGTTATATTTAATGTATAAAATATAACATGCAAAAACAACTGCAAAATTTTTAACCTAAATTAACAAAATGTATAATTGTGTTATAATCTATAATTTAAAATCTATAGGCCTAATGTTAAAGTACAAGAAAATGCAATTGGACTAACTCCACAGAAATAGTTGGGTTAAATGTCAGCAGAAATATTATTTCCATTTAGTGGTTTCTCACTATATAAATAATTTTGTTGAATACTGCCAACTATAACAAAAGTATTGGAAACAACCACAATACTACATAAATAACCGATTATTACAAAATTGCAATCTAGAAAACAATAAGTTACAAACTAGACTGACCTATCTGATGACCCTCTCGCTAGAAGATGATGGTTATCGTAATGTAATAACAGTTTAGTCTTTGGTAACTTGTATTATCAGTTACTTTTTTTTATTATTTTTCTGGTACTGGAATTGTTTCCAATATTTTTATTGCAATATATTGTACCACTGTACTCTTGATAATGCATATTATATACTTCACGGTTTTAGAAAAGTATTTATTATAAATGGAAAATGTTTGCTTAAGTTAAATTTAACTTTCAAGACATGAAACGACGAACCAAACCGTTAAACCGCTGCCAAAACGACCCTTAAGATTTGCCAAGAAATTGCGTCATCCCCTGCTTTTTACTGTTAATATTACATCTACCGTCAGAATAAACTGATTACGTCATAGCCAGGTGATAAAGTTACGTAAAAGCATCCAAGAAGGATAACTCACGCTTCCTTGAATAGGGAAGACCAGCTGTTTCTATCCGCATTGTGTATTCCCCTAAGGTTGAAGGTTACAGGTTGCTAGGGAACACAAAGACGCTCTCTTCCGAGCACCTACAATGTCTCCAAAAAGTGTAAACATTCTCACAAAGGAATCTTACCTGACTTGGGCCAGGTACAGCTAGAGCCAGGTTGTGCTATCTTATACTGATTAGAAATAACGGAATTTCCTACTGATAAGTGTTATCATTTATCCACACTTTGGTAGATAGTTCGAACAGATGCATATAAGCGAGGCTTTATGTGGAGTCCTTCCAATTCAAATGGCTGGAGATAGGCCGTGTTTGAATTAAACTGTCCGAAGTGAGGACACAGTTTAAAGAATCCATATGTAGGGGATATGAAAAATGAATATAAAAATAAAGATGATAAAATTTACTTTATTTTAGTAGTTTAAAGCAATAAGTTAGTTTTATAAAAATCGTTCAAAACGTGTAAAGTATAGAATACAAAACGTCTCTAGAATACAAAACGTTCTGTGTTAAAAAAGAAATTTTATTAAGATTTCACAAAATCTATTATAACCACCAAAAACACTGTCATAGATAATTCTGAATTTGAGATATTTCCGTTCAGGATTCTTTCTTCAGTTAAGTCATATCATATCGTAAGTCAAGTTATAATTATATTTTAAAGTAAAATACGTTTGAAATACGTATCTCACAGGATCGATTTCACTATTATAATTGTTTATAAGACTGGAAAACTAGTCATATATACAATTTTAGTTCTGTGACATTCTGAACTTTTCTAAATATGCTATATTGGTTTTATTTAACTTTAAATTTGATTAAAATGAACAAAGAGCTACTGTAGTAAAGTTTATCTACTAAGTACATTTCCTAAGTAAAATTAGTTTACTAAAGTTATTTATTGAATACAATCCTCTATTCTCAAGTGTTTTATACTAATCGTTTCGAGACATATGAATGAAAAATTTAATGAAGTAGTTGCCTAAAACTGTCTATTCAATTCTGCAGGTTTATAAGTAAGAAGGGTTATATAAACGCCAGTAGCTAGTGTACACAGATTATCGCCTTATAAAATACAATAGTGATGTTAATAAATCTGGCAGTTTTTGTGTTGTAAATGTTGAAATTTTTCTATAATTACACTTTTGTAGTTAACTTGGCAAAAAAACCGGCACTTACTGATATTTTTCAGCAGACACGTTTCGCACTATGTCAGGGCACTGAACAAGTAGTGTTTTTTTGGCCAAGTTGATACCAAAAGTGTGTTAATAAATGTTTAATAATGAATTCAATTAATTTGACCATTGCTTCTTTTCGAGACAAAACTCTAATGTGGAAACATATTTGCCATGATAGCATTTCATTTACGCAATTTATTACTTTTAGTACAATAAATCATAAAAAGAATATACCATGTAACATGTTATATGTTACATGTAATGTAATATGTCATGTAACATTTTAAGGTATAGTAACATTTTAAAGTATTTACTTTAAGTATATATTTACAGTATTTATTGCTTACTTTTAATGTGTCCAAACCAATTAAAAGAACTCAACAAATCAAAAAATAATTATTAAAACAACCTTAAACGTTTTCTTTGCCTGCAGTAACTTCAAAATAAAAAAACAAATATTCCTCTCTCTCTCTCTCTCTCTCTCTCTCTCTCTCTCTCTCTCTCTCTCTCTCTCTCTCTCTATTTATCTATCTCTTGCTTCCTCTACTACAACTGAAGAAAATGTTTATGCAAAATGTAGCCCCTACTCCACACCAGAATTACCTAGACATTTCTCAAACTTCACATCACTGCAGACCTCTATACCTTTACATGTACCCTACACATTTTAATCACAGATGGTGTTTTCTATTTTGTTTTAAGTAGAACATTAAAAATCCTTATTGTGAAAGTGGAAATATGACTTTATTGTGATTATAAATTGGCATTATTGTATTTTTCATTCCTGATGCTGTTGGTACTGTTTACCAACGAAAAGCTTTGAATATAAATAAATAATATTCTTGTATTTGAATAACCTATTTTGTTTTAAATTATTAAACAAGAAAACATATTATATATATATATACATACATCGTTGAACTTCTTACAAAATCTTTTACAAAAATTTCAAGAATTGTCAATATTAATTCGAATTTAAAAGGTTTTAATATTGTTAAATGTAATTTAGCAGTTTCATGTACGTATGTTTTGTATGTATGTTGTTTTAATTATACAACACTAATTATTGGACTCATTTCTCTAATTTGTTCAGCTTAAATGAAACTGCACGGACGTTAAATTCGCCAGCAAGTGCTTGCAGACTTGGTGGCGCGCGCTCGACGCGTGGCACCGAGATACGCAGGTGTCCCCACCGGCCCCAGTATTGTCTCTGGTCTAAATTCATGCAGGATAGTCAGGGACTCCATTCATTCGCTCCCTTTCTTTTGTCAATCCAACCGACAATCTGTTCACAAAAGCTAAGGCAGGTGATGGAAAGCGTCTAGGGGAGACAGTACTATTTATACTCCACCGTGGATCGGATCAGCAAAAAGAGCCGTTGGCAATTCCCCCTTAAGTCAGTATTCGACTGAGGTTATGTCGCGCGCAAAGGCACGTGTACTCGCGCACATCTGCTCCTCTCCCCCTCCCTCCGCTAAATAACTATGGAGTAGTGCCTGTGTATTGTGTTAGCTACTTGTAACCCACACTATACCATATACAATTACCCATCACAAAGCCTTACATCGACCGACAGAGGCGGGAGGAGCCAATTTATTAGTATAGCAGATGAAAGTTAAATTATGCCAACTAAAATCAACTTACGTAAATTGTAAGCAATTATTTTTAATTTGGTTGTCTTAATTATTATTTTCTAATTTTACAGTGAAAAGATTGATTATTAACTTTGTTTCAGTAAAACAAAACTCTTATAAACTCAACTCATAAACTTTAAGCATTGCTCTAGAGGTCGAAACTGTACTTATATAATCAAAATTGGAAATTGTTGAAATTTTTTAAAAACAATATTGCTTAAAACAAAATAAAGCAAATTTACAGACAATGCTACAAACAAATACAAAATGGTTAGTTGCATATTTGGTTTAATTATCATATTGCCTGTGAATTGCATAATGCATACAATCAGAGGATAAACATTGTTTTGAATTATTTAATAAATATGGAGTAACTGTCGGGGTTTAGTAGAGACAAGCAGGAGATACCTTACTAGGGATACACTGTATTAAAAAACAATAATGTTAACCACACACCGACCATTATTCACCTAGGTTTGAAAATAAGTACTAATGTATACAGGCTTAGCCTACCTGAAAGTAGAAAACACTTAGACATTTTTTAACACTAGCGAATATCACATGTGGGACCTTTACTTTCTTAATCAAGCTCTGTAGGTTAAGCCTACTCATTAAAATATTCAGACGCTCGTTTCAATGTATTTGATGTTGAAATCCCTTAATATTAGGATTAATCCTACTTTTGTTAGGATTATTTTTATATATTCTAGTACATTTATCTGTCTTTCCTAACATTACAATATTTTTCTTTGTTGGCGCGTTTTGGAATACTTACATTTTCAAAAGGTAAATATTACCCTTTAAGTACTTTAAGATAAGTGTACGCTATTATATATTTTAATGTACCCATTAAATATTACATTATGTGGGAAATAAAAGCTATTAATTGCAATTTAATAAATAAAACAAATGTATGAATTACTTTTTTTGTGTAAATACTAAAATTTACAAAATGTCTAAAAAGGCTACTCAAAACGAGAGTGACTGAGTATGCAAAAAAATATGGTGTGTAAAAATCCATCAAGAATACATAAAAATTTAAAAATTGGTGGTGACGTACTACAAATTAATAATTTAATAAAATAACCTTTCAACACATACATAATTTTATAAAATCTAGGTTATGATATACAGCAGCCAAAAGAATTTGGCTAATTTAGATTTTGATATATACAAGTAACAAATAAATTTTTCTAACTGAAGCAAAGTTGTTGGCAAGGAAAGGCTTGAACAAATAGGGTAAGTCCGGGATAGATGGCCATGATTTTTTCAAAACACATTTTCACAACCTAAATATATAAGAACATCCTGAAATCTTCCATGAATTGCCTCTTCAGTCCATAAAAATCAAAAGTCCGTGTATTTTACAAAGATGTACCAAATGTCATACCATCTAAAAATATTTTAAAAACCTGTAGCACTTGGCCATCTCACCCGAGGGTCAGGGTTAGATGGCCATACATGTAAGGCTTAGATGGCCATCGGTAAAAACACTTAAAAATTAAGGAGAAAATTATAATAACAAACCTTTAACACTTTAAACATGTTTAATGCAATAAATTAATGTAAAATGATAGCCTATTATAAAGATAACAATTAAAGTTAAATTATAAATTAAACAAAACCTCATTTGTAAAAATTATTCTTCAGTACTTAATTTTTTATTAACTTGTTAGGACATAGACCTACTGGTTTTATATAGAAAATAATGAAATATCTTAAATTATTCAGTTGGTTACTTTAACCTCAGATTCATTTTTTTCAAAATTGCGTTTCCACATCGATGACACACATCAACATATGATATGCAGGATTCGTGTAACCAACGCTTGCACCTAACACACTGAATCCAATCACAGATTTTATTTATTTCTGAATAGTCTTCCCCACATCCAACGCACTCTTCTTCTTCTTCTTCTTCTTGAAGAAGTCCGTCACTTGAGTCTTCTTTCTACTGAACTACATCTGATTCGTCTGAACTGTCTGACATAACTTCAACCTTCTTGGTCCGGACCTATTCCTTCACTTCATCCCGATTCATTCCCTGTACTCTAGCCAAAGACACCCCTTCAGATTTTCGCACACTTGGATCTGGATGTCAAGACAAGAACAGTTGTAACCAATCGTAACCTGCTTTACCTTTTTCGTTATTAAATTTATATTTCAGACCAAGGTTCACAGCAAAATCATAAGCTAGACTTCGAACACAGTTTCTCGTTAAAGGAAATCTATGAGCTTGCATTTTCTTTATGTGGTTGTCAAGTCGCAACTCATTAGCTGTACCCAAACATGAACTAGGACCTATTGGAATTTTGGAGTCACAGCCAGTTTTTAATTTTCTCTCAAGAGTTTTCCTTGGAATGTTTAATTCCATAGAAGCTCTTCTAACAGAATATCCATTATTATTTACTTTATTGATAGCATTTTTAAGATCTTCTTCTTTCCATGATCCTCTAGAAGAACCGTCCTTTAGAATGTACTTATTTGGCATCTAAAAACATAACGATACTGTCAAAATTTAATATATATAGCACGTTTATGGGATGGCCATCTATCCCGATGATGGTATGGCCGTCTCTCCCGGCCGATCGGGAGAGACGGCCATAGCGCGTCATCAACCATGGTGGACGCAAACGTAAACAAAACCTACATACCGGTGTGCAGTTAAATCTAAACTACCCTAAAACTAAAGGTGCCCTCGCTATTCGCAACCTAAGTCATGTTTTAATCGAAATGTTACGACATACAATATAATTTTTTGGTATATTTGAAACTAAAATCACGGATTTTACTGACTTTTAATTCAAATAAAGAGTCATCCGTATCAGCAACATTCAATCACATTACTAATCAAGTGTTAACTGACCAGCAGCGCTCTACAACGAATAGTGTAAAAATTACAGGCGTTGGCCATCTCTCCCGTATGGCCATCTATCCCGGACTTACCCTATGAATAGGAGTCTAAATAAATTTATTAGTTAGTAACAATACTTATTATTTGAATATAAAGAAAACGACTGTTCCTTAAAAACAAATATATTTTTGTCAAATCTTCTTTTTATTATTATTAAATTTCTTCTATTAGCTCACCCTCTCCTGATGTATGTCTTATACAAATATTTAATCGTTTTAAAATACGTATTTAACCATCCAATCAAGTTAAATACATTCGTTTGAACCTATTGTAGATGACAATTGATGTTAATAGTGTTTTAAAATAATTATTCAATATTAAAATTATACAAATTTAGAGGATTTAGGTCGAATTTAAACTGAGTATCTTCGTGTTCAAAGTGTAGCTTTTTAGCACTGAGTCAACTACCCATAGCTAGAAATAAGCTTCTCAAAGATCTATATGAAAAACCTCCGTTCTATAACCTTAACTTTTTGCTATGGTTACCGCACAATATCATAAATAATGCTCTAGGATTAAAAATAAATGAATGAATAGAATAAAATAAACAAACAAAAAATATTAACGATATCGAACCTTGCTTCACAAACGGACAATGGAAAAGAAAAGCGAAAAGAAAGTACAACGCAATACAAGCGACGAAAAAAAGCGAATAAACAGTAACAAATAAAAATAATAAATAAATCAAATAACATAGAAAGGGAAATGGGAAATTGCGAGGAATATATTTTAACATTTAGTACTGTTTTTCTGACATATGTATATACATAATTATATTAATTGTAATTATAAAATAAATAAAAAACCTAAAATAAAACTTGTTTTCGTTGTTTTAAGTAGGAATTGACTTTTAGCCACAATTTTATATTAATTGTTAAATAATGATGTATTATGTCTATTCAGATTTAACATTATTTACTCTGAAGTACGTTTCAACATTTCATTTCAAACTCAATCTCTGTATATTTCACAATAAAAACAACTGCATTACTCGATGTTCCCTTCTACATTCACAAATATAAAAGGTTTGTTATGTTGACTCATAGAACTCTGATTATATCGCTCTTGAAACAGTTTGTAATACTGAGACAAATTCACTTCCCCCTTAAACGTAATCATACAGTTCAGGTTTCTCCCTCATCAACCCCTTCGAGCCCCCAACAGTTGCACACACCACCTTTCCTTCTGGACATGTGTTGTTTAAGCATACAATGACCTCGGGTATTTGAACGCATCCATATGCTCTCGTCTCGCACAAATCCCAACAGATTTTACCCTGTTAAGTGTAACGTAGTTCCAGTTATTGTAACGGAATTAACTTTTAAGCAATTATTATGATATAAAACCGTATAATAAGAATGTTTAATGACATATTTGTGATTTAATTTATTTAAGAGTGAAATTATTAACCCTACTTAATGGCAGAGTTCATATTTATGCAAAACGAAAATGCGTACAAAATAATTTTTTTTGTTTATTATTATTTATATTATAAACGTTTAACTGTAGTTAACATCTTAAAACTGTTTAACTATAGCTAAATATATGAGACAATCTGTGAATTTTCTTCAAAACAATTTCGTTTGTTTGTTCTTAGGTAATCAATTTTACAACCACGTTCTTTAAATTAATTAACATCTGTAAGTTTTGTTTGTATAGCAACAACCTCTGGACGGTGTCAATAATCTTTCCACTCTTTTTACACCCACTTTCAATTTGTTTTTCATAGGCTATTCTTGTCATATCTGGGTGTTTTTGAATTCGCTCAGAAACGTTCGTATTCCAGAGTATCAGGCTATGAGCCGAGTTTAACTGCGTGATATGAATGCTCTCTGCTCTTTGTTCGAGAGGTGGGATAAGATATTTTAGCTTCAATTAAACCCATCTTCCCTACTTATTTGTATAGAATAGGTGTTTTTCGTATTAAATATGTTCTAGTATCTTAGATGTTTTGGCGTGGCAATTTATTTACGATTTGAAGTTTTGGAAGGTTACTTATTTGATCTGTTAAAACCCTTCTCATGTTTTGTCGTTCTTTTTTTTAAAAATGTGGGCTTAATTTTTTTAATTCCCTTTAATATATTTTATAAGTTGAAAAATAATTTTAAGCCATAAAGTTACTACAATGTCATTTTCAGTAAGACAGTACGATAACACTATTTGCTTTTGTTAGTATTTTGATTACGTCACACACACGCGCGAGCGAGCGCGCACGCTTTAGACACAAACATGCACAGTTATACACACACAAACAGGTCATATGTTAGGACCATCAATAATTAACCAAATACTATATTATTACATGAAAAAAATTATAATATTGTGAAATATGAACAACCCCCTAAAAAAAACTTTATAACAGTACCCAAAATAATTAGTGGACCTTCTCATACTGAAATAAACAAAAATATTCTGTTACCCCAAATCCGTGTTATCTATGGTAGCAATACATAATTTTAATTATACTAGAATTAAAAATATTATTTTATTTTTCGGATTTTTATAAATGTGATACATTTTTATTAAACACGTCCAACATTTATTGGCCTTTTCTACAGCTTTACGAAGTAACATTTATTTTAATTTACTTAAATACTGTGTTGTGACACATTTATTGAGCTTTATACATTATTAAAAATCTTTTGAATAATATACTTTTTTAAAATATTTTACAGGTTTTACATACTTTCTTCAATAAATAATATATTTCACTACATTTAAATACTATTATAATTTTACATTTAGCACTAAATAGGCTTAAACATTAAGTTTAAACACTTTATAAACTTGTTTATACACAAATGTGAAATCAGTATTTCTATCAAATTTTAAATGTTGTCTTCATTACTATACTACCCGACATGGCGAAGTTTGTAGCGTCTAACAGTCAATGTAGTTGTGTTAACTTTAGCTAAACCTAATTTAGTATTTATGTACGTAATAGCTGACCCGACACACGGGCCGTTCGTTTTTTGGGAAGCATAACTGCAAAATAATAGAAGTAAAATAATATTATGTCAAAATAATTAATTAATAATAATAAATTTATTAAAATAATAAATAATTGAATTTATTCAGCGTGTACAGCAAACAAAGTTTGGAATTAATTCAATGAAATGGTAAATAACTAAAAAATTGAAGTGCAATGTTAACAAAGCTTACTCAATGAAAAAAATTAACATTGGAAAAGTTGCGAAATTAAATTTAATTTTACTTTCGAGGAAATCGATTTCTATCTTTTAAGTTTTAGAAAGAACTAAATTCATGAATTTTAACCTTGAACTTATGGTTACTGTAAAACACATATAGCTATCGCCCATACATACATACACACACACACACACACATATATATATATATATATAAAATCATTCGGCGTCATAGTTACTAAATAAATTTCTTTCATAATTATTTTTATAATTTAGGCTTAAACATAATAACCTAATTTAATCAATTCAAAAACATTTAGTCTAATTCTGTATCTATTACTTTCAAATAAAACGATAACACACAAAAACTAAAATCCATATTTATTATAATTTATTAAAATAATTTAGTAAGATTTATTCTATAAATTGTCATATTTATTAACTTATAAATTAAATAAGTTTTCAATTTAATTGAATTTTAGCCTAATATTGTACAGTAAATTTAGTGATATAACTTATGCTATTTATTAGGAATATACTGTGGTTGAATTTAATAATAAATACACAAAAACCTCTTAACCACAAACTTTCTTTAATTTACCCTTATGTACATTTCAGTTACAAAGTAACCATCCTCAGAGGGATAACATACAAAGACTCAGTCTTTTAAGGGTAAATTAAAGAAAGTTTGTGGTTAAGAGGTTTTTGTGTATTTATTATATAACTTATGCGTTAAAATATCTGTCATGGGAGCTAACCTAAACACATATAAAAGTTTTAGTACGAAATATAATTTTCACTTAATTTAAGTACGTCATAGCGTGATTACCGCCATCTATTGATTGCTGGTTGCATCTCTAATAATTCTTAGATTTCAATTTAAGTGACTGAATGCACCGTCAGAAAGGTAGGCAGTTGAACTTTTATTGTTTTTTTTTATATCGACTTATGAGTGTATTCAGCAACTTCCCAAAGTTTCATGTCGATCGGATGAACGGTTTAGGTAGGCATAATAGACATACAATGAGATACATACATATAAGACATACATAAGAGATATTCAATGGCCATACAGTATAAAGAAACAGATTGACGTAGTAACTGAATAGTTTGTATTTTAGTACCCCTCCAAGCAGCTGACTACAACTACTAAAAACGGTTTTGTTTATAACCTAAAAACTGTACTTAATGACATTTCCACTTAAATTTTCCACATTATTTGAACTACTTCATTGATATTTTTTTCTAAATGTAAAAAAAACGCGAAAAGTTTTTCTGGAATGCTTTTATTGTATCCTGAAAGTTGTACGAAACGTGGATTGTGTTTAAAAGTAGATTAAAGAGTTCAAAAACGGTCGAAATGTATTGCCTGATAAGCAACATCTTGGCAGGTCAATTGATATGTTAACTTACACTTGATACACGAATTAATAAAATTATTCTTAAAGTTCGGAGATTAATAGGGGAACTTACAGGACAAAGAGTTGCAGTAGGCTGTAACAGAGTGGATAATATTCTCAATAACAAACACAGTTACAGCAAAGCCATGCAGGGTGAGAGCCGACAGAACTAACAAAATAACACAAGGACACCAGATCCCAATGTCTGTAAAAAGTTGAAAGAACTCTATGAAATGAAGGTGAAGGCATTCTTTTTGAAACAAAATTTTAAACTTGATTAAATTTGGTTTCACCTTTTTAAACCAAAATGGTCTAAAACGTAAAGTATGCCATCTCACCTCAAAAAGACGGTCTTTCGAAATGCCCAAAGTGGCATATTTTGTTATTATTTGGAAGATTAGACTACAATATATACTTAGTATTATTCTTTATTATTATATACATGACTTAATATTCTTGGACATCCTCATGTAAAATAATGCCAGTAATGAGAAAAAACGCCGCGAGTCTCAAGGAAAGCCATGATTTTTCTTATACTGCTCAGCAAACCAAAGAAACCATTGAAAAAATAAGTGGCAGCTACTACCTCATTCTCTGTACAGCAGATTTGGCTCCCTTAGTCTGTTGTTTGTTTGATCCACTCAGAGGTATTGGGTGGATAAACGTTTGGTCCAAATATCTGTGGGGAAGAGCATCAAACAAGATAGACTTTTTGAATCTGGTGTAACAAGACTACTTCTACGTTAGGACAGACGTATTATTAATAATAATTATTATTTTCATAAATAACAAAGATTTTTTTTCTTTTAAAGACCAATCAAATAAAGACCAATTTGTCGCTTTAATTATTGAATGGCCTTTATTGAATCGATATATTCATCAGATTTCTCGAACTCAAAGACTAGTCGATAGTTCTAACATGTCTCTTTTCGGTCTTTTCTGCCTTAGATAAGGCCAATCAAGGGTGGATAAAGGTCCTAATGCACTACCAGGACCTAATAAACGTCTTAAACTAATATCTCAAACCGTCAGTTTAACAGGTTAAAATTATTTACCAAATTCACATCTTAAACTTTACCAATATCGTCTTTCGATCAAGATTATCCAACCATGATATATGAAGGATTTCCTAGGCGTTGTAACTTCTCATTCCAAAGTTGAGTACTATATATATCATGATCGCACTATGTTTTAGGCGATCAACTCTTTAGCGTTAATTTGAAAACTTTGTTTACTTCAAAACTAGTTTTGCCTATATTTTTTATTCTCTTCACTTCGTTGTAAATCAGTGGCAAAATGTATTATTTAATGGTTAACAACTTAACGTTGGTCAATATTACCTTACGACTAATTTCAATACTGTTACAAGGGGAAAAACGTCTCCCCATACCGGGTCAGCCCAACCTCTGCACAACTAGTTATTACTACAAGGTTTACACTGGGCTGCTTTCGAATTTTCTTTCGTCACGGCATTTCGTTGACTCCGAACGCATTTGCTTTCACGTGTTGCACAAGGTTGTTGGGAGTCTTGAGGGGTTTTCGGCACAATACACATTACCGCTAAGGTATATTTCAAGAGGGCGTACATCTGTGCGTGACTTAGGGCCGCTACGTAACAAAACACAATAGGAAGGGCGTAGGATGTATTTACTGATACAAGTGCAATAATGCTACAGTAAGACCGTCGATGCCTGGTCATAACATAAAGCACGGTAAGCAGTTTCTCGTGCGTCAGACTACAACAAGACTTCACAGAATCTGTGGAAGTAACCGGAATGGTTTTACGTCTTCAGAATTCAAATTATGATCATCAGAAGCTTTAAACAATACTTTTGTAAATAGATTTTTGATGTCCTTTCTGGCATTACTTTTGAACACGACAGATGTCCTAATTTAAATGTGAAAGTGGGTGTGTGTGTGTGGGTGGGTGCGCGCGCTCATTTTGGGAGTTTATACTGGAACATTGCAATATTTGATTTAAAGACATGTGTATACGTTTGATTTAAAGTGTTATTATCTTGTAAAGAATGCGTTTCAACAAAATCGACTTTACTGAGGGGTAATTTTATAAGAAGAGAACAAAAAAAAGAGAAGGATTATAAGTTTTGACTACGCGCCTGTTTATGGCTAATATGGTTCGTCACAATATGACGAATTCCTCGTCACAAAATGACGAATATCGAAAGTCAGGTATTGCATTATAGATGTATAAGCACCTCTCTTCAGCCCGGTGGAGAACAGTTCCACCTCAGGTAAGCAACTCCGAGTATCAGAAAAAGGTTGTGTCTTGACTCTAGTTCTATATAATACCCTCTACTATTTTTTATCCTGCTTCTTACAAGGGGTGTAGAGGGGATACAATTCTTCATGGGCGCTAAAGACAGCTGGTGTATTTTGAGATACACGATCCTGCAAGCAGGTAGTAATAGTTATATTGGCTGACAGCCTGAAAAATAAACAGATGAAAGATTGTGCATGAAAAAGAAGAAGAAAGAGACTAAAAACGAAGATATTTATATATATATATATATATATATATATATATATATATATATATATATATATATATGAAGATTATTTTTTTAACAATTAATTTAAGTCGTAAACAGTTGACCAATATTAACCACTCTATAGTAACTAACATGTTGTTTAACGCTATACAGATCTAAAAGTAAATTTATATAAATTCAAACCCTTAACCGTGTATACGTTTAGAACATGTTAAAACAAATATTCTATAATGCATTAGGCGCTGTCAAATCAAGAGAAATGCGGCAAAGGTCAGAGCCGGGCGAGTCGTGCATGACCTATAACAGAAGTAAGGTCATCAACTGTCCCTTGGATCATTAGTCCGGGTCAAAATCTTTAACTTTACAGTTCGATAATCATCAATTAATTAGAAAGTTGCACAGTGCTATACAATTGCATATGTTATGGCTTTACGGCTGGCAGAGACCGCTTTCATATCTAAATATAGAATAATGGTGGAAAATGTTGTGCAGGTTGCATAAATAGAAGTGTTCATTCACTTTGCTATAATTATTCTGCTGGTGACTAATAAAATAATCATTTTAAGTTGACTTATTTATAATATAAACGTTACATTTGTTAGAGTAACATAGCATTTTAAGAAATATGCCGCACAAATTTAACAAGTGTTTTACTCAAAAATGCGAGTGTTTTATCAACGTCTTGCAATAAGTTTCAATTCCTCCCTTTTACTCACAAATTCGCTTCACTTTCTGCCACACACGATATTGCTTTTGATAGTAAAAACCCTGACAGAAAACGTAACAGTTATGAACTACGAATACGGTGTAGAGATGACAGTGAAACTTACAGAAAAATATAACTGGTGAATGCTTTTTGTAAAGAGAGCATATGATATTCTAAAAACATAAAAAGTTTATAAAATAAGTTGCGAACATTCTCTATTTGATTTTGACAACCTCCTTTGTTACTTTAAAATGTACTTTTATCTTTAAAACCATTCTGGATTATTTTACGAATATAAAATAATGTTTTACAAGAAACGTTTAGTCCAGGGTGTGAACAAAGGTAGGTAATATATGGAAAGGTGGATAATAAATGGTGGGTAAAGTTGGTTATTAAGAAAAAGCGAACACTAACTCAAAATTTCGTTTCAGCAACAAAGCCACCATCATTACCTATTACCTATACAAGATCTAAACTATAACTTGTTTCACCAACTATTGGAATAATTTACTGTTGTTCATTGAAAATAAATAATACACAAAAACCTCAAACCATAAATTAATGTATTCTAACCTGATTAAGACTTCGTTTAATAATTAAATATCCTTAGAGGCATACACACTATATTGTGCTGATAAAAATATTTGTGGCTAGAGGATTTGTGTGTTATTTAGTAGAACTTATAGTTTAGATTTATGTAGTTAAACTCATAGGTAAAGATAATTTTTTCATTGAAACGCATAAAAAAAATAATTTGCTGATTGTGAGTTAGTGTTCATTTTCATTTAAATGGGTATAACCCTTTTAAATATTTGCGATTAACTTAGAATTAAAAATATCTACTTTACTTTTAAATAAAAATAGGAAAGGTTTTTCCATAAAAGAAAACTATGGAACAGGTATATTGTTTAAACCCTAATCGAATAAATCATATTAGCTTTCTACAACTAAAATCATCTGGTGATATTATTTCTCTGTTTAATCCTTTTCATTGTTATGATTTTATTACAAAAACCATAACTGATCACTTTTCATTTTTAAAATACCGCAAATAATTTTCAAATATATGTAGTTTGTTCTCTTTCTATTACTTGACCTTTTCGATTTTAAAAGGGTAGTGATCTTATGGTGTACCGGTGTGTTTAATTAGCCTTCATGTCATAGTTTTCTTTTAACAATGTTTTCTTTTTCATCGATGTAGGTTAATATGAGTGCAAGAGAACCTTATAATGGAAGTACTTAAAAAACAATTTACACAGATATCCAGGCCAATTGGTTCCAGATTTTCTAAAAAGGAAAGAGTATTTGCCTTAATATATTTGCACTAAAAGTTAACAAGTGGAACAAGGGATTAGTAATCCACGATATTGCAATTTAATTTCATAAATTAAACCCGAATAAAGTATAGAGTCTCAGAACGAGGTTGTAAAAAAGGTGTCTCTAATGAGCACCTTGCATCTGTGGCCGCGATACCGATGTAATTTTTGTCTTCGAAAACTAGTACAATTATGATTAAAAGGAAATTACTTTGGGTTTGTATTGCAGTGTTCTCACTGCTTCCTTTCTCTGTCACTGTTGGAGCGAGGTCGAGGTCGTCTGGCCTTGCGATGTTCCAACAGGTGCCCCTGCACCTTACAAAACCTTCTCTTTCTGGCTGCGGTACCTCTTTCTTTCACGGCGTAATAATCTCTCATAAGTTGTTAACCTTGAAATCTATTTGGTTTAAATGTCTGTAAAACGTGATTTAAGAAGTTTATTTTGGCTCCGTTTAATAACGGACATTGGCTGTGTGGATTTAAGCTTTTCAAATTAATCAAGTACAGATTCCTTTGTGTCACGCTTACGGGTTTCTATTGGAATGATTCTACCATACTAAAACGTTTTGTGTTCTCATTCAATCACTCATGTCTCTATGATTAATATTAGACATTTCCATATTGTGAATTTGAAATTAAACGTGAATTATCAACTAAAAAACTATATTAAAATTGTTCTACTTTGATAATTTAGTTTTTAGACATCGGTATTCTACAGTTTTTATAATTTTGATTCTCACTTTTTACAATGAGAAATTATCATATTTTATTTGCATAAAACATATGTAGTTTTGGTTCACTAACATCTAAGTTTAGTTATTTCATGAGAACACCCGTAATTCATAAAGTTAAATTATTAAACATTGTATGTAAAAGAAAACTATTTTTTTATTACTACAAGCCTATGAAAAAATTATAATATTTTAAAATATTATTTAAAATATACTTTAAATATATTTTTTTAAATTTTAGAATTAAATATAAACCCCTACCCTATCCCAAGTCATAACATTATTAGGACTTCACAAGCAATGGGATTTATTTCCTATTTTCATCTGTATTGGCTAACTTTTAGGGAATAGAATATCACGTTTTAAGAATAATAACAAATTCTAGTTGTGAAATGTACACGGAATTCAACTCGTGATTTAATGAGATCATGAACTAATGTACACCTGAACTAACAGAAGTATAAATATACTGGGCTTATGTCGATTTAGATTAAATAAAAAAATCCCCAGAATAAATAATTTCCGTTACAATAAAATCAACAAAAAAGGAAAATAAAAAAATATGGCAAACCTGAAGTACTAAAATACAAATAACAAATAGGCAAAAAGAAATCTTGTACCAGATCAGAGGTTTGCACATAGGATACTAAGTAGAAAACAATACGTCAGGAATCAAAGGGAGCAAGATAGTTAAATGCCTAGATTTAATTTCAATACACAAAGCTACTGAGTAATTGAACACGCAGAGGTATAGGAGTACATTACACAAGTGTTTGGAGAGATATAGAACCAGAACAAATAAAACTAGACTCTATAATACGTTGGTGCACAGAAAATTGATTTATGGAACGGTTATGTATTAAATAAAACTGAAAAAAGAATAATGCTACAGGAATATAGTCCCAGAAATGGGTATATGATATATGGCCAACGGAATAGATAAAGTAAAAAATAGGATATTAGCGAGAAAATGAAATATGAATAATAAATACAAAGTTATATAAAAGTAAACTATCCATTATAATATGGACATGATGAAAAAAAAGGGTGAGTAGGTTATGGAGTGACGTTCAATAGGTAGGAAAGGAAGTATATTTACCACTTACTCTTTAATGTACTTAAACAAGAATCTTAAGTGATGTTAGGTTGATATAAAGTGCTCTTACTTGATGAAAAAATGATCGACTTTCGAGAGCTATAGGCTACTACAGTTCTCTCATTTTCTATTATTAGAAGTGTTTTAATATAAATGTGTTCTAATATAATAGAATTTTATTGGTGTATGCGACTATGTAAATAATAGTGACGAAAACAAACTTTTTGTCTCACCTAAGGCCTTTGCGTCAGATATTATATTTTCGTGTTTGCAACAGTGTGTTATAAAAAGTTGTAGTTTCCGAAAAAGTGTGTTATTTGTACTGCAGATGCATGATTTTATATTTTCATTTGTTTTTAACACTTAATTACACTTTTAGGTTTTGTTTAGCATAAAACCTCTTAAAACAATTACTCCCTATCGCCCAGAACATATCACTCATGAAAGATAATGTAAGATTGTATTTCCACTTGCAAGGAAAATCGTTGAGGTGGCATGAAACAATATTTCCTACATTCTACATTTATATGTTTCATGCACTGTACAAATGGCGAGATAGAACTCTGGTACAGTTTTAGATCCATACTAATTGACGAACACTTGCCTTCCAACCTCATAACTCCAGTGACAATTTCCTAGAACAGACGCTTTGACTTTGAAGAATAAAAGGTTGTAAAGAATGGAGACAAGTGTAAAAAAACTTATTGAAACATACAATTTTTAAATTTTTTATAAAAAAGGGCATTATAAAAAACAAAGGGTTTTCTTGTGTTTGGCTTGCCCCAAGAAATCAGTTGGTGCTGTAAAGTACTTTAACAAATCCTATAGCTAAAAAGATATAAATGAGAAACAGTTGTATTTTATTTTTCTATATATTTTATAACCATTGTAGCAGAGTGTGAAGTAAGAAAGTATATATATATATATATATATATATATATATATATATATATATATATATATATATATATATATAATATATGGTCAAAAGCTCAATACTGGTGTATATATATATATATATATATATATATATATATATATGTAAGAGAGAGAAAAATTGTGTGTTTATGTGTGTGTGTGTGAGAGAGAGGGGGGGAGGGAGAGAGAGAGAGAAGGGGGAGGGAGAGAGAGAGAGAAAGAGAGGTTTTCTCGTTCTTTTTAATTATGATATAAAAATATTATTTGGCAAACAATGTGTTTCGAAAAAATGTAAAAAATATTTCTCCTATCTTAAAACAATATAGTTTCTATATACTGCTGTTAAAAGCAATATTTTAAATCAAGGTTGTAACATTTGACGCAGAACGATTTAATAAGCATTATAACTACAATATTTCAGTTGCAAATACGATGCAGATATCTCTTTAATTATTGAATACAATGTAAGAAACTCTCCCCTCGTAGTCGTGCATAAACCTATTGTAAAGAAAGCTATTAGGAAAATAACTTTGTTTTATAGTTTGTTAGTATAAATAGTTGAAATAACATCGTAGATTATGCGTCCATTAAACGTGCGGCGTAACTAGCTACGGTATTTAAAGGACCTGCTTACAACAATTAATTATTTCTTAGTAATTTAATTCCTCTATGTTAAACAGTAATGAAATAAACCGCGTCACAACGGTTATAAATTCAAGACAAAATGTCTGCTAAATGTAGTAAGGAATAAAATTTGCAATTAAAATAAATATTGTCGTAGGTATTATGTAATTGGAAACTTATACAAAAGTAGGCAGTCGGATTGCAATCGGATTGCAAACGTGTGGAGGTGAGGGAGGGGGCTCATTGTCCCGTAAAGATCGCAATACTTAGCATACACGTATACTGCACTTGTTTTGGGCGTGCCTGAAGTCTCCAAGTAGACAAGAGGTAAGCATATGCTGGATGCTGAGGGAATACACGTTGTTTGTGTGTAGGCGTACTGTAAAATACTGCCAACAATAAATACATGTCGGCCTTTTGTTTCCGTATTTAGAGAGGCGCGGGACATATACTGGTTAATGTGCATGAGCATTTATATGTTTATATTTATTCCAAATGTATGAGGAAATATAAACATATTTATAAGCACCATAAATACATTTTAAAAATAATAATTTGTAAGTAGATTATTAGCCCGAGAGTGAATTATTTTGATTTATATGTTTAAATTTTTTGTAGTTGTTTTAGTATACGGACAGTAGTTTATTCGATGTTTTAATACAAATGGTGTATACATTTTACTCATTAGAAAAATCTTTAAATTGATTTTATTGCATGTGTTTTATATTAGAGTGGCGTAAAAAAATTGGAAAGTTTTAAAACAATTATAAAATTTAAAGAAAATTATAAACTTTACTTATTGCTGAAAGTGTTGTAGAATACGAAAATGTTGTAATGCATAATTTTTTTCAAAATAGCATGTGTTATCTGATGGCCTTTTCGCCATACGAAATCTTAGAGTGGAATTTGAAGACAGCACAACTCGGACTAATGTGTTATCCGGAATGTTGGCGAAGTATCCTTCAATATTAGTGGAGTTTGGTATGCTTTGTTGGTCTAACTCATTGAACTGTGTAATGTGTTGTCTCACGAGTTGGGTTTTAGGAGTAAGACCCAAGTATGAGAGTCCGGCTCTTAGTTAAAGCCAACCGAGAGTGGATAAAGCTTTACCTAGACCGAACTAATCATACGGTATATCGAGGTACAGAAACTGGCTATTCGGAAGGTTCTAGTGCTTCCTAGTAGTTCTGGAAAAGCGGTCGAGCCCCAGTGTCTGGTTGGGTTCGTATCGTCCCAGAGGCCACCAGTATGAAGACTCTTGCATACTGGTACTAAGGGTCATGTTACCAAGCTCCTTCAGAACTCGGAACTGACGGTGGTCACTAGTTTCAGGTTGGATTCGGGAGGGGGAGGTGTGGAGGTTTCATATTCTATATTGGAGATAATTCTACATAAGGATCTAGAGCTATGTGTTCTTTAATAAGGAGGTGGAGTCAAATGACAGGTGCTCCTTGTCAACATTCTTCTTTTTTCGCCAAATTCATTTCTTTTATACTTTTCCTCATAGCACACTACTCCATGTGGTAAATATTGAGTCCGGGGTGGTTAAGCAATTACACACTAGGGCTACATTAGTTCTACATATTATGCCATCCCCAATCACAAGTTTCAGTGCTGCCATGGACAGGGAGCACCCGGTGGCTTCATCCGTTGAAATCAGGTATTTTGAATGTCAATATATAGTAGAGAATGAAATGTAAGAATGAAAAGTGTCTTTAGCATGTCAACTTGATGTTGGCGTCAGTGTCAGCGTAGTCGTTTGCATCTTGATAGAGGTAAAGTTCAATACATAGTTCATTAAATAAATATTGTAACCTTTTTTTAATAATTCATGTTGAATCTGATCTTATTAGACAAACCATTAATTTTCATTTCATAATTTCCACAAGCACATATGAATAAATTTTTCCTTGTGTCAATTAACCCTTGGTCAGCACTAGTCATAACACCACACTGCACTTGCTCGAATGGCTAATACTATCCAATCATCTCTCTGCTGATGTACAAGTAGTTAAAGAACATCCGCGTTCGAATGGAGGTTAGGTCACTGTTTATGTTTTTGGAGCATCTTCTTTATTTCCATACAAAAAATATTTGTTTTTGATGTACCAAGAGAATTAACCAATATTCCTTAGTACCTTGATCTGGAACGCCAGAAGAATTCCTAGATTCTATTAATATGCTCAATTCCATGATAAATAGCCATATACCCAGACCGGTTTGAAATTTTTTAAATAAATAACTTGAATTTTTTGTATTAATTTCCTTTTATTAAATGACAACTGATTTTTTGCTCAGGAGCCATTAGTACTTAAGATAATCTATTTCTAGGTTTTGATTTGTTGCGTCCATCTTAGCTTATCATCTACCTTCATGACTAAATGCTTTAGATATATTTAATTAGATACGATCACTTTATAAGTATCTAATAATTAATGTTTTACTACCTTATTTATGAAATTGATGGAATTACTTTCAATTAACATTTTTTTTCATTTATTAGTCTCCTATAGAACGTCATTCATTGCTCTCTGGACTCTATCAGCAGATTTATTCATGTAAACACATCCGAAAATAATGCATAACAAATCCCCTTATCGTCTAAGGCTAGCCCTACTCTATTATTCTATGCACTTGATATTAAGTTGAATGTTTTTCACTGAATCCAATTTGTTATCATGGAATAATATTATTATTCTCTATGGTGGTTTAGGCCTCTTCTATGAAATTTACAAAAGATATATTCGAATCTCTTCTTGATAATGTTTTGACCCGTTGTTAATATATTGTAACTTAAAAAGGTTTTTACTGTCTATTAATTGTTTAAAATTATCAGTTTAAATATAAACTCGTACCAGCATTACTACACTAACGGAATTAGTGTTTTCAACATTTTCACCAAATGTATACATTGAAATGGTTCCATATTATATAAATATTTCATTCTTATGTTGGCAACGAAAGAATATTCAATTGCTTAAACAAACACGGATTTAAACTAGAAACTGCTCGAACAGTTCAAAGAGAAAAGCCTCATTAAGCCAATACCCCCACAACACGTAACCTATTCTCAGAACTAACGAGTTCTTCATGCATTATTATGAACATTAACCACAGAGACACGGTAAAGGTGGATTTATTTCCCATTCTCTTAATTATAGGACCAAGCTAATTTTTATGACCCTACCTTGAAATAAGCTAATACTCGTAAAACTGGTTAAAGTGAAGGTATATTGTTTCGGTTGGAGCCCGTGTTTTCCTCGGCCATGTCATTAACTGGAGATAATGTCACTAGTTGCTTACGCCTGTGGCTTCCATATTTGTGTTTCTTTATTCGTGTGATTTGTTTGTTTAAAAACAATAAACAACTCTTTATTAAATATTGTATAATATGGAAAGATGTTTTTTATAAAAATTATATTAAAAATAAAGTAACTCCCATGTGAGAATATTGGTTTTAAATTTTCAAAGTTAGTATATGAATTTCCACCTAATGTTTTAATGAGCCAGACAATTCTTGTCTACAACTTTAAAAAAAATTACTTTATTAATTTGTCTTTGTTTTATAAGGAAACTACTCTGAGATATACAATGAATTTAATATCAATTTGTCTCGTGAATGATTATATATAATTGTGTATTATAAAGTATAAAAAATTATTTCTTATAATAAAATGATATTTTAGAAATAAATTAATTTTGAATTCATTTAAATATACCTAAGGAGGATAGTCCTGATCATTAAACTGGATGTCTGTTAGGCTTCGTATATGGAGTCCTGAAAGGACCCTGACAATCCGATTGGTGTGGTTTAAAATTTTAGAGTTCTACGAGAAAATTTTAACGGATTAAAAGTTGTCCTGAGGGAAGATAATCATCCTGATGGAGTGAAAACTACCCTTACAGACTTATATGGAATAAACCCTGTATCAGAGATTTAGTTTTAGTATAGTAATAATTCCTTTTATACGACCAATATCATTTAGAAGAGAAGATACCTAACTCGGACCGTAATATTCATAGGAGATAAATCAATCAGTACCTCATTTTGACCCTCGTTTTATCCTCAGGGGTGAATCTACGAAGTCATTTTTACACGATTTTACCTGCGGGCTAAATAGGCATAGACACATTATTTGGCGCTTAAGGGTTAGTATACAGAAAACTATTAGGTTTGTGGTTAGCTGTATCCCACCATTAGGCTATATCCACTAGAATACTCACCCTTTAGTTTATGTAACCGTTAGCCAAGTTTTATACATTTTTTGGTGTTTAACATGTCAAAGCAAAATAAATAAAACAGAAGCTGCATTCCTAACAAGAAAATGTCGTGTATTGCCCGCTCGCATGTTCGCTATAGCTCTTTGCACTGAAATGTAAAGAACAGAAAAAAACCGGAACTCTACATCTTGCTTGGAAATTCTTTCAATGATAAAAACATGACTATCACCCTGCAGCAGCAATAAACCAAATTAGAATATACATTGGTGTCCCTAATTAATTAAAAAATTATTATTTATAATTATTTATTAGTAGTAATGAGTGAATAGCTACTTAATTATTGTGTGATATTAAAACTGTGATGACGTAATTAATATACCTCAGTTCCTCAAAACAATAAACAATCGATATGCTTGTTTGCTGAAGAAATAAAGGCTTTATTAAGATGTTTTTGCTAAATATCAACATTTGTTGCATTCAAGAACTAACCATCCTTGAGCTTGAGCTGAGAATACCACCTAAGCCTTAGAAACATCGATTAACTGATGGTATCCGGTAAATATAACGAATATCGTCGAAACCGTACCTACCATTCAGGCTTGCTACCGATTTGCAATGAAACATTATCTCCTAAACTCATAAAATTTATAAGGTGGAGAAGAATATATCGTTCATGCTTTTCAACGTCTGCGTTTAAAAATGTAATTGAAGAACATGGACTCCATGCAATACCTCTCTGCATAGAATATATAATACGGGAGAATATACCCTCAATTCCTTAAAATTAATTTATATGAAAATAACTTAAATTTATCGTCGTTAATACCTTTCAATCTTCAGTTAAAAAGGCAATTTCTAGACTTGGATTGATTTTGCAAGTTAAGCTAATGCGGGATCTAGATATTGTACACCAACAAAAACAACCAATAACATGCCTGGTCTATTCAGGCCCAAATTGTATGGTATATCTTACCTTGTTACGAGTTGTAAACTAGTGTAGAGTTGAAAGTTGAAGGTCTTAGCAATGGTTACTCCTACACTTATAAAGTTATCAGCCAAACATTATTTACAAAATATTCGAACCAGAGCCGTATGTATATAAATCGGCTTATTCCGAAACTGAACTCCTTAGCTTACAGAGTTTTATTAGCAAAAATACTCCTTAAAATCCTGAACAAAATGTTGAAGAGGAAAGACCCTAAACCGAGAAACAAAATGGTGTAGTGGACAACTTTCAGGGGAGTGAGGAAGAAACCAAAAATTTCCAAAAGTAGACGTACGAATAAGAGCATCAATTCCTAAAAGCTGTCCCTTCTGCAAAACTGCAAAAAAGAAATTAAAATACTTGTCAGTATCAAGAATCAGAATACGTATGTAAGGAAGTAATAAAGGAAAGGTGAGATAAGGAATAGTGATGGGGATTTTCTCATCTCAGGCTTTTCATCCTTACAAAGATAAAAGAAAGACACAAAAGCATTATTGTATGTTTAATCTCTTTCCGCCTTCATCACTTTAAATATTACTTTACAGAAATATTACAAATACTTTGTTAACCATCTTTACTTTAAGGACCAAGAGTGCTCAAATACCACCGGATCCCGTCTCCTAATGGTGTTCCTAAATATTGCTCCTGTATCCTGTTCTAACAGCTGGTGACTTGACAGCTTGCATGGCATTAGGAGTGCAACAATCGTTTTGAGTGATTCTGAATTTACTTCCCCCTACAGAGATCCACTGTTGCAACCTTCTATTCGCAGCGTTCGACAATGCGCTGTATGTTTCATACCTACTTCAACATTTTAAGTATGTTTCTTAAACAACCATATGTCAAGCTTTTTGTAAGACATTCCCCAACTTCATTGCACATGATTGAGTATAAGAATTACATGAAATCTTCTCCCGTGGTATGTTATCTACGCCGATGGCATAACACCTTCTCAAAACCCACAGGATAATGGGAGTGAGAGGGTACATAGAGCTCAAATTTGCATTTAGAACAACCCTTACCCCGCCAACAGTGATTCATACACTTCTAGATTCGTAACAATCCATTTCATAATTCTAACGAAATTCACTCATTCTTTACACGTGCTTTCAGTTGCAGGAAAATACAGGTTGCGCTCTACAGACAATACAGTTGGAGAATTTTATCTATTCAAGCAATCAACTGCTACCAAATTGGAGATGATTATTTTCAAATTATAATCAGAGTTTAGTTACTTGACATACTCATCGTCACTTCTGTTAGGAAAATTTGTATACATTTGAAAACATTTTTTTCCTAACATTAAAATATTTACCTTTGTTGGCGCGTTTCGGAATGACTCCATTCTCAAAACGTAAATAGTACTCTAATAGTACTAATAGAAGTACTATTTAAATTTTTATAATAGATTCATTCCGAAATGAGCCAAAACAGGAAAAGATTTTAATGTCAGGAAAGGAAAAATGTTCTCAAATGTATAGTTTAATAGCTGTTAATAAAGAAGTATAATGCCTCCGTAATAAATCTACAAATACTTCACTTCCCATTTAATACTAGGTCCATAGTAACTCTTCTACTTTAAACACCAACTAAATAAAATTTTAAAAATTTCAAGACAAATTTATCGCTAAAGGAAAAACATTTTTTAAAACGAGACTGATAAAAAAATATACTACAACATTCAATAAAACTGTCTCTAAATTTAAAAACAAAATCCAAAAGCAATGGCTTGAAAGTGGTTGACATAGGCGTTGACTAAATGCTTAGATATTACGCGAGATGTTATCCAGAACTAGAAGCGACGAGGGGTTCAGTGTAAACCAGTTTCTTTATTAATCAATTTCGTTCTCCTTTGAATAACTATTGACACTAGTTATTGATGACTTTTAATAATTAGGTTTTCTTTTAACCATTGATTAACATGTTTCGATCGCCAATTGACACAACCCGTATCAGCTAATTGCCTCTTTTTATCTCTATATTTTTATTAGATTTTATAGAGACTAATTATTTGTTTTTTTTTGTGCTGCTAAAGATAGAAATATAATAACAATTATTGTCTTTAATATTGCATTTTGTCTTATCTTCTGTTCTCGTAGTGTTTAAATATGCGCGTTTTTGTTGCGCACGAGGGCGATTGTATTACAATTTCTATTAATATTTAACGATTTCCGTTCTTCACCTGTTGCAAATAGCTACTTATCAAATCTATAAAACACTCATTTTTAAACTCCTTACGAAAATACTTATTTATGTGACATTAACCAAA